>CAVLJG010000001.1:91086424-91172841 GCA_963669975.1 Acanthoscelides obtectus
TAGACAGAGACAAACATAATCTTATTGTCTAAACAAGCTGTATTGCTAATTTGCTTGTATCCGAAAGACAGATGATGTTTTCATGTGGTATGATCGATCATATTTGAGAGATGAATAGTTAGGTTATGTTAAAGCAGGTTAGGTTGTTTTGGAATAATACTTTGGTCTTTGGTGTTCCTGTCTCAAGGTATTCTACTCATAACTGTTTTTCAAAATAATAACTCCCCACTAAAATTATTATTATGGTATCACTCAAAACCATGAAATAAAATGAAAAATAATCAAAATAATGAAAACCTAACTTCGCAAAATCATAATATAAATTTGTTGTCATTATGTTCCTGACATTGTGCTTTTATCATCGACATACGTCCACTGATTACTTCAGTACGTAACAGTCATCTTTCGTGACTTTGACTATATATATAAACTTCAATCTTGTATAGGTTAGTGCTTCCAAAACTGTACTGTATCTTGACTAACAAAAAGCATCCTAGTGTTCATCCACTTTTGATGGATGGCAGAGTTCTATCAAAAGGCCATTCATTTTGGCTGACTGGAGTATAGATCACCAGTGACTTGACCTTACACAAACACATCTTGTCAATAGCAGCAGCTGCAAGAAAAAAACTGAGCTATTTGTCTGGGCTAAGAAGTATTTTTCGCTACTTGACCTCCTCACTATATACAAGGTCCTGATAGTGAGTACTGCGAGGTGCTACCCCAACTACGTCATCTATGCTTGATGCTGTTCAGAGGAGGGGTGTCCATCTGATCGATGACTCTTCTCTAACAGACAGTCTTGGGACCAGCGGGTCGTCGGCATTCTCGCTCCTACCGCTAGGCCAATGGGCTTGGCTCCTCAAGTTCTCTCTCAAGTTCTGATGCCGCCGCGCGATCTGGCTGCCAGACATATTCGCCTCCCATCCTGAACCTTATACATCCAGAACTGTCCGATATGACAATTCCTTTGTAGCCGAGGTCTCGAGATTGTGGAACAATCTACAAGAGGAGGCTTTTCCCTTTTCCCCATTCAAAAATCGAATTAAGTTTATTTAAGCTACTCGTAAAAGCTGCCATATCCTGGCATGTAGGCTTCTAGCGGTGCAGCTGCTTTGGTGTGAAAAAAATTGAAGTAACTGGCATACCAAAGTTGCATCTTTACAACTTTTTGTTATGTAGCAATTCTAGATGTCATAGGTCTTGCCAGGTTGTGAATGTTCCTTTTATTTATTTATTTAATATATAATAAAGATTATATACAAAAAAATATAAATAAACATAAATATATAACCCAACAATGTAATTCCTCTTTATCAAAGTCATCAAAATGAAAGAAAGATGCACCTACACCTACATGGTTCAAACCACCTGTATGTGCTTTCATCGTCCGTGCTTACAAATGAAAAGAAAATCCTATTTACTGTCATCATGTACAAGGTTCTAATACTACATGCATCCTTTGTAAAAAGTTTATTAGTGGGGAATCTGATATGATATCTTTCTTAAAAATAATTTAAATTAATATATTTCTGAATAATAATGAGTTTATGTAGAGCATGTTTATACATTCCCTCAATACTAATATCCCATATCTAATTATAGATTCAACAAATGCTTGATAAACTGTTATTAAATTTTTTAATGTTAGCTTACTCTCTTGTAATCAGTCTTTTACCATACATAGACCATACACTGTTCTCCACTTACATCCTTCTAACTAGAACCTGCAAAAAAAGAAATACAGTATCGTCAGCATAAGAAATAGTTAAACCCCCCGTGTCCAGCTTTAGCATCGTATTTATATGAATTATAAGATAATCCCTCAGTAAATCATAAGCCACTCCCCTAATACCATTGCTGTGAACAATGTCGATTAGCTTATCGTGAACCGTGTCGAAAGCCTTAGCAAGGTCCAAAAAACAGCAATTCTCTCGTTGCCATTATTCAGATTATTGACAATCTCAGTTATTAATTGCTGCATAGCATCCACTGCACTGTTACCCTCAAGAAACCCGTATTGATTACCTGATAATACATTATTAGTTTTAAAAAAATCCATCAATAGAGCAGAATGTCGTGCTTTATTAGATATACAAAGCACTGTAGGACTGTAATCTGTTACTTCCTCATTGAGCCTATGTTAACCAGAAAATTATCGAAATTTCTATTGATACTTCTTATATTAACATGAATCATAGTTACAGCCAATGAATGTGCATTCTGTGACAAGAAGGTTTATCTGTACTGTCCATTATTTTACTCAAAGAACCATCGTCGTCATTAATTATATCTAGAATTTCATCATTTATGTGATTTACCATTATGCTTATTTTCTATATTTTTATATCTATGAATACAGATGTCTAGAGATATTTTTGTACCTTGAATCTTCAGTGAATGATATTTAGCTTATAAAAACTGAAATTTGTTTTAATTAGGCTTTTACTTTTTTTAGCTTGGGATCAGACAGTCAAAGCTCTAAAGATATATGTCACTCTTAAAGATGTCAACACTGTCGCTTCAGAGAATGTTAAATGTAACTTTGGGCCAAGAAACCTAGAATTACGAGTATTGGATTTGGATAACAAAGACCATGTCTTACGAATTAACAACCTGTTAAGTCCAATAGATACTCACAAAGCGCATGGAAAGTGAAGAAAGGTATGCACATTTTATCAATCATCACTTTATCACGACATTCTTAGAACCAACATTTTGGGATCCACTTATTCCAAAGTGTCATAACCATGCATGGTTTCCTTACATACAGATTTGATCAGATAGTCCCAATTTTCTTATCAAAGTTCTGTAACTAAAACCGGAGAAACGTCTTATTTGCATGGAGAGGGTAATCAAAAAAAATATCGGACTTGAACCTGTACAACTCTTTGCAGTATTTTTTGTTTCCAACCTGAAATTCATCATTTAAAACCAACCTTTTATATTCACACTGTATAGTAAGAAAAATATTCCAATATTCTTACCTTCCTATTTCTAGATATGGTCATTATAACATTGGCAAAGGCATCTGAAGGGAACTGGTCCCATGTTACAGAATATGAGAAGAAATCAAGTGAATTGAAGAAACCTAAACTGGGCGGCTCTGACAATGCAGACCCTGAAGAAGGACTGATGAGTTTAATGAAAAATATGTAAGTTGACTTTCATATTATATTATTTTTTAGTGGTACTTGTCGTGGGCTTTGCTCACATTCTCAGACAAAATCCCAATGGATTCTTCCTATACTATATTCAAATCTCATTTACCCCCTATCAAAAACACCATCAGGCAGCAGCGGTGGCCACAGTAGTAGACTCTTCGGTCTCCTGATCAGTCGCCGTGCGCTGTGCGGGTTCGAATCCCGTCCCAGGAGAAACTTTTCTCTTGACTATGGATGTTGTGATTGTCCGTAGGTGGTAGATGGTCTCTGACTGTCGAACGCGGAGGTACCATCCGGCGGATCTCGTAGGCGGAGCCAGAATGTGTGCATGTTGCATGCACACGTGTTCCCTCGCCAGAGTCCGTGTGGCGTTCCCCCTTTCCCCGGTATCCCCCTAAATCCCCACGGTACCCAATGGGTGTTTAGGCCTCCGTGGTAGTTGGAGTATAAAAAAAACAACACATAATGTTCAAATTTGCATGCTCCTTTCCTGTAGGACCAATACGATCCACAGCTTTGCTGCTGACAGCATTCCACATGCATGGTCCCTGCCAGCAAGCTGAAGAAAAGAGGACTTGCTCTATAACGAGAGACCTGGAGGTTATCACTGCTTGAGGACGCTACAATCTGGTACAGTTTAGTGCTTCCAAACACAGTACAGTACCAGTAGCATTTCGGCTGGGTGGAGTCCAGATACCCGAGGACTTGATATTTCACCAACACATCTAGTCAAAAGCGACAGCTGCTGAGGAAAAGCTAGACTAGTCCCGAGACGCTTTTGCACCGAAGGGCCGTCGTCAAATCAAACTCTCTTTTACTGCTATGTCAACTGGTTTTGCTCCTCAGAGCTCTCCTCCATGATGCCGCTGCGCGATGTGCGTGCCAGATAGACCAGCGGGACTTCAGCCACCCATCCTAGACATGTCGAACTTTCGTACTACAGATACCAACCGCTTCTTTCTCCCTAGGATATCGAGATTGTGGAACAACCTACCTTAGCAGGCTTTTCCCAGTTCTACTAACCTTAGACCGTTCCAAAAATCGTATGGTTCATGATCCTCAGAGGAACCGCAGTGCCCTGATATTTAGGCACCGCGCGTACGCGGCTGCTTTGGTATAAAAAAAAGGAAAAATATCACATTCGTATCATCTGATCAGTTTTTTATGGTAGTGTGCTATTTGACATGTCGGAACGATCTTTAATGGATACTGTACCAACGTGGGCAACATTTTTTTCCTATCATCCGCTTTTCATTCTGTCCCACGTCTTTAATTACTCCTTTTACCTTCAGTAAATCCAACTCCTAATGATACAAAAGAAATAAGTTCATATCCTAGTGTGTGATATGTTACTTTTGACTTCGTCGTATTCTTGAGATACCATATACAGGGTGATTCACAAGTTCGTGGCAAAAAATACACAGGACTGTGCATTTTAAGGAGGGTCTTCTGTGTAACATTTTTTCCTCGAGGGCTTCATTAAAAGATACGAGGGTGTTGAAGTTTAAAAATAAAAAAAACATTCAATCTCTCAAAAAACGTCAACTGGAATTAACTAAAATTTGGTATGTGGATTACCCAAGTACTCGTAGTGTCCATATTCAAAAGTCTGTACTTAAAATTAACGTACACCAGTGGCGGAGATACAGGGGATTAGTGGCATTATTTTTCTAATTTACCTTCAATTTGCTACAAATAATTACTCGTGTGTTGTTTCCTACTGTGCACTGTTTTCGTAAAAATAAAACAAATTAGATCATCCATGAAGGGCCGAGATGCAATTAGTTTCAAAATAAAATAGGAGGCCTTGATACCAACTTGACGTTTCTTGGGAGATCGTTTGTCAAAGTTATGTGTTATGCGGTGTTATCGTTACTACATTTTTTTTTTTGTAAAGTTAACTCAAAAGTTTCTTTTTTCAATTTTTGAGTGTTGTGAGATGGAATTTAGTAATGATGAGTACGCCGATATTTTTGTGTGTACGGGTTCTGTAATGGAAATGCTTTAGCGGTTTCTCGGAGTATCAACGTAGATTTCCTAACAGACGCCAACCTACCACAAAGGTTTTTTACTCGTTCATTTCTAAGACTTCGGCAATATGGAATTGCCAACTTCCCGGAATTAGAGGCCATGTTGTCCGGCATACTGCTCAAGAGGAACTGGAAGTGATTAATTTGGCGTTGGATGATTTTAGTACAAGTACGAGGCGGATTGCAGCCTAGTTACCATGTTCCACTCTGTTGCGTAGAGAATTTTAAATTGGGAAGTTTTACATCATTACCATCGGCAAAATGTGCAATGTCTGCAACCCGACGGAGTGCAAGGCGAAATTTTTATGAGTGGTTTACTGCAAATGCATAATCGAAATGCAGATCTTATTGATTTGGTTTTGTGGTCAGATGAATTGCTTTGTACGAGGAGTGGAACGAATTCTCATAATGAACATATTTGGTAGTTAGAAAATCCCCTTTCTGTAAGAATCCACTCGCTTCAACACAGATTTTATAGAAATCGGTCGGTACGGCATTTTCAGTAGTCAACTGTTTATGCAGGTATCGCCACAACATTTAAATGCAAACTTATAGTTAGCTTTTCTATAGAATTACATAGAAAATGTGTTAGTTGATGTACCATTAGCAACGAGAGTACGAATGTGGTATCAGCACGACGGTGCCCCACCACATGTTCGTCGTGACATAACCGCATGGATAAATAATCATTTTAGGACAACGATGGATTAGCAGAAACGGACTCGTACGTTGGCCTGCGAGGTCCCCTCTGGATTTCTTTTTGTGGGGTGCTTTTCAGCAATTAGTGTATGATGAACAAATTACATAATACTGTTGATCAGTTACAAGAAAAAGCCGGTAATCCGTTTTTCTTTATGAAAAGATGTCGCACTTGTATCCGCCAGAATGGTGGTAATTTGAACATTTATTGAAAGCTTTGAGTATCTAATTTGTTTTTTAATTTTTACGAAAACAATGCACTCTAGAAAAAAAACACAAGAGTAATTATTTGTAACAAATTGAAGGTAAACTTTGAAAAAGTGTGCGTTTGAAAAAAAAATTAGCGTACTATTTTTGTTTGGAAAAATAATGCCACTAATCCCCTGTGCACGTTAATTTTACGTAAAGACTTTTGAATGTGTACAATAATTAGGTAAATCTACATTCCAAATTTTACCTTATTCCAGTTGACGGTTTTGAAGATATTAAAAAAATTCCTTTCTTATTTTTAAACTTCAACACCCCGTATCTTTTTAATGAAGCTCTCGAGGCAAAAAATATTACATAGACGATGATCCCCCATAAAATGCGGTCCTGTGTATGATGTTTCATTTTTAGTCACGACTAGTGAATCACCCTGTATAGGTGTTGAGAAGTGACCTTTTTCAAGTTGGAACTGTTTGCCGTTTATTTTCCCTATTTCAGGGCTACATATTGAGAAGCTGTTATATGCATTTAGAAATTTCAACAATTAAAATTAACATGATATAGATACATGTTGAACAATGGATTAGAAAAAACAACAACAAATGTATAAAATTACATAAAAACCCGAGTAACATCATTAATTTATCAAATGAGACACAACGTACGTTCCAGGGGATAACAAATAGCCCTTAAGTGTGATATGACAAAACAAATACTAATTTTATATAACAAGAAAAGAACAATTCTTTTCATGTTAATCATCCAACTTCTTGACAGCATGATTGTCAGCATCCCCCGGAAAGTTAAGGGCCATTTATGTTACCAGCCTTTAATTGGGTTTCTTGAATTCCTTCTGTTGTTTCTTCAAGAACATTTCTGTTGCTAGAGATCATTCCTTTCCAGTCTTTGTAATTCTGCTTCCAAACTGTCCACCTTAGCAATGACTTCAGAAGCAAGTTTTATGCCCATTAGATACCTGTTGTAGTAGAATGTCATCAATCACTTTCTTTGAGATTTACCACCCTTAGCTAAGATGCACTCAGTTCTGAGCAGTCTTTTATGGACTATTCTGACACAACTATCATATGATATGGTGGGGACCAATTTACTCCCTACGCTACTGGGCAAGGAATCGCAGAAAATTTCAAAAACGAGCTATTAGGATCACGTTTTTTTATGTTATTTAATAAGATCACGAAAAATCTTGTCACTCATCTCCGTCTGTCTGAACAAAAATTAGGGGTAAAAATATTGCTGGACGAGGTGTTGTAGGGGAGGAGATTTAGGTTATGTCTCAGTTTTTGACGTTGGTATGCTTATCCGCTTCCAGATACGGTAAACATATTTCACTCATCATAGATTTCCCGTACATTTATCTTTAATACTTGGAATGATGGAGACATATTTCCGACCGATTATACATGCTTCGCGGTCATGCCGATGCAAGTGTCTAGCAGTCGGTCGAGCGACATCCACGCCAGATGTATACATAGTTTGAAGCATGTGCGCTCGCAGAAATGTTTGTCAGGGGAATGGGAGAGTCATCCATCGACAAAGGATAACTTAGAAAGAAAGCGGTACGCCGTCAAAAATAATGAGGAGGGAGGGGAAAAGCATACTAAACATTCAAATTTTAATTGGATGAGCCTGATTGACTAACTTGATCCATTTAGTTTTTTGTTATACATGTTCATAGCTAACTGTTTCTCAAAGGGGCCAACTTGTCCCCAACATAATCCTTTGTGATAGGAAGTGCAAAGTCAACCTTTTTTGTTTAGCACTTTTTTGCATTAAGCTCATACCATTTTTAGAATTTCTCTGCCTATGGATGAGATATTCTGCTACCTGGAAATTCCCAACCCCAATAAAAAGACACAAAACATTGTAGATACAGCTTGATATTTCATTTTTTGCAAAGAATGTGTTCATTCAATGAATGTTTAACCACTACTGAATGAAAAGTCGTTACTTCTAGAGACTTGCTGCGTTCATAGTGTTTGTCGAGACATCACTGGATCACTTAAATAGATTACAGAAGAAAGGGTTGCTAGCCTTAACGTCACTGCGAGCTAAATGGATCTTTTGTGACTCCATAGCCTTGACACAGGACCTTGCATGTAGCTTCCTGAAGCTATCTGAAACCGTAGTCCTCCCAGGCCTTCACACTGACATAGGAGATGCACTTAAGTTTTCTCATGCTCTCTGCAGAAACGGCATATTATGGCCTCTTCTGCCAGACCAAGAGCTTCTTGTCGATTTAGACAACAGTGTCCTGACATAACCATTATCTAACTAACGATAAGGATCGGTTAACGGTAAACTATTCGTGTAAATGTAGAAATGGCAGTGTCCATAAACTGTTCTGTTGCTTGAAGATCTATATTATAATAAAGTTTTGTTTGTCGTTTAGTCGTGCGCAAAGTCATTGTGAAATGATAATATCATGAAAGTGAAATGAAAACATAATGCATGTAAAACGTGTCCTGCATGAAACCATCATTTAATTATTATTCCTTTCTACAGGTATGAGTCTGGAGATGATGAAATGAAAAGAACTATAGCGAAGGCTTGGCACGAGAGTCAAACGAAGCGCAACATGTAAGGCTCTATGGTTTGTTCTTTCAAATTAGTTTAGTCATATATTACCAAGTAATATTGGTATTGTCCGTAAATAACAGTCATGATATGTCTTATCTAAGTGAATACATTTTTGATAAATAAGTACTCGATATCATTTTTTATTACACATTTCTATCCCTTATTGCACACTGACAAAGTATCTGAAACCAAGTTATGATTACTGGACCTACAGCACAAACACTACCATTGTAATTGATCAGTAATATTCCTATGTAAAGGTTGTCTCAACAAGAGCGCCGGATTTGAATTTGCCGCGATTTTTTTCTGTACAAATGGTATGGTGCTTATTTGATGTCAGCTGTCATGTCCAGACCACGCGATTAGACGTCATGGAGCAGTATTCAAATGAGTAACGTTTAATTACTGTGAAAACTCGCTACAAAAATGGAGAAAATTACGCGGAAACAGTTTGCAAATTACGTACAATTTTCGGTCGCAATAATGCGCCAAATGAGTCTACAGTTCGCCGTTTAATTACAAAATTTGAGACAAAATTCACGTTGGTGAACGTGAAGACCACTGTTCGTCGCCGTCCTAATCGGTCCCTCGAAAATATAGTGCGGGAAAGTGTGGCCGAGAATCCAGGCACTTCCATTCGGCATCATGGTCAAAAATTGAATCTTACCAGACCCACTCTGCAACGAATTTTGACAAAAGATTTGTGCTTGCATGCGTACAAGGTTCAACTGACACAAGAAATCAAGCTAACGAACGATGAGCAGCGTCGTGAATTCGTTGATTGGGCGCTGGAGCACCACCAAATTGATGCGGTTTTCTCGAAGAAAATCATTTTCTCTTATGAGGCACATTTTCAACTGAACGGGTACGTCAATGAGCAGAAAATTTATGTTAGTATGATTACACCACAACTGTTACGTGATGTTCTGAATTCTACTGATAGAAGATCATTTTTATGTTTAGAAAATAATGGTAGCCTATTTGAACACCAATTGTGAATAAAATAAAAATAATGCTAAAAATTTAGTCGTTATTCTTAAAATCACTAGATTAAGGATCATTTTATAAAATTACATAATTTTACATCAAGCATTTGTTTGCAACCACTACTTAAATAAAATAAAAAAAACACATTTTTCTTTATAACTAAGAAAACAAATGTAACATGTGATACATCGTTGAATTCGTAGAAAAAGATGCTACCAGGCACAGGGTGTACTTTTTTCAAACCCTATAAAAAATAAAGTTGACTGTTTCTAAAATACGTCGGGCACAAAATTTAAAAATACCAACATGAAGTGCCAATGAAAAAGTTCCACGAGTTTTTTGATATTTCTTAAAATAAAGTAAAAAAAATAAAAACGATTTGTTTCTCAACGGCATGGTACAAATACGCTCCAAGGAGAGCAGCTTTTTCCTAATTTAACCTAAGCTGTATCTCCCGCAGGTATTGAGATGCCCTTGCATAGGATCCTTATCTTGGACACACTGTATACATCTCGAATATATCAGCTACATCTCGACTATATCTTGGCAATATTTTCTCCAATGCGTAGACATATATCTGGTTAGAATTTCTCATTAAAAGGACTACAAGATCAGGCAAGAATGACTGAAGAAATTATACGCATCGCGGCAGCTTACATTACTTAAACGCGTTTAGCAGTCGCCAAGAGGAAGAGAAATGTTGATTAGACGCATGCGCTCTAACAGCTTATTCTTTCCAATCAATGGCTGACTCAATGTGGTGGAAATCTATTATTGTCGCTCTACACTGGCTTGTCTTGAGATACATATAAGCTTAGTTGAACAGTGGAAGATTCTTTATTTTTCAGAATGGCTTTATATCCATGCTACATTTTTCAAAAAATTTTCAAATACCACGGTTATCGTTAATTCTAGTCTAAAAGAAAAAATGTCATCCTGTCAGGTTTTATAAAAAACATTAACAAGTGACATTTGATATTTTTGCGTTCGAGTTCGTCCTCTCATATTCTCAAGGTTCGCATCAGGTGGCTGTTTCACTCTCTATCGTCATACTTAAGGGAATGGTAACGGCTGCGTAGCTTTGGAGGCTTCTAAATTCTCTCTGATAACTGTCGAACTTTCAATGTATCCAACATTCTCGTCAATTTCATTCACATTTTTATTCGTATACAACTCGGGTTCAAGACGGTGATTACTCAGGTTATTGTCAATGGGAAGGGCTGTCTTTGTATAGGTCAGAGCCACAGTTGACGTCGGGAGAATTTCTTGGATGGGTAGAGGCGTCATACCTTCATCTGCACATCTGAAATAAGACAAGAAGTGAATCAGCTTGCCCCTAAGAGGCCCCATATAGAGGTACAGATTTAAAATGCTTGCATTGAATAATATGAATAAGTAGTTATACACTGGCAGTATTATTTTTTACAATAGTTAACGCTCCAGGATGAGTAAATAATAAATTTACGTGTTTCTTGTTTTTTACTTCCCTTCATACTAAGGGAGGGAGTTACCGTGGCCGCAAGCATTTTAGAATACGAAACAAGTCTTTTTATGTTTTGCTTTGTCTACACCACGTAAATTCTGTATGTCTGTCTACCTGGCTGTGTATAGGCGTTACTTTATTTTCGTAATCTCTGGAACAGCTGCACCGACTTGGTGAAATTTTCTGTGGGTCATAGTCGATAATGCTACTTCGTTTTCGAAAACCCTTTAAAGAATGACAGCATTTGTGTGTGTAACTGTGGCATTATGGTGCACTGACGATTTGAGTACGGTTAACATTTTCTTTTTTTTCATACTGTTTTATGGGGTCGATAATGCCATATAATTATTGTATCGCTTATTCTCAACAAGTATAAATTTAAAAAAAAATATGATGCACCTTTTTTCTTCAAAATGTAATGAAAAGAACTAAAAACACTGACCGGAGCACAAAAAACATGTTTGGAATGCTGAACATTTTTTGTCACAAATTTGGGCCTAGCGTTATGCAGATTCACCCTTTTTGGTTGAGATTATGCAAAAAATCCGAATCAGAATATTTTGCCATCAGATGCGAAGATTTTACATGGACCAGATGGCGTCCACAAGACAAAATGAAGTTGATGGCAGAGGGCCAGAGACGAAACGTCGGATTAAAAACTTAATTACTCTACCTTGTAGTGTCAACGTGCCTGTGTGATTTATCTTAACATTTCATCCCAAATAGTCAGGCAGAAATAAGAATTATTATGGGAAACTCTTTTTCCCGTCTATACCGGAAAGTACACTGAATTTCGAGGATTTCTGAAAGTTATTTTCTTAATAAATACACATTTTTGCATCCGTTTAAACAATTGTCGCGCGATGTGCCTGTCAGATAGACCCGCCTGACTTGGGCCTCCCATCCTAGCCGTGTCGAACTTCGTACATCCAAAACTGACCGATTGGACCACTCCGATGTCCCTAGGGTGTCGAGATTGTGGAACAATCTACAAGAGGCGGTTTTCGCAGTTCTACTACCCTTAGGCAGTTCAAAAATAGGATTAACAACATTTCTTTGGGATCCTCATAGCAGCCGCGATGTTACTTAATGAAGTCTAACGGAAACCAGCGGAAGAATTTTGCTTTCCTTGTACTCAATGGGTGTGCCCCTTTCAGCATTCTAAGGTCACAATGCTAATGACTAAGAATGAAGGTATTATTTTGAATATTTATTATACCTGTTCAGGTCTCCTGGTATCTTCAAAGGCTTACACCCCTTCACAGCAAAAGTAACCATAATCCTGGGATCCTGGACAACCGTAGTGTGTAGATTGATCTTGGTCACAGTTTCTGTGCGGGGGTAGAAGCCTAAATATTCGCCCCAGCTGAGTGACGTTGAGTTTATTTGTCCACCTGATTTGTCGCTCGCCGGTGGTGCGTCTATTGGCCCAAACTGTTGGTTTCTGCAAAAGAAGATTAACGTTTTTGACGCATTTAGCAGCGGAAGCTCGGGCATAACGAATTTCCTGTTTGACATCCAAACCATGAGTTGACCACCGCGAAAAATACCTAGAAGTTGGTCTTCTGGAAAATTTCCATTACCCGTCTTAACTGTTTAGTTATTCTAAGTAACTAAATTGTTCGGTTTAATCAAACTGGATTTTCTGGAACCAGTTTAATTGAAAATAATATAATTACTAATTTGCTTGAAAATAGCAAACCATGTACCTGTGTTACACAGTTTAATTAGTAATTTACTTTATGTCGAGAAAATAAAGGGTGTCTCATAAATATTTTCTTATTTTATGCCATAAATAAAAATACTTAGAATATTTTTACAAAGATAAATTTATTACCAAACGAAAGCCTAAACATTAATTTTATTTATGGAAAAGAGTATCGGATAAATGAGCACCGTTCATGTTTTCACACTGTCTTAATCTCGAACTGAAGTTTTCGATCACTCTCCGAAGCATTGCTCGAGGAATGGCGTTTATTTCATCTGTTATTTTTTGCTTCAACTCTCTCAAATCTTGTGGCGGTGGGGTGTATACCTTACTCTTCAGGTATCCCCATAAGAAAAAAGTTTTGTTTATTAACATGCCCGTTAATGTGAAAATTCGATTCATCAGAAAACCATATGTTGTTGTAACCGTTAAAATGCTCTCTCATTGTTCTACAGAACTCTAATCGATTAGCGGGATCTTGTGGTTTTAATTGTTGTGTAACAACAATCTTGTATGGGTGAAAATGCAAATCCTTGCGAATAATGCGATGAACAGTTGACTTATGCAAAGTTAGAGACGCTCCACGCAGTCTTAATGATTGCCGGGGATCTTCGTTAACGGACTGGCGCACACATTCAATATTTTCGTTCGATCTTGCTGACCTTGGCCGTCCAGGCGGTTTACTAATACACGTGTTTCCAGTGCTCTCGAACTTTCTTACCCAATATTCAATTAAATTTGCGCTTGGGACATCTCTCATTCTTGCTATGTTATAATGATTTCTGTACAAACGACGTACAAGCACATAAGAATCCTTGTTTTTATAGAACTCGCGAACACAAAAAGCACGTTGCGGCCCTGTAAAACGCTCCATTGCAACTAAAATTTAACAATGTTGCCAAACGTTTGTCAACTGTCTCGTTTCTCCGGAGCATGCGTATTCCGCCAGAGGACTGATCTAAAAACGAAAATATTTCTGAGACACCCTTTACATTTAAAAAGGTTAAACATTCTAATAGAGACAGTTTATTTGAATCGCGGAATCCGCAGGACTTGGGCACTTCATTCAATTTATACCAAACATGTGCTTAAGATGGCTTGATGTGCTAATCATTTTCTTTTATTATTCTTAGATATGCTTTTTATTAAGCTGGATATCTATGAATAGATTTTTTTGATCATATTCCTTTCCCTACTTCCTGAATTTGAAGCAGATTATTGCATCTAGTGCAATATCCATTATCAATTTTTCCAAAATTTTTTATATACTAGATTAGTCAGAGTTATAATATACATCATTTAGTAAAATGCAATTTGTTCTTTTAAATTCCAACTATTATCCAAATATACTTTTAAATCTAAATAAATTAGTTTATTAAATCTAGGCAAATACTTTTACCTAATCTAAATGAACAATTTTAAATACTTGGAGCAGGTCAACCCATTATTTTGATAGTACATTAATCATAAAATTTAAAAATTTATGTACTCAATCAAGTATCAAGTAAACGGTTTATTGAGTTTAATTAAACGACTGCTTTTTGATTTAATGAAACTCGTTTCACAGATTCAAGTAAACTGTTTTAGAAATCGGAGTTTAATTAAACTAATTAAACTTGTTAGCTGTCACGTAGCTAACTACATTTTTTAATTGGCTCAAAAAATTTTTAAATGATTAGTTAAATGTTTTTGTCAGTGACCTTATTTTGTTGTTAGAGAATATCAAATTGGTATTTGGGTTCGAATCCAATAACAAATACATTATTCGTAATTTTATTAATAATTAATAAACTTACAATCCTGTTGTGATGAAACTGGGAAATCTGAGGTAGCGCACGTTTCTACAAGGCGGTAGAGAGGGATCCACGTAGACGCAAGATGATGGCACCAAAGAGGTCACCACTTTGTCTTGGTAGACAGTCTGAGTGACAGCTTCTCTTATGAACCTAGGTTGCCTATTTAGATGAGTATCTGACGAATAGTTATCCAGGGGGCTATCTGTAATACGTACCCTTAATTTACTTTACGATCGATCATAAATATAAAAAACATGGTTTTATCTCTAAATACCCGGTAAAAAGCATAGGAACGTCTACATGCTTCAGGTCTAGCAAAATGATTTTCACACCAAAATGATTTTATTGAAAGGCCAATATTGAACGGAATGTTACTTTGCCCCAAAAAATCTGGCAACTATCTATTTTGTGCTTTTTTCGGACAAACTTACAAAGTTAAATTATAAACTTGTACAGTGAAAAAAATACAACTTTTATGGATAATTTTAGATTTCTCGAAATCATGAATTTAAAAAAAATAGTGCAAAAAACGTTGTTCGCCCGTTAAAGAGCTCGAACATAGCATAACCATGCTTTTCTGAAGAATGTACGTGTAGTATTTATATATCATTTTGCAGCGGGAAAATGCTGTTCTGTATTTTTCAATATATTTTAAGTATACGTTGATTGAAGAATATTGAAGGAAAGTTGATAAAAAGTGAACACGGATCTAATTAGGAAAATCACTAAAACTTACTTTTCCGTTTTAAAGTAAAGTAACGTTTCTTCCCATATATTTTATGACCCATCACAAAATAAACATATACAGTGCAGAGTGGTGAAATTGACGAAGAAAAACGGTTGAAAATTCAAATGTACAAAACGATCAACTTTGAAAACCTGCCAGTTTGCCAAATTGAAAGATGGTGATTTTATATTCTCGGGTTATAAAGTAATCATTGAGAATATCAAAATGAGGTATCACACGACCTCCCATTCCATTAAAAAATATTCCAAAATCACCCCGAATTTCAATTATAACTCAAGAAAGCACTGTATACCTCGTCCATGCGACACGAAATTACTATTATTGCTACTGTCTACGAGTTTCAAAACCCATACACAAATATTGTCACACATATAGATACTTAATCGGAAAGCAAGAAAAAATATAAAGATGATAGGTACAGTGTTTCTAGATCCGTAGTTGGAATTAATGTTTTGGACCTAGAATTCTACTTGCCTGGTTAAGAAACCTCTAGTCCTTCGCGACGGAGTAAGAGTTAGCATAAAAATTGGCAGATTCTTATAGAACGTGGTGCAAGCACTACCGTCGTAATAAACGTAAATGGTGATAGATGGGCTTCCTAATAAGGATTGAAAATACAGTAAGCTCCAGCCTAATAAAAACTGGGTATGAGAATTCCACTCACCATTTATGATTTGAGGCACCTCTCTGGCGAAGACACCCACTAAAAGACATTGAACCAGCACGATGTATATGCGATACATTTTGGGTTACACTGGAAACCGACCTTTCGTGGTATCTGACTTTTATACTTAAATACTATCAGGATGGCTACCTGACATACCTTTTGTGATTACTGGAGACAGGTATGCAGTAAATGATGAATTGTTGTCTGAGAATTACCTACGAGGGATCGTTTTCATATATTCAGACTAGACAAACTAAGTCAGTCAGATTTGTATGTTTTGTTACAATGAAAAAGCTTTATAATATTCGAAAATTAATGGCGGTGATGTTATGGCCAGAAAACGAATGAAATTCAATATTTTCTTTATCCTCACCGCAATGTTTGGGAGGGTAGTGAGAAATGGGATTAAATCTATTTTAAAAAACGTTCTGTTATTAAGTTTCTGCTTCTGGTAAATCCTATATGCACCTGTTGAACATATACCATATATTGTTCGACAAAGGACAATCGTGAGCATGTCTGCGATAGAGGAACAGGAGCCGGAATAGAAGGATTGGTAACCCGACTGACGTATGCTTCTGCTTATTGGCTTTATCAGCCCCAAATTGATATGCATTGGAAACACTGAAGTGAAAACATATGCCCATCACATCTGGATACGGGTGTAATCTGAATGAAAACAAGGATGGAAATGGAAATAAAACTAGAAGCCACCAACCACTTCGACGTTTTCGATGCACATCCATTTGGGCTCCTGTTCCTTTTTGGCAGACATGACCACCATTGCCCTTTGTTTTTCATCTTAATTTCTTCAAGGCTTCTCGTCTTTCTTTATACGAGTATATATAGTTCATACGTTTACCTTTGAGACTTAAGTTATTTGTTACTTTGCATAGATTTATTTGCTATTACAGTTTGGCCTAAAATGTTTGAAAACATTTCAAAAAACTTTACTTCACCTTCCTCAACATCTCTGATGACATTGATATCTGGAGCTTGGATTATTATTCTTCCGTCTAGACTCAGTTAATATCTGTTGAGAAAATGTACACAATCAAGTCTTAATGCCTGAATTCACCTTATTCACCTTATGTGCGATAGCGAAACTATTATAATTCGCGACATCAACCCTCGTGATTACTTTAAGAATGAACAAATTATAGCAGATAGCCCAGGCCTTCTTTCTTCTTCCCTGTCCTTTAACAGGCTTTTGTGCCTGTATGTTTCCGGATATATCTTTGCTGGAAGTCCGGGTTGTCACTCCATCGTCTTCTTCTTGTGTTTCCTATACTCCTCCAGCCGTTTGATCATTCGACTATTCTTACTATCCTGTTATCTCTGATTTTGCTTAAGTGGCTGTACCGTTGTTTTTGCTGTCTTACATAACGAATCCGAATATATTAGGCAAAGCCAAACCTATATGTTTACATTGCATTGTTTGTCGCCAAAAATGAGTAGTTTTAGTGCAAATTTGTACTTTTGACTCATTTGTCTACCAATTCCTACCAAAAGTGACAGCATTGTATCAACATAATAATACATAAAAATAATACTTACCGGTGGAAACATCTAACTTCATTAGACTTGTGCTGCGCTTTGCAAATTATGTAAGAAGTAACACGTCTCGAAATCGATTAATACCACAATTATCTGCATACACTCGCACTTTTATAAATAACACTAAAACTACGAACTTAATGACAGAACTGTCACAAAAAGACTTATGTCAAGTGCACTTTGATCCTAGCTACAGCTACAACTGTGAGAATATGGAGATAAACAAATGCTTGATTCGTGGATTGGGCTGATCGTGCAGGAAAAGAGGTCGTTGATATGTAAGAGAAACAGTGTCGGAGCCAAGACCGATCCCTGGGGAACACCCGCGTTGACGTTGTGGGATGAAGAGGAGAACCCGTCAATTACGACGGATATCTTGCGGTCAGAGATAAAGTCAGCCACCCATCTGCAAATCTTTTCTGGGAGGCCATAGGATGGAAGTTTGCTTAAGAGGGCAGCGTGCCACAGCTGATCGAACGCTTTCGTGGATGAGTTTACTCCACAATTGAGTGACGTAAGCTAGGAGGTCCCCTGTGGATCGTTGGTGCCGGAAACCATACTGCCTGTCGCTAATCAAGCCGTAACGTTCGAGGTAGTCCAGAAGCTCGCGATTTATGGACCTCTCCATCACCTTACTTAAAACAGAAAGCACAGCTATAGGCCTGTAGTTGTAAGGGTCGGTCTTAGATCCCTTTTTTGGGATGGGTTGGACATGCGCAAATTTCCAGTTTTCTGGGAAGGTGCCGGATTCATAAGATATCTGGAAGAGACGCGAAAGAACTGGAGCAAGCTCCGGTGCACACCTCTTCAGTACAATGGCAGGAATCAAGTCCGGACCAGAAGCTTTGTTGATGTCGAGCGACAAGAGCACTCGTCTTACGGTCTTAGGCCTGAATGTTACCTCCCGCATAGTGTAGGGAACCCTTTGAATTGACGGCACTTGGGCGTTGGGGGGGGACGTCCATGGTGGAGTTGGCAGCAAAGATCTTGACTAGCACTTCCGCCTTATCCTTTGAGTTGAATACAATAGTTCCATCTTGACACATGAGTCGTGGAAGGCTACTGTGTGAGAAGTTCTTTTCAATCTGCTTGGCCAGCGTCCAGAAAGACCGACTGCCATTGCGCTGCGACATTACCCTGTGCCTAACTTTTATATCATGCTGGTTTTTGGCATTGCGAACCGCTGCTTTATATTTGTTTCTGGACTCAACGTCGGCTTGTCTGTTCTCTACAGTGGGGTTTTGTAAGAAGGTTCTGTGTGCCTTGATCTTCTGCTGGCGTGCAGCGTCACACGATTTGTTAAACCAGCCGTTGGACCCTGGTCTAGGCACTTTCACTGTGTGAGGGATGTATTCCTCCGTCATTCCAACGTGGATTATTTCGGTTATCGAAGAACAGACAACCGACGCATCCGCGTCAGTGAAACAGACATCTTTCCAAGGAAAGCTAGAGAAGAAATCTCTGAGCCCCTCCCAGTCGGCATGTCCGTAATGCCAAGTTTGGCGGCCTGTACGAGTTTCTGCTGCCACAGCGGGTTCTGACCGAAACCTAACCTCCACAACACCGTGGTCTGAGTTACCCAGGGGGGACAGGACAGCAGTGCTGTAAGGGGCAGGATGCGTTGTCAGAAAGAGATCCAGCAGGCTACTGGCGTGTGACGAGACGCGGGGGAAAAAAGTAGGACTCGTCACCAGCTGAGTCAGCCCTTGGGTAAGAGCGAACGCTTCGACTGCACGACCTGCTGCGTCGGTCTTGTTTGAGCCCAACTAAAGCTCGTTATGGGCATTGAAATCACCGAGAAGAACTACCTCTGAAGCGGGATGATTGATGTTCAGGAAGTCCATCTGGACGGCGAGGTATTCGAGTAGGTCATCCCAGTTATGGTCCGAGGGAGAGCGATAAAGGCAGCAAATAAACTTGGGTGATGTTTTGGAGTTGAGGCGAAGCCACAGAATGTCCTTCCGGTCTGATTCCAAAGAAATATCTCTGGAGCAGGAAAGACTGAAGACTGCTGCGGACAAAAGCCACAACTCCCCCGTTCTTTCTCAGATTGGAGTGCACCTCGTAGTTTGGGAAGTTAAGATGGTTAATCGGTGCAGACTCTGAGATTTTTGTCTCCGCCAAGAAAAGCACGGCGGGACGATTGGATTGCAGGTAGTGATGAACGGCATCAATGTTGCTGATAATCCCGCAGATGTTCGAAAAACAAATTTTATCTTCGATGTTGTTCCCTCGAGCCCACCTTCCACCCGGACATTCCGAGAGTGGAGTGAGTTTACGTCCGGAGTTCTTAGTGCTCGAGGGGTCCATCATCGTTAATTTCTTTGTTTTGGGGGATAACCGACTGCAGAGCTTAGGTGTGGAAACATGCGGACATTTATAAGACACCCTGGGAAAAGCTAGCGGGTGGTACTGCCTCAGTCGACTGGTCCTTGTCTACCACCTCCTTTTTACGTGTTAGTGATGTTGAATAGACCTAAAGTGGCCTGTTGGCGGATTTGTACCGCCACCCGGCAATCGGTACTGAGGTATTCCTTAACGCGTGGACAATCACTTGAACGAGAAGAAGTTGTATACTGGATACAACAACTTCCGGAACAAGCATTTGCCACGGCCCCACTCAGTAGGGAAGTTAAAGTTAAAAGAACGACAGTATTGCGAAGCTTTATTCCAGATTCGGCATCTACACACTCGATTTATCCGTAAAACCAGTACTTATCAGGGTCTACAATAGTTTTTGAATGCTTTCTTCAATGAATGGATCTTAAACTAAAAGTTGGTCGATACAAAATTTAGATTTTTTGTCTCTATATGTACTAGTCAATGAAATTATGGAGGTAATTTGGGATGCCAATGTTGAATGTTGCCTTCAAGAAATTCTAAAGTTTCGCGTGGCCCTATTCGGAGCTATACACTAGTAATAGTAGTATCTATTATACTTTTTCTTCACCACTGGTGGATTAACTGTATCTGATTTTTGGGGCGTAATGAGTCAATGCAGGTAAAGAGGACGTGGGATTTTTCCACTGATTGAGTTATCGACAAGATGCATCTCTGATGAATCTTGGTGATTGGTCAATCTACGCGTAAAACTGCTCATACTATACAGGGTTATCCAAATTAAGTGTCCAATTAGTGAAAATACAAAGTTGTTTGAATTAGCAAACTAGTAGCATTTTTAACGCTGGTAAAAATGAGAAATAAAGAAAAAACAATTGAGAGTCGTTATTTTGATTTTTTTCAGTAAAATAACATTTTTTTAAATGGAAACCCCTGTATATTATATTTTTTTCTGTTAAAGCATCAAATTTTAAACAAAAAAGCTTACAATAACTTTTCTCCTAGGTTACAAATTGTTGAAGTTATGGCCTCCAATCTGAAACAATTAAATTGTATCGACAAACTTTATTTTCAACATCAACTTATAATCTTACAAAATACAATAACAATTTTTTTTAAAGAAGATGCTCGAAAACACCACCTTGTTCTTCAATACATTTTTGGGCACGTTTTTCAACTGCTCGAACTGTCTTAAGTATGGTCCTACCATCTATCTGGGTTATCTTTTCCCTAACTGCAGTCTTTAACGCGTCAAGGTTATCGTACCTTCGCTTGTAAATTTGGTTCTTTAAGTAACCCCACAAGAAGTAATCAAGTGGGTTTAGATCTGGTGATCTGGGAGGCCACCGTATTGGGCCATTTGTTCCTATCCACTGATCATTAAAAGTAGTACTTAGAAAATGATAAGTACCTCTGGAGTTGTGGGCAGGTGCGCCATCTTGCTGAAAATGCAGATGATGTCTACTTATAAGATCCAATTCGTCTAAGAAATTAGTCAGAATTTCTGACATAAATTCCACATATCTTTCACCAGTTAGGGTTCCCTCATAAAAGAACGGGCCAACAATTTTTGAACCAATTATAGCGCACCAAACGTTGAAACTGAAACGGACTTGTGGGCCTCTTGGATGTACTAACAAAAGATTTTCTCTTGACCAATAATGGTGGTTTTTTCTATTAAACATTCCAGAATTTGAAAAATTTGATTCATCTGTCCATAAAAGGTAACGAAAGTTATTTACATTTTGGCGACAGAAGCTAAGATACCAATGGCAAAAAACAAGTCTTCTCTCTGGATCCCCTGCCAAAAGCGTTTGAACTGGTCGGTACTTATACGGAATAAATTTGTATTTTTTTAAAATCCTTTGAACAGTACCATAACTGAAATTAGAGTCCTTGAGAATATCTGCTATTGAATTCTCACGATAAGCTTCAAAATATCCAATAACTGCAATTTCCGTGGCCTCGCTTATTATGAATTCTTTTTTTGCCCTTGTTTTAGCAAAAACATTTTCGTTGCCCCTAAATTTTCGATAAAGTCTCAGAAAATATCGTTCATACGGTTGAATGCGAGCGGGATATAATTCACTGTAGTATTCTCTTGCTCTCAAGGAGGATTTTCTGCACACTAAATAGCATTCTAACATATCACACTTTTCTTCATGGGAGAACATTTTTCTTTAAATTAATGACACAATAAAGCTTATAAACAAGTATTTACACTAATGTTTGACATTATTTGATTTTATCATTGTTTTCCAAAGCCTTCTAGTTGCGAGTATGTCCAGTTTAACAATTTGTCGCTTATCTTAATGCTGTCAAATCGCGAACGCCGTGTTGTTTTCATAGCCGTCTTAATATTATAATACTGCAAATAATTAAAAATATTTATCGTTATTTTGATTTTATTTTTGACTTTAGCGGAAAAGTCATTATGAACTTTTTTGTTTGAAATTTGATGCTTTAACAGAAAAAAATATAATATACAGGGGTTTCCATTTAAAAAATGTTATTTTACTGAAAAAAATCAAAATAACGACTCTCAATTGTTTTTTTTTATTTCTCATTTTTACCAGCGTTAAAAATGCTACTAGTTTGCTAATTCAAACAACTTTGTATTTTCACTAATAACAAAGTTACTAATGGTGGACACTTAATTTGGATAACCCTGTATACTCGGTTTATTCTAATATTATTCGCCAATTACACCACATCACGTCCGGGACGGTACCGAAAGCTTGAGAACACAGATTATACCTTAAATTACCTACAAAATTCAATCCAGGTCAACACTGATTGAAAAATAACGCGTTACGAAGAACAATGAAATTGAATCAATTTGTGTACCTATATTAAGTATATACTTTTATTGTCTGTGAACAGAATTGGCAGATATAGGTTTCTCTACTTTCCCGTTTAACAATCATGCTTGAACATATGTTTATGTTGAACATACGATTTTCTACAGTTACCAACACTTTTTACGTATCGGATAATACAAAGGTTCCACCTTTTGTTTTGAATGGTAACAAGTAGCTCATGACGTATTTTACTTTTATGTGGCCTCCATTAGAGTATCTGGAATGATGCATTTATAATGCAGGTGATCTATGTTTTATGTTTTTTTAACAGACAGTGGTCTGCTGGATTCCTTTCTGACTTCTGCCTCCCGTCGGTAACTTTGACTAGGGTGTTGTGGAGGTCAGGTTTCGGTCCGAACCGGCAGCATAAACTGGCCCAGGCCGCAAAATTTGGCATTACGAACATGCCCACTGGGAGGGGCTCAGAGGCTTCTTCTCCACCTTTCCTTGGAGAGATGTTTGTTTCGCTGTGCAGTTCTTTCGCGTCTGCTCTAGTTATCTTACAACTCTGGCACTTTCCCAGAAAACTGAAAATTTGATCATGTCCAGCCCATCCCAAAGAATCTAAGACCGCCTCTTGCCGCTACAGGTCTATAGCTCTGCCTTTTGTTATCAGGTAATGGAGAGGTGCATAAATCGGGATCTACGACCTATCCTTTGTCGCTAGGGTATCGAGATTGAGGAACTAACCTGAAGAAGTTCAAAAATCGAATTAAAGTTTCTTCGAGCAGCCGCGGTTCCCCTGGCATTTAGGCTTCTGCCTGGCTGCTTCGGAAAAAAAGAAATCAAAATTTTGGATTTCCTTTATGCTGTAGGCTGCTCTCGTTCATGGGAACTGTTAACGGCTTACCTAGAACAATGGGAAAATTATTCTAGATACCTTGGAGTTTAGATACCTTTACAAGCGTATGACCTGGCAGAAACATAGTGAAGCATCGAGAAACAAATTCAAATAACGTTTCGACATCTTTGCCCTTTATTGTGTAGAACGTCACACATAGCTTGTGTTTTTTTAGCAAAATCAAATAGCTAATCCACCATAGTATGACGTGAGACTTTTGACATACTTTGCTGGGAGATTACAATACACAACAGACCCGTCGACGTTAGAACCAACCGGAATCGCATTGAAACACTTTGTGGCCTGACTCAGTGGACTACACAGTGGAGGAAATTCGCAAACACTCAGGCACACTTTGGGCTATCAAATTTTACATTTTCCAGATACTATGAAACGTCGCCCCCGCCTCCTAAATTTCTTTTGGAGCAGCTTATAGATTATTCCAGTCAGTTGATGCCAACACAACAGTTGAACTTATGTTTCTTTGCTCTTCTCCTTCTTTTCTTCCTATTTTCTCTTCTCTTCAGTGTTGCCGAGCCTACCGATTTTTCGGTATTTCTGTCGATTATTTTTTAAAATAACTCAGATATTTCCAGATTTCTTACCGAAAAAGAGCTGGAATCAAGAATAGAGCTAAAAAAATAATTCTTCTTCTTCTAGTCTATGTAGTTTTATTCGAGGGACGTGGATTTGGGTTGCCATAATTATGTACGCACATACTTTATTCTGCTTTCCCTATATTGATTTTAATGTAAAACAGGTATAGACTGGTTTAGATGACCATCATTATCGCATCACCGGACAGCATTAAGGAAACCAAAGCTCGTCTGGGTTTAATTGAATATTAAATTAAAATGTCGGGTGATGAGACATCAAGTTCCGGGGTGAAACAGAAAAATATTCAGAATCTTATAAATAAGAATGAATCGACCAAAACATTAAAATAGCGGATGATACTGTATTATAGGATGGAAAGATCTGCTATAGTTGTAGTCATCGTTCTTGGTGTTTACGTCATCAACGCCGTATGAAATAGTAAACAGCGGTGGCCGCAGTAGTAGACTCTTCGGTCTCCTGATCAGTCGCCGTGCGCTGTGCGGGTTCGAGTCCCGTCCCAGGAGAAAATTTTCTCTTGGCTATGGATGTTGTGATTGTCCGTAGGTGGTAGACGCTATCTGACTGTCGAACGTGGAGGTACCACCCGGCGGATCTCGTAGGCGGAGCCAGAATGTGTGCATGTTGCATGCACACGTGTTCCCTCGCCAGAGTCCAGAGTCCGTGTGGCGTTCCCCCTTTCCCCTGTATCCCCCTATAGCCCCACGGTACCCAATGGGTGTTTAGGCCTTAGGTCTTCGTGGTAGTTGGAGTATAAAAAAAAACAGATCTTCAGCGCATCTTGTACTCTCTCCAGTACGCATAAAATGGGTAACAGGGGACAGCTGTTTTCATTCTCTTCCTGGAAATACTCTAATAAAGTTAGCACGAGCTGTCGGCCTTCTCCATTGATCGTATTTCTGGGCATTGTCCAATTTTATATTGAAGATTGATAACATGACAACTCGAATTGCATGCCGCCGTCGAATAAGTTGTCACTCTGGCAAATATGATTGAAGGGCACTCATACGTAACGACAAAGTTTTCGAGACGGAGACACACAACAAAAAATGGTATGTCTTTGAGATTACAGAACAAACATTCACACACGGGGATAGGTTGCATGTGTATGTATGAGCGAGATGAAGATATATAAAGGGATACTGGTAGTCTTACTTTGACCCGGGACTACAACTGTAATATCTGCTGTAGAGGATCTTTAGCAGCCAGACATTTTGTTTCTCATCGAAATGCAGGACCGATTGAACAAGTTTGTTGATGTTAGTAAGGAAGTTGGTTAGGGGTGGAAGACATAGATCAACTCTCGTATACATATAAAATCAGCAGTCTTGTGCTGCGTCTCTTCCCTTTGCATGTCAACATGACGAAAGGTAGAATGCAACTGAGGCATGCGTCTATATCTACGCGTCAAACTGACAGAAATCAAAATTGCTAGAGATCTTTATTCAACGATTAATCGTCTTAATTTCTACCAATCACAAACGCGCAGTTTTGAATTACGAATGGTTTCTAGATGGAAAAATTGTATGACAGCACCTGCCAGCAGTTTTTCGATTTTACCCGCGGCAAACCTTGACAGCTGTTGTCACCAAAAATTACAATACCTTTGATAACAAGTAATTATGGTAATCTGTTACTCATGAAATTGTGTTGTCAAACACCATTTGGACATCTAATTTTTGCCTGTGGAAAAAATCAAAAAAACAATGCAAAGTAATATTAAAAAAAATATTACTTAGCAACGTGTTTTTTCGATTTTTTTCTCAAAAATTAGATCCCCTTATGATATTATGTCACGTGCCAAAATCACGTAACCCTTTTTTTTCTATTTATTACTTATCAGTAATTTGAATTTCTCCTCATTGATAACAGAGTGCCCATTCCTATGCCAAACCCCTTTTCAATGATTTTCTTTTTGCAAATTTAACAGTTTATTGATTGTGTGATTTCACTCGTATTATATCTTTCTTTCTCAGCGATTCAGTATGGTGTTGACGATCAGCAAAAAACTCTGCAGTTTTTCTCCGTTAGTTGGCTTCCTATAAAACATACCTTCTTCAAGGCCACTCAAGATTCCTTCCTCTAGAACGATACGTATTCTTTAATTCGCTTTTCAGCTTCCGTTGAGGTCGTGGTACAGGGGTCTTTTTGTCGTTCTCCAGACTCTGGGATATTAGGCCCCAAGCGCCCATTCATAGACTAGCACCCTTTTCTTTTTGTTGTGTGACTTAAGCTTAGTTATTTTGGGTGCTATGTCTTCCATTTTTTATGGGATTTTGACCCTCAGCGGTAAGTTCTTTTTTTTATATACCTTCGGACCGCGTGCCTTAATGCGTGTCCTGATGACGTTCATTCAGTATCTGCTTTCTTTTTGGCAATAGAAACTAGAAACAGAAGAAAATCCTCGTCTTTTCTCTCCCAGTCAGTTGCAGATTTGCAGTTTTGCAAATTGGAAGAGACTTCTTGATTTTATTAGACATTCTACGTATTCAAATATGGGGGCAATGCCTACGTGGCACCTTCTATTACATTGATCATGATTTTGATTTTTGAGCTGCCATAACTTTTTAGAACAAGGGTATATTAGTTTAGTTATGAATAACCAGAAACGCTAAAATGCATCCGCAAAGGCAAGTTGAAAGGAAAGACGCAAGTACCCAAGGAAAGCCCACGAATGTAGACATTATGTAACTTTCCTTCCGAAGTTCAAAAACAAGAGTATCGAAATAATTAGAAGCACCGCTAACCTCAATTAATACTTCTGAAACGCTTCCTGTTGGCCATTCGGGAAAAATGAGCGAAACTAAAAAATTGTTACATCATAGTACTCAAATATTTCACACTACATTGAACGTTTGTTTTATCATAGCTGAACAAAATTGTTATCAGTCTGCATTCTAAAAAGGTCATTAATGGTGTGAGGAAATGGAAACAAAATTCTCAGAATGTTTATGAAAGCATTAGGCGAGAGCGGTGGCAATGATTGGTTTTGATTTATTCCAATGGGAAAGTTCTACTGCACTTAACAATGGATAACAGTTCACAACATTTTTAAAATCCATGTTGTACTTTCATTCATAACTCGTACTTACTCATGATTTTTTAAGTCTTATGAGATTATTAAGAAGCTCTGCCAGTATCGTACACATATCTACGCATTAGCTCTTCCTATTACACGAGCTAAAACTTTGAATCCGTGAGAGAAATTTCCCAAATCGGTGTTTTTTCATAATCACGTTTGATGGGTTTGGTGGATTGTTGCTTAACATGGATCAATAGGTTGTTGGGCGGCAACCCGATGCAAAGTTTAATCAACTATCTCAAATGTAAAAAAATGGTTTCTCCGCTCGAGACTGTTCAGGTTTTTTTTTTGAGAGAAAAGATCCTTAGCACTTTTTCTCTAAAGCGATCGTTTTTCAAGTTTAAAGCCTGGAAACCCTAAAAATAGCCATTTTCAATGCTTTTTGATACAGCCAAATGTCTAAATTAAAGTTCAAATTTCCCCTTGCAAAATCCCAAAGGAATATTAATATTGATATATTGTAGCGTTTTTCTGGGTTCTTTTGGGTGTGGATTAAAACACTGGATTCCACAAAAAGAACTGTACTAATTTATTTAACTTGACTAGATAGAACATTTATGTACACCACCATTTATGTCTGACTAATTCTTATGTCGCGCCATTGACTGAACTATACTCCACTCTGCTCTACTCTAACCTACCCTGCTTCCCTCTCCCGGCTGTCGAGTTATAGGGTGTTTCAGAACTAAAGGATCAAACTTGTATGGGTTATTCAGTGTAACAGTAGAAAACATTTGAGTATAGGGACCCATATCCGGAAAAGTGTCACTGCGGCACTACGGACCTAAGACGCGTTAAAATTTAGAAAGACGATGAATTGCCTAAATAGGATTTAACGCATTTCATTTTTGCCTTTTGTACATGATGTCATCACAACTTTTGTTCAAAATGTCTTCCGCCAACCTGAATACACCGATTTAAACGTCGCACATGATTTCGGCTGCCTTGACTAAAAATTTGATACTCGTTTTGAATGATTGCAAATGCTGCTGTAATTCGTCCAATTGAGTCTTGCTCTGTTTCTACTGGAGTTTCGTAAACCAAAGACTTTACATGTCC
Source organism: Acanthoscelides obtectus (assembly GCA_963669975.1). Lineage (NCBI taxonomy): Eukaryota > Metazoa > Arthropoda > Insecta > Coleoptera > Chrysomelidae > Acanthoscelides > Acanthoscelides obtectus. The sequence goes on from CAVLJG010000001.1 coordinate 91,114,867, forward strand.
CCACAGGAACGGTGTATTCAGGTTGGAGGAAGACATTTTGAACAATTGTTGTGGTGATATCATGTACAAAAGGCAAAAATTAAATGCATTCGATCCTATTTAATCAATTCATTGTCCTTCTAAATTTTAACGCGTCTTAGGGCCGTAGTGCCGTAGTTACACTTTTCCGGATATGGGTCCCTATACTCAAATGTTTTCTACTGTTACACTGAATAACCCCTACAAGTTTGATCCCATAGTTCTGAAACACCCGTATAGTCCGCATCGTTGGGTCGAGAAGAATCCGGTGAGCCACATAACGGCCTTCCAGAATCGCCGAGGTCACTTCGCCTCGATCTAGAAGGCGAGTCACTGGCACGGTCCTCAACAGATGTCGCCATGTGCGGTCGTGATCCGCGTAAAACAGAGATCGGCCATGAACCTCTGGCGAGTAGGAGAGCCTCCCAACAGATGGCGAAAACAGAACTATTGATTATTGTTACCACAATATTATAATATTCCGTTCATCGATCAAAAAAAAAACACCTTGACGGAGTGAAGAACTAACTTTTTTTAATTTGTTTAAAACATGTCTAAACAACGGACCCAGCAACATGCCTATGGAAAAAGTGGTTTGGGTTAATTTCGCTGAATTTTTATATCATACGTCTTTGCGTATTTAGCACAAGTCTACTCACTATTCCACTTAAAAGCTCTTTTCACCTTACCGTAAACGTACTTCAATTATTGGCTGATGTTGTAGTTTTTAGCTCAATAATCAGATGAAAATTCTTAAGTTTCCAGGTTTAAAAACAACTGAGAAAATCAGGAACTACGAAATGCATTTTGTTATCAGGTGAAATAGCGCCGCCTAACGGCTATCAGCCTTAGCTCTATGCAACAAGGTATGGCCTTCCAGTTCCATCCATCAGTTCCGAGCTAGCAGCCGTTGCGAGTGTATACTTGCACGACTGCGACCCACCCGGACATATTGAGCAATCTTATTGCAATTTTCATTGCGATAGATTGGTTGTTTGCCATCTACGATGGCAAAAATTGAGAAGCTGGTTAACCAGCTGAAAGAAAAGAAGGATGCTTTCGCCATGCTGGAAGAGCAGATGCGAAACCTGCAAGAAGCCTTCTTGCAGGCCAGACAGGAGATCGAGGACCTGAGCGGGAAGCTCCGCAGGGCCAAGAAGAAGGCCGCGAAGAAGACAGGAGAAGAGGAAGAAGAGGACCACCAGGCTACGTCGGACGAGATGGACGCCCAAGAAGAGAGCACTCAACGAAACGAAGGAATAGAAGAAGAAGCCGAGAAGAGGACGGACGACACCGATTTCAGTGTCGCCACCAGACGGAGGAAGCGGGTGCGAGTTTCCTCCTCCGAAGATGAGTCACCAAGGCAGCCAAAGATGCCAGCTGGTGCCACCAAGAAGAGTCCTAGAGCAGCCAGGACCATCGTGCCCCCCATGGCAGGAACAGGAGTTCCGCCAATCAATATCGAGGGCACCGCTGATTGGTCATCCTTGAGTAGGATGATGAACAGCAAGGGGATTCAATTCTCCAAAGCGAGGACGGCGGGTACCAGTGTGAAGGTATTCACAAATACACCAGCTGACTACCGTCAGCTAGTCGCACTGCTGGAATCCATCAAGCGGCCCTTCTTCACCTATCAACTGAAGGAGGACAGGATGGACCAGAGGGTCATTCGTGGGCTACCCAGAGAGATGTCAGTCAATGACATCAAAGAGGATCTAGTGAGCCAAGGCATCGCAGACGCCGAGGTTCAGCAGATGACCTCAAGGACCACAAAGAAGCCACTTCCGCTCTTCCTCGTCAAGACGAAGATGCCGGAAAAGCTTGCAGAGATCCAGAGGCTGGCCATGCTCACGGTCAGCTTCGAGAGGAAGAAAAAGTCTTCCGAGCCCAGCCAATGTTACCGCTGCCAGCGGTACGGGCACACACAGCGGAACTGTCGTCTCGCTGAACGGTGCGTTAAGTGTGGAGAGGACCACAACAGCACCAGCTGCAGTCTGCCAGCGCCGCCAACAGGGCAACGAAACGCCAAATGTTGCCTCTGTGGAGAAGGCCACCCCGCCAACTACAAGGGATGTAGTAAGGCGCCGAAGAAAGCTGCTTCTGCCCCCAAAGCAGTCCCCACCACAAATAGGACTTCTTACGCTCAAAAAGCGAAGAAGCCTATGTCCACTTCCGCCCCAGCAGCCGCCACTGCTACTGGAACTACTGCGCAGAAGCAACACGGCGATGACAGACTGCTAGCAATGATGCAAGCCATCATAACCCGCCTGGATGCACTCGAGGCCAAGATGCAAGACAAGCACTAGACCCGAAATGTCTACAGGTCAAAACGTAGAATCTCTACGCATTATCTCCTGGAACATCAACGGATTCAGGGCACGGAAACCAGAAATCCAGGAGATACTAGACCAGTACCAACCAGAGGTGATGGCCATCCAAGAAACGAAGTTGGATGCTGCCCATAGTCTGACGTTCCCGTGGTACGAGACGTACCGCTACGACAGAAGGGGCAGAGGTGGAGGAGTCGCATTACTCGTCAAACGTACCTTGACGAGTCATGTCCTCGACGATGCCGCAGACATAAATGGGGACGGAATCACGGTCCAGGTACATCACAACCACCGTCCCTACAGAATCACCTCCCTATATGTGCCACCAGGGGAGGCCCTAGACGAAGATGACATCGCTGATCTCCTGAGAGGCCCAGGAGCACGCATAGTCATCGGAGATCTAAACTGCAAGTCTCCGGCATGGAACAACAACGTCGAAGACAGGAATGCAAGGCAGCTCCAGGAACACGTCGATGCCCTGGCGGGGGTCATCGTCGGTCCGGAGCAACCAACCTACATTCCATTCGGCCTTGGGCGACCTGCGGTACTGGACATAGCCATCCTCCGCAACATCAGAGAGGAGTTCGAGATAGAGACCCTGGTGGAAGGATCGTCGGACCACAATCCGATTCTACTAACACTTGGCACAGGGTCTAGAACTCGAGATAGCTTGAGCACCAAACGGACGAACTGGAACCTGTACAAATCCAACGTCCAAAGGAACATCACTCAAATTCCAACCATCCGATCAGCGGAGGAACTGGACAACGCAGTAGAGGAGCTGGAGAATGCTGTCCTGCGAGCGCACGAGGACAGCACCCGCTCCGAGACTACGGCAGTTCCTAGACACCTAAATGGTCCAGCACCGCACCATATTAGGCACCTGATCAGGGAGAACAGAAGACTCAAGCGAGAACATCTCCAGCTGTTGACAGAGGAGTCGAGAGTTGCGCGAAACAGAGCATCGTTAGCTCTGAAGAACGCACTCGCGGAACTCCAAAACAACAGATGGAATACAGCCTGTGCAGAACTAGAGACCCAGGATGGTACGGCCTGGTCTATGCAGCGAAAATTTCGTCGTCAGCGCACCACGATCCCCACTCTTCACGGCCAACGCGGCTTGGCCTACTCCAGTGAAGAAAAAGCCGAAGCATTCGCCGATTCGCTAGAATCCGAATGCAGACTCAATTACCATGAAGACGAGGACGACAACCACGAGGAGGCCGTGGAAGTCGCAGCTGAAAACATGAGGAGTCGACCACCTGGCCAGGAGACGGATCACCCCTCCAGTCCAGAGGAAATCCGTCTGATCATCCGCAGGTTGAAGGTCAGAAAGGCGCCGGGAAGGGACGGCATCAACAACAGGATGCTGAAGAACCTTCCCACCAAAGGCATTGCTGCGCTCACCAACATCGCCAATGCCACCCTGAGACTTAACCACTTCCCGCGGCGGTGGCGGGAAGCCCAGGTTATAATGCTCACCAAGCCAGGCAAGGACCGGAAGTTGCCCCAAAACTACCGGCCCATCAGCCTGGTTTCCTCGATGGGCAAAGTAGTGGAAAAGGCTATCGCCGTTCGCCTAGAGAAGCAGGCAGAAGAACTGCAACTTCTCCCCCCAGAGCAATTCGGCTTCAGATCCTCGCACAACACGGAACTCCAAGCGCTACGACTGACAGAAAACATCACCAGCGGCTTCAATCTCCAGGAGGCAACCGGTCTCGTCCTGCTGGACGTGGAACGAGCCTTCGACCGAGTTTGGCACGATGCACTCATCGCCAAAATGGAAGCCGCCGGAATCGATGCGAACATGTGCCAACTAATCCAGAGCTATCTAACACAAAGATGGTTCACGGTGAAGATTGGTACATGCCATTCAACAAGACGTCAGCTGGAAGCAGGCGTGCCCCAGGGGTCAGCCTTAGCCCCCCTGCTCTACAACATCTATACTTACGATGTGCCGAAGACAGCTGACACAGTGCTGGCCCTATATGCAGACGACACTGCTATAGCCGCCAAGCATAGACGACCCGAGATCATCCGTAGGAGACTACAGGGTGAACTGGACCAAATTCAGGACTGGTGCGTGAAATGGAAAATCCGCATCAACGTCCAGAAGACGCAGGCAATCTTCATTCAACGAAGAAGGATTGCAAGACCTCTCGAAGCATCCATCTTCGATGAAGATATCCAGTGGAGCGACAATGTCAAATATCTGGGGATCGTTTTTGACAAGTCCCTCACCTGGAAAGCGCACATAGAAGCTGTCATCGCAAAAACCAGAGCAGCCATGGCTCAACTCTATCCATTACTGGGTAGACACAGCCAGATGCCGCTAGCGACCAAGCTACGGCTGATCAAGGCCATCGCCAGACCTCAGCTCGCTTACGCCTCCGCGGTCTGGGGGTACGCTGCCCCCAGCTACCGCAAGCGACTTGCTGCTCTAGAGATGAAGCTACTCCGGATCGCCACCAATGCACCTTCCTACGTAAGGAACTCAACCTTGCGTAGAGACCTGCATTGGGATACCATCCACGAGTACATGAGGAAAAAAGCGGAGAAGACCTTCGAGAAAGCTCAGGACCACCCGAACGAGCAGCTACGATTCCTCATGGACTACGATCCGGACGAGAGGCCTCGCAACCGCAGAACCAGGTACCCCAGACCAAGGTCCCAGTTGGCACCCGCTAACTGGAACCTTGACTAGGAGACTAGGAGAATTTGCGGCTGCTCCCCCCCCCCCCACGGCGTGGATGCAGAGGGCCAGGAACCACCGGGACCAGGACCAACCAGGACCAGGACCCGCCACGACCAGGACCCACCAGGACCAGGACCCTTCAGGACCAGGACCAGGAACAACATATTGGTAAGAGGACTTGAAACTCTTGATTTTTCGAAAACAAGAGTTTCAAGAGAAACTAGCAGACCCTCTATCGATGATCGCTTAACGACATCGATAGAATGTGCGAGGTAAAGGGAACCAACCCGGCGTTCCCAGAGACTGAAACACATGAGGAGACGTTGTAGCAGACCGCAGGTCACGCACAACACATGGCCTACCGAGACGCTGATGAGTCGGGCCACGCGGAGGTTTAGGGTTTAGTGGGTATTAGGTGATCTCTTCAAGACCCTGGAGCCCCACACACGTCGTAGCTCGTGCTATGGTATGGTGCGTAAATGCATTCCCCCCTCGTTAAAAATTAAAAAAAAAAAAAAAAAAAAAAAATGGCCTTATTAAAAAGCGCCTGTGAGAGTATATAAGGGTTGACCGGCGATTATGCTCTTCGTAAATCTGTACCAAATAAATATTTATCGACAGCAAACGATCGCTGTCCCTCGTTTTTATTCTGGGCTCAACGAAAGAAACCTAACGAACGACTATGAGCTGGGAAGCATTGTGCACTAAAGCGTAAGAAAAAAGTACAATTGGTAATAGAGATCCATGAAAGGGTACGCGCTCGCAAGCGGGCTTTACGGTTGATAGCGCCTTCTGCACAGCGCGACGTAGAGCAACGTGCCCGCCTACTTGGACCTAGACGGGGTAAAGGGAAGTATGCGTCCTGAGACCGCTTGCAACTAGAGCATTATGTATCTATATTCGGGTAGAACCGATACCCGTTATACTTAGCCGGCCTATATCTGGGTACCATTTGGGTTTGCGGTTTGTGCCCTTTGTAACATTTGTTGGTCTTCATGTTGTAACGCTTGTACCCGTTGATAATGATAAGGATAATACTGTTCTTGTCGTATTGTTTTCCACACTTTACTATGAGAAACTTCAACTTGAGCTGCTATGGTTCTAGTACTCATTGTCGGGTCGTCTTCGATCATTTCTAAAATGTCTTCCTCAATTTGTAACATTTCACGTTGAGTAGGTGTTCCAGCACGACCTCTTCTTTGTTCTTTTAAATATCCTGTGTCACGAAGTCCAAGAACTAAATTTACAAACATCATGGGGCCGGATGATTTCTTAAAGGAAACCGCATACAGCTTGCATGCTGCGGCTGCATTCTGTTGGCATTCTCCGTATGTTAGTATTATGTCCCACCGTTATGCCCACTAGTAAATTATATTCGTTAACAATTTTTTCGCACAAAATAATCATACAAATAACACAAAAAGTTTGTCAAATTTAGATAAACGATAAGAGTAGTAAACAAAAAACGTTAAGACGTTATACTGCAGTGGTGAAGAATATCAAAAAATCTGTATAACATTCTTGTGTTTTTTAAATTTTTAATCTTCTACTATTTCTTTTATTGTGAAACTTTTATATAGGTGATTTTTGGTATATCAACTCCTAAAAACAGTTAAAATAAATGACTCAACTTTGAAAACACCCTCTATGACAGGGCCTCTAACAAACTAGACTATGAAAAAATATGAAAATATGTATACATTATGAATCTAACAATCTCAAGTCAGGTTGTAGAATACTGCCACATTAATTAATTAATTTAGTACAGGGTTTTCATAAAGTCAATTCCTTGAATATCAGTGGCGTAGTTTGCTCCTGAGGCGAGGTAAAGATTATTCTCAAAACAAACAAAAGTGACTATGGACTTTTACATTTAATGTTACAAATTGGTCAAATAGCAGATACACGTTTTTCTTATCGTTTACATCTCCGTAATGGAAGGAAATATTATAACTACGAAACCTTTAGAATATCAAATAACAATAACAAAACGTCTACACAGATTTGAATGGAATTTGGATCGATATATTAACACATTGTTTTCAAAGATGGTATGATGAATTCGCTATCAAGTCAGGTTGTAGAATACTGCCACATTAATTAATTAATTTAGTATAGGGTTTTAATAAAGTCAATTCCTTGAATATCAGTGGCGTAGTTTGCTCCTGAGGCGAGGTAAAGATTATTCTCAAAACAAACAAAAGTGACTATGGACTTTTACATTTAATGTTCCAAATTGGTCAAATAGCAGATACACGTTTTTCTTATCGTTTATATCTCCGTAATGGAAGGAAATACTATAACCAGGAAACCTTTAGAATATCAAATAACAACAACAAAACGTCTACACAGATTTGAATGGAATTATGGATATATTAATACATTGTTTTCAAAGATGGTATGATGCATTCGCTATCTAGCTATTAATCCAAGATGCTGAGTACCCAGTATATTTCTCATTTCCAAACAGATTAGTGTAGCAAATGTTTTTTCCAGTTCATTCAGAAACATGAATCCATTTAATTCGTAGCGCTCGAAACCTTAATCCCTAATCTGTGGGAAGCATCATCTTATTAAATTTAGAGTAATTACTTTTGCTCTGTAGCACTAATTGCTATAAAAATATTATTACTTCTGCGATTTTCCCATATTTAGAAAGAGTTATGGTATAGTGAATATTGCTCGAGCTTGCAAGCTTAATGATGTTGTACCACATCTTAGCTTCTGGAAAGAATGCTAAAAAAAATACTGAAGTAGCAGAATGGACAAAGGTGGAAAATCAGACTAAACGAACTAAAACCGATTTCTACCTTGATAACCGGAGATTGGAAAGCATTGCCTTGACACAAGACTCAAAGGCAATCACTATATCAAAAAAGGGAGGGGTTTAACTCCTGCTACGAGCAATGTTATTGGTTATTGAGAGGATCCTTGAAGCGATGGTTCTATAACAAGATCATACTGAATAACGACATCTTACAACCTATGTCATCATATAATAATAATAATAATAATAATAATAATAAATGCCTTTATTTCCAAACAGTTCTCAAAAAAAATCAGAAAGAGAAACATGAGTATTAACCAAAAAAAAAGGAAAATATAAAAAAATAAATAAAACAAATGTCGACTGTCTGAAAACCACAATTGTAAGAAACATATGGTGGCCAACTTTGGAGCTGGTCTAAGGGCGGATCTAGGGAGGATCATGGGAGTCATGACCCCCCTGGGTGAATCGATACCGACCACTAATACAGGGTGCGCCATCTATTACTTTCTTTTACCTATAAGTTTATGTGTTACCATGTGAGTCAAAAGTCATATGGTATGCATAAATGAACTGTCAAAGGTATGTCATTTATAGTCATGGATTCTTTTACAACACAACAACACATTTTGGTTATCCAAACTTACTACGAAAACGGTCGAAATATAAAAAATACTTTTCGCAAACTTCGCACTAGTTTTGGCCGACATGGACGCCCTACAGAGCCTGGAATTCGTTGGATTGTTAATCGTTTTGATGTAACTGGTTCAGCTGAAGGTCGTAGACGATACCAACATGCTGGTCCAGCTCATACTCGTGAAAATATAGCCGCAGTGAGTGAAAGTATGCGGAAAGATCCAACCACCTCGACTAGGCACCGTTCACAACAATTGGGAATTAGTGACACCACTTTACGCCGGATTTTACACATTGATTTACACCTCCATCCAGACAAAATCCAACTAACACAAGAATTGAAGCCGGCAGACCATCAATAGCGGCGTGTTTTTGTTAATTGGATGCTGGAAAGACGGATTTTCGGCTCTTTTCTGATGAGGCTCATTTTCGCCTCAATGGGTACGTAAATAAGTAAAAGTGACTGTTTGGTGCGGATTATGGGCTGGTGGCATCGTTGGACCATTCTTCTTTGAAGATGCCGAAGAAAAGGCCATTATCGCCAACGGGGTACGTTATCGCGACTTTTTGTGGCCACAATTGGATCGTATTGGTGCCGACGATCTTTGGTTTTATCAACACTTAGCAACGGCTCACACATCTCGCTAAACAATCGCTTTATTGCACACGAAATTTCGAGTTCACATAATTTCACGAAATTCAGATGTCAGTTGGCCCCCGAGATTGTGCGATTAAACACCTCTTGACTATTTTATTTGGGTATTTTTTAAAGGAAAAGTGTATGCGAATGGTCCCCGGACAATTCAAGGCCTAAAGAGCAATATTCGGACTAAAATTGCGGCCATAGTCCCAATTATTCTGGAAAAAGTCATTGAAAATTTTGATGTTCGGATGTTGGCCTGTAAAAGAAGCCGCGGTGGTCACATGACTGATGTTATTTTTCATACATAAATGGCATAAACCAACCTTCATTTATCAATAAAAAAATTCGATTTCACCTCGTAAAAAGCGTGTTGATTTTTCAAATAGAAAAAAGTCATAGATGACGCACCCTGTATTTGTTCGGCTTATAGAAGATTGCGATAATGGAATCCTTCCAAACGCCAAACATGCATACATTCTTGCTACACCAACAGCTAAACTAACGACAGCAGAAATGTCCTTCATTCTTAGGAGGCTCAAATTATGGTTAAGCATGTCTCTGGCAGAAAATCGCCTAATTAGACTAGCACTTCTTATTTTTTACTCTTGATCTGGAAGTGGCAAATCAAACTAGTAATATAGCTTTCGTCCATCCGACCACAGACGGCCAACCATGGACAGCTGTTTCCTGCTTTTCGGCAACTCGTCAGCATGGCCTGGGCAACGAACGAAAACTGATCAACTATGCTCTATCAAGGATATAAAGTCTATAAGTTAGAACAAAGTGTGATCTATTACCAGAATCAACCATTGCAAGCGTGAAACAACAAGCTGTCTAGTGGAAATGAATTCCAGATCGCATTTGACAGACGGATCACCACGGCCTGAGACCAAGCCTAGACCGTGCTGATGAGCTGTTCAAAATCACGAAACAGCTGTCCATGATTCGCCGTCTGTAGTCGGTGGGACGAAAGCTGTATTACTAGTTTGTTCTAGGGCGCAGACAAATGCGAACTTGAATGCAATTCCAACAGTCAGCGTGCTGTTTCACTACTCGCAGTGGTCTCGATTCTGGTAATCAATGTATCTTATTTCAAGTTACAGATTGTTTCGCAAGAAAACAAAAAAAAGATTTCAGAATAAAATACTCGTTTTTTAAATCATCATTTCAAACGCACTGGAGCCTGTCTAGACTGGATCTTAACTGCCCTGACTCGAAGGCGACCCCGTTCTCTGGACCCGTCCTTCGGCTATTTCAAGGAATCCAACATTCAAATTATCCATGTTTTCCAAAATACAGTTTTCGTAAAAAACTTGGTCAATGTCACTTGATGCCCTCGTAATGGGGATATTCATCGCTATTTAAATACAGGGTGATTCACAAGTTGTGACCAAAAATAAAACATCTCCCCTTTAAGGGGGCCTTTTATGTAATATTTTTTCCTCGACGGCTTCATTAAAAAGATACGGGGTGTTGAAGTTTAAAATTAACTTCAAAACCGTCAACTGCAATGAACTAAAATTTGGTATGTGGATTTACCCAAGTATTGTCCACATTCTAAAGCCTTAACTTGAAATTTACTTGCACTAATGGCGGAGACACACATTAGTGGCATTATTTTTCCAAATAAAAATAGTATGCCACACTTCAAACCGCGCAATTATTCGAATTTTACCTTCAATTTGCTACAAATAATTATTCTTGTTTTTTCCTAGACTGCATTGTTTTCGCTAAAATAAAAAAAAAACTAAATTAGGTGATCAAAGCTTTATTTCAATGAATGTTCAAAAAGACCACCATTCTGACGGATTTTTTAATAAAGAAAAACGTATTTCCCAAAATTTTGTTGTGGATTGAAGTTGATGAAACGCATTGTCTATTCTTTCTTGTAACTGATCAACAGTATTAATTTGTTCGGCATACACTAGTTGTTTAAAAGCGCCCCACAAAAAGAAATCCATGGGGTCCAAATCGGGAGACCTCGCAGGCCAATGCACGAGTCCTTTTCTGTTAATCCATCGTTGTCTAAAATGATTATTAAACCATGCGGTTATGTCACGACGAACATGCGGTGGTGCACCGTCGTGCTGATACCACATTTGTACTCTCGTTGCTAACGGAACATCATCTAACACATTTTCTATGTAATTCTCTAGAAAAGCTAAGTATGAGTTTGCATTTAAACGTTGTGGCTGTACGTGCATAAGCAGTTGGCCATTGAAAATACTGCACCAGACATTTCAAGAAAATCTGTGTTGAAACGAGTAGATTCTTACAGAACGGGGATTTTCTAACGATCAAATATGTTCATTATGAGAATTAGGTTTCCACTCCTCCGCAAAACTAAATCAATAAAATCTGCACTTCGTCGCCGGGTTGCAGAAATTGCACATTTTGCCGATGGTAAGGATGTAAAACTTCCCGATTTAAAATTACCCAAACAAGACTTTGGGAACGTGGTAAGAGGGCTGCAATCCGCCGTAGTATTAGTAGTAACGATAACAACCATATAACACATAATTTTGACAAACTACCTCCCAAGAAACGTCAAGTTGGTATCAACACCACCTATTATATTTTGAAATTAATTGTATCTCGGCTCTTCATGAATGATCTAATTTGTTTTAATTTTATTTTTACGAAAACAGTGCACTCTAGGAAAAAACACGTGAGTAATTATTTAATTGAGGGTAAAATTCGGTAAATTATGCGTTTTGAACAAAAAACAGAGGCGTACTATTTTTATTTGGAAAAAGTGTCTAAAGTCCTCTGTATCACCGCCACTGGTGTAAGTTAATTTTATTAAAGACTTTTGAATGTGGACATCCACATACAAAATTTTAGTTCATTCTAGAGATATTAAAAACCCTTTAGCTGCTTAATAACAGCAACGCTCTCTTCTGATAGTGTTTTGTATATGACCGACTCAATTAAAAAACGTGTCTGATGCTCCTTTCGATGCTACTCAAATTTGCAATTTCACTACTTACCCAACTCCTTTCCAAAACGATAGCTGTCCCGCTGCATGAAAAGAGGCCGATGAACTTTGGAATTGGATAGGATCTTCAACCTCCCCGTGATCTGTCTAGGCCTGTGAAATGGCCTAAATGCAACCGTATCCAAAGGCAAAAGGCTGTTTTGCAAAAGAGACGGAAAGTGCCTCCATCAACTAACCACCTCACAGACTTCAGACAAGCAAACACGTCAACTTGATATCAAGGCCACCTATTTTATTTTGGAACTAATTGTATCTCGGCTTTTCATGTTTTAATTTTATTTTTACGAAAACAGTGCACTCTAGAAAAAACACTAGAGTAACTATTTGTAGTAAATTGAAGATAAAATTCGGAAAATTGCGCATTTTGAAAAAAAAAACAATGGCGCGATATTTTTATTTGGAAAAATAATGCCACTAAAGTCCCCTGTATCTCCGTCACTGGTATACGATAATTTTATTAAAGACATTTGAATGCAATTTGACATGCAATTGTGGAGTAAACTAATCCAGTCTTATGGTGAGACTCATGTCGTTGCTGTTGATATCAGGAAAGCATTCGATCAGCTGTGGCACGCTGTCCTCTTATGCAAACTTGGCGGGTTCTCTTCTTCATCCCATAACGTTAACCCGGGTGTTCCACAGGGATCTGCCTTAGCTCCGAAACTGTTCCTCTCACATCCTCCACTTTCCTTTCCTGTACGATAAAGCCAATCCACTTTAGATGCAGGAATTCAGAATAACAGGCCGATCTCTGCAGGTGAGCTGAAAAAAGAAGAGTAGCAGCGACTTCCTCTCTGACGAGAGACTTGGAGGTTATCACTGCTTGGGGACGCAACAATCTTGTATACCCTATTTCACGAGTATCCATCACGCTTTGACGTCTACTGAGGTGAACAACTGATCAGCAAGTGACATTGTAGTGTTAGTCTGCGAAGTCGGCAATAGTGAATCGGGTGTAAATCTAGTAAAATTTGTTTATAGCGTTTAGTTTTTTGAGTGCAAATGAACTTTTCTAAATAAAGGAGCTGTTAACAAGTACAAAATGAATCTCTAGCTTACAAAAAATGAAAACAAAATGCGGCTCTGACTACCTGACGTTGACGGATCCGTCAGAATTATGTGTCCTGTATCGTGATGGATTCTCGTGAAATAGGGTATACAGTTTAATGCTTTTGACGAACAAAAAACGTCCTAGCGCTCATTGGGTTTCGATGGATAGCCGATTTCTGCCAAAGAGCCGTTCATTTCGGCTGGTCGGAGTCTAGATTACCGAGAGCTCGATCTGCCACGAACACATCTAGTCAATAGCGGCAGCTGCTAGGAAAAAGCTAGGCTATTTGTTTAAGGCTAAGAAGTACTTTTCTCCACATGATCTCCAAGGTCCAGATAAGACCTAGCCTCGAGTATTGCTCACATGTTGGGGGTGCTGCCGCCCCGGCTACATTATTCATGCTCGATGCTGTCCAGAGGAGGGCTGTCCGACTGATCGATGTCTCTTCTCTAACAGACAGTATCAGGACTCTTTTGCACCGGCGAGAAGTCGATGATCCAGCTCTCTTCTACTGCTACACCAACAGGGTTTGCTCCTCAGAGCTCACCTCCATGATGCCGCCCCGCGATGTGCCTACCATACAGATCCGCCTGTCTTTGGCCTCCTATCCTAACCGTGTCGAAGTCCATACATCCATAATTAGCCGATTCGACCATTCGTTTGTCCCTAGGGTGTCGAGATTGTGGAGCAATTCCTTTTCCTAGTTCTTCTAACCCTAGTCCGTTAAAAATCGGATTAACCAAGATTCTTTGGGATCCTCATAGCAGCCGCGGTGTCCTGGCATTTAGGCTTTCTGCCTGCGCAGTTAATTCGGTGTAAAAAAAAGAAACCCGTCACTAAGTTAGTTGAGCAGAAAAACTGTTGTAAGGCAATCTCATGGAGCTTCGTATATGTCATGACAGTGAATACTATAAATTCGTAGTTAATGTATAAATCTGTCTTCCGATATTTTGCTATTCTATAGCGACCGTGCTAAAAACAGATTCACTTAATATTTGGATCAGTGTAAGTGTACTCCTGATCATAGCGCCTAACAAGCAGCAAAAGTACTTAGCAATTTTCTCTTCTTTGAATACAACGCCTACTTGGGAAAATGTTATAAAAAGAGTATGCCGCGTATGATTAGCAGACAGTAGTGCATACATATTTTATGGGGAATCATGTAAAAATGCGCTTGTTGTGTGTTGTGATGGTTGTGTTGATGGTGGTTGTTAGTGGATTTAATGGAGTGGATACAGTGAATGGTATGGTGAGTAAATTTTTGCCTCATCATCATTTGGACAAACGACAACTGTAGCCGAGGTAGGTCTTCAGTTCCGGATGGAACCTGCGCTTCGCTTGAGCTGGCTGTGGGATATGCGTCTAGCATACGTTTTGATAAAATTTGAGAACATCGAGAATAGTGCCTGGATGTATACCAAATTTTAAACGAAGAGTCTAGATTAAACTGAAAAACTCGGTCAAGTCGCACGACTAAATTGGAGTGAGTAAATCGCAATCCATGCAACAGTTCGCACTGTGCCAAAATCATCCCAGCCGAATATTGAAATGGTTCAGCTTTGGCGATTATACCCCATTCGTAGTCCATTTCCGCTCAGATAGAACACAACACGCCCAAGAGCGAGATTGTACAGGTCCATATTTTCCTCAATGCCACAATTCGTTATTTGCTGGAAGTACTTGAATCATCGTCCGAATGGTTAATATTAATTATTACAGGTTCAACTTAGATCATATTGTCCAGATCCCACATCTTTGTTTCGATTGTATCTTGAATGTGACGGATGCAATCTTTCCAATGGTTTGCCGTCACTCTGTTGGCAGCTCCATAAAACAAATTTTTCACGTCAGAAAATTTGGATGTTCTATTGTTTGAAGCCACATAGTTTTTTATATTTGCCCAAATCATTTCAATGGGATTTAATACGCAGTGATAAGGGGATAGCCTTAAAACGGTCTTACTTTGGTTGTTAGCCATTTCGTCATAAAACATAAGATTACATTTATATTTGTGCTGACTGACTAGATGGATAAGGTCTGCTTTGACCATATTTTCATTGAAACTAGTGTCTTTTGATAGGAACCTTGTTGAACTTCTGCCTTTCTTGTGGACATTGTGGGAATTTTTTCCAGTTTTCTAGTGTGGTATGCAGCATTATCAAGTACAATGACGGAGTTGTCGTCAAGCTTTGGGAGCGTTTCTTCAAACCATTGTTCAAATGAACTTCTGTCCATTTCTTCATGGTAGTTGGTCGTTTTCTTTGACTCATATGCCCATAGGGCAGTCGGCACAAAACCATCTTCACTGCCAATGTGACAGATAACAAATCGTTTTCCTTTTCCTGGAAATAATTATTCCATATAGTATTCAAGAAAAGTAATAATAATACAAGCAGAACATCTAACAGGTGTTGATTCCAAATTTACCAGATATAGCTAAGTTTAGTGTAGCTAAGTTTTCAGCGTGGGCGCATAGAATCAGTCTTGACAACATTTTTACAACACACATGACGAATTGGTTAGATACACGTACCTGACGGTTTCTTTAGGCCAGTGGTTAGTCCATCTAAGAAGGCTTGTCTTGCTAATTTAATCGTAGAGTCAGCCCATACTTTAGGTTTTGTATGTCCTGCATTTATCCAGGTTCCATCCAAGTAATAAATATTCCTGCCCTGGTCGCGGTATTTCTTTATTGATTTTAAATAATTTCTTCTCCATAAAATAATCTCTTGGCTGTCCATCAAAATACTATTTCTGCCCTGTTTTCTATACTCAAAATGAAGTTCTTTGAGTAAACTACAGAATGTGCTCCTGTTGAAAGTAGGTAAGGCTTCATCACTACTTTGTCTATGGTGGGACGTTCCTGCCTTTCAAAAAATTGATGGACTTTGCGTCTGATGGCATTCCGATCAAATTTATCAACTGTATCCAACAGCTTCGTGTAATGCAGCCTCTTGTGTGGTAGAGACAATTTTTTTCCTATATTCTTTAACAATGTTGAAAATTGTTTTAGCACATAAGCCTGTTTTGTTCGCCACACGTCTTTCGATTGTCCCAAACTGAGTTCCCTTGCTGTGATTTTTCAACTTCGGGAAGAGAAAAAAATCACAAGGACTCAAGTCAGGCGAATAAGGAGGCTGGGGAGCCACAAGAACGTTTATGCTGGTCAAACACTTTTTTAAAGACATTGCTGTGTGACATGGAGCATTATCGTGAGATGTTCTTGATCTGACGAACGGTGGTATAAGTCAAATTTAACTCTCTCTTTCCCGATCATTTTGACTGTCAGCCGACAATCTGTACGCACAAGATACTGGATTCTGGCAATATTTTCATCGGTTTATGAAGATGAAGGGCTTCTGCTTCGTGATTCATCTTCAATCGACTCTCTGCCTTAAGCTTGGGTTCTTGACAAAACACTATTTCCGTAGGCCTGCTGAAGCTTAGCAAGAGTTTCTATAGAATTATGCCCACGTTTGAAGCAACGCTACGTTGCCAATTTACAGACTATAAATTGACCGGTCCTGTAGCATACTGAGATCCTGGGGTAGGCATTTCCGCTCTCAAAAGGACGTCCAGCCTCCCAAAGAGACAAGCGAGCATGAGGTTATCTGACGGTTTTTAATTCAGCAGACACGTAACTCTTGTCCATCGTTCCGAAAACGCCAAATATGTACTAATCAGTTTCTACTCAGAATGGCCTCAGGAAGCTTCCATTGAAACAACAGTACTTATATAAAATTGAGTTGTCGTTTCGGAAATTTAGAAAATCTGCACAAAAAAAGATGATAGAAATAAATTTTTGAACTCGGCTTTTAAAGTGTTTGGTGATTGGACGTTGACGCAGTCACATGTAAACCATTGATTGTAAATATTTTTGAACCTATGGGAACTGTCACCAGTTTTTTGTGATTGTTTTGTAGATCCGAACTAAATTAGTTTGTACTATTTTTATGACAATAAGTATGTGTTCTTTTGGAAGATATGAACAGGGTTTAGGTCAATCCAATAGACCCATATAATTGGTTCCTAGTTCTCACACTTTTGAGCTCGTTGCGATCTCTGAATTTCTCCTATCTTTTAGTGACTATTCGGCAATGTTGCAGATAAAGTTTCGATAAATAAGCCTTGCCAGCGGCAGCTGCCAGTTCGCGATAGGTTTTTTCTAAATTCGTTGCACTCGACGAGTGTATTGAAAATATTTTTATTGTTCGTAGTCTTAAGAGTACATAGGGAAATCTGTCTGGTAGATGTGTAAAATCACGAGCCCTAGGAGCGTATAATTAACTATTGATCCCTCATTCCTATTTTTCACTCATCAACAAGTTTTCAAAAATGGAATGTTTAAAAACAAGGTTTGAGCTATTTTATATTTCTTTCGTTTTTTGCCAGTGGTCAGCCGTTACTGGATCTATCTTCAAAACCTACTAAGTTTTTCCATCCTTTTTGAATACATTTCATGAAAATTCGTGCTTTCCGAGTTATACATACAGGGTTTGTCCGGAAAGTAATATGACTGGGTCGATTTAAAAAAATTATTGAGCCAATCGTTACAATTTCTTAAAAACCTTCAAAATAAGTAGGCTCCTTCTGCGTCGATGCAGCGCTGCCAGCGCGATTTCCAAGCATTGAAGGCGTCACGGAAGGCATTCTCCAGAATAGCCTTGAGAGCCGCGGTGCATGCTGCTTGGATCCCCTCTGTCGTCTCAAAATGCTTGCCTTTCATTGTCCTTTTCAGGCGAGGAAACAAAAAGTCCGGGGGGGGGGGGGCACATCTGGGCTGTAGGGCGGCTGCGGAAGCGTTGGGATGCCGGCCTTGGTCAGGTAGGTAGCTGTTCACAAGAAAGTGCGGTGTGAGCCGGGGCGTTGTCGTGGTGCAACTTCCAGTCGGCTGCGATGTCTTGTCGGACCCGACTGAGCCTTCGTTTGAGTCTCCTGAGCACTTCCACGTAAAACTTGCCGTTGACGGTTTGTCCAGGAGGAACAAATTCATCGTGATCGATGTCTTTGATGTCAAAAAAGACAATGAGCATCGTTTTCACTTTGGATTTGTTCATTCTTCCCTTTATCCTTTCCCTTTATTCAAAAATTGGGCGACACTTTCACACATGTTCAAATTTTCTTAGCACACTTCCACTCGCCGCAAGTTCTGGTCGTCAGGGAGCAGTGTCAGTCAAAGGTCTTCATCAGCGACCTCTTCCCGGCCCTCCAGAAAGGCCTGGTGCCACCTAAACACACCACTTCTTGCTAAAGCAACACCTGGGTAAGCCTGCTTGATCATATCAAACGTCTCTGTCGCAGATTTACCGAGTTTCACACAGAATTTAATCGCGTACCTCTGTTCTAATGAACGCTGCATTTTCGGCTTGCACCACTCACAGAAACACGTCGCGCGAAAATGCCTGTCCTGACTCTCCAAGTGCTCGGAGACAACTGACCAGCGACCACCCGCTCATTCGTTAGCTAGGAACGCCCTCTACCGAATCCAGTCGGAGCGCGCACGCTCCGAAGTACCGTCATGGCGGAAGAAAATGAGTCCTATTACTTTCCGAACAAATCCTGTATATAACGGAAAGACAAACCGATAGAAATCAGTTTTTCGTAATGTACGTGTCATATAACATCCGAAAAACATTACCTCGTTTTCGACATTTTCACGAGGAAGTACCTCGCTAATTGACGTGGAGCGTAAAAACATTACAATGGACTGTATCAAACTTAAAGAAACATGTGACTGCCAGACAAATTTTATTCTTACACGTAATTGCTGGAAGATATCATGTGGTTGTGTATTGGATACAATAGTTTATCTCTCACCGATAGTTGATTATGAATGAGTTTATTGACATTTTGTCTACCACGGTTGCCTTTTTTAGAAAATAGTTCAAAATGGACTGGACTGGACTGACTGCCTTTTAAAATACCCAAACTTAGTTTACCTCCAAGAATGATACTTACTCAAAATCCAAGTAGTTAGGCTAGATTTGGTCCTCTATACGTTCTACCTTGGGTGCTCCAGAAATAAAAGATCTCTCACCGGAACTCCAAACTGTATGGGTGGTGACTTACCACAGTTGATATTCCTTTAACAGTCTAAGAAAAGGAATGGAGTCACACACTGAGAGCCTCTACACTCTCCAAATTGGAAGATTACATTTATAATAAAAAGAAATAAAAAAAGTCTGTCAAATAATCCATAGACATACTTTCCCTGCCCTATTGAGGCGGTCAGAGCCTAGGAAACATTATGCTGTGACGCGGAATAAAGTGAAATATGTCTAATGGGCCCTACAAAAATTAAAAAAATACTCAGCCGTCACTGAACCGACTTTGAAAAGTTACAAAGCTTTTTCGTCCTTGACATAGTAGTAACATTGTGTGTAAATTGCATCAAAATCAGAGCGGTACTTTCCATATTATAGAGGCGTCAAGATCAGCGGACAGACAGACAGACTGACGGAATTGAGTGACATTGTTTTTCGTGATCTACATGCGATATAACATCCAAAAAACAATAACATCTCAATATCGAAACTTTACGCGGTTACAATACTTCCTCGTCAATAGGCGTGGGTAGTAAAAATGTTAGTGATTAAAACAAAATCAGTTTAAAGATACCCACTATTTAAAATTGAATTTTAAATATTTTTCAAAACGTAAATATTAGATAGAAGTGTATAACATTTTGGTGCTAAATAGATATATGATCGCTGCATAATATCTTTGTCTGGTTTAAAAACAATAGTTACACATACGATGGTCATTTTTTTATTTAAGAATATAATAATAAATATTTAATTATTTGTCAAGTCGTGGCACCAGCTTTACAAACCCATCGTCAAAGTACGCCTTGTGACCGTTAAGCTATTTAGTAACTGTTTTTTCCAAGATGTCATCATTTTCCAAGAGCTTTCCTCCAAAAAATGCCTTAAGTTTTGGAAGAAGAGTACATGTTTCTTTGAAAGCCTTGCTTCTAAGAGGCCATTCGAGTATTACGTAGGCAGGTTTCTTACAATTATTACCTCCTTTTCCCCTTGTCAGCAAAAGTAAGCAAATCTCTTACCCCACCCCCTCCCATGCTTACGTAAACATTTTGGTATATTTTACAATTTGAAGCAAGTATTGGCTTTCACGCACTTGTTCTGAACACTATTCACTGTCTGGAAAATCAGGAAGATCTGGCTCTTAAAATTAACGTCCACCAATGGTGGAGATACAGAGGATCAGTATTTAACCTTCAATTTGCTACAAATCATTACTCTTGTTTTTTCCTAGACTGCTCTGTTTTCATAAAAATAAAAACAAAACAAATTAGATCATTCATGAAGAGCCGAGATACGATTAGTTTCAAAATAAAATAGGAGGCCTTGATACCAACTTGACGTTTCTTGGGAGATAGATTGTCAATGTTATGTGTTATACGGTTACTAATACCATTTTTATTTTTGTGAAAGTCAAGCCACAAGTCTATTTTTTCCATTGTTGGGTGTTGTGAAATGGAATTCAGCAAGGATGAGTACGCCGATATTATTTTTGCCTACGGGTTCAAGAGGAACCGGAAGTGATTAATTTGGTGTTGGATGAGTAGTAGGTAGATTGCAGATCAGTTACCATGTTCCCAAAGTCTTGCGTGGAGAATATTAAATCGGGAAGTTTTACATCCTTTCCATCGGCAAAACGTCCGGCGACGAAGTGCAATAGCGAAATTTTTGTGAGTGGTTACTGCAAATGCATAATCAAAATGCAGATTTTATTGATTTAGTTTTGTGGTCAGATTAATCGCCTTTTACGAGGAATCTTTAATTCTCATAATGAACATATTTGGTCGTAAGAAAATCCCCGTGCTGTAAGAATCCACTCGTTTTAACACAGATTTTCTAGAAATGTCTGGTGCGGCATTTTCAATGGCCAACTGTTTATGCACACACATATTGCCACAACGTTTAGATGCAAACTCATACTTAGCTTTTCTAGAGAATTATGTAGAAAATGTGTTAGATGATGTTCCGTTAGCAACTAGAATACGAATGTGGTATCAGCACGACGGTGCCCCACCGCATGTTCATCGTGACATAGCCGCAAACGGACCCGTAAATTGGCCTGCGAGGTCTCCTTATTTGAACCCAATGGAAGTCTTTTTGTGAGGTGCTTTTAAACAATAGTGTATGCTGAACAAATTAATACTTGTTGATCAGTTACAAGAAAGAATAGATAATGCGTTTCATCAAATTCAATCCACAAAGAATTTTGCGGAAATACTTTTTTCTTTATTAAAAAGATGTCGCACTTGTATCAATCCAATTGAAGGTAAAATTCTGAAAATTGCGCGTTTCGAAAAAAAAACAGTGGCGTACTATTTTTATTTGGAAAAATAATGCCACTAATCCCCTATATCCCCGTCACTGGCGCACGTTAATTTTAACTAAGGACTTTTGAATGTGGACAATACTTAGGTCAATCCACATACCAAATTTTCATTCCAGTTTTCGGTTTTGAAGATAATAAAAATATTGTTTTTTTATGTTTAAGCTTCAACTATCTTTTTAATGAAGCCCTTGAGGAAAAAATGTTACATAGAAGACCCCCCTTAAAATGCGGTCCTGTGTATAATGTTTTATTTTTGGTCACGACTTGTGAATCACCCTGCATACATTAACAGTATTAAAAACTCTCTGTAATTCGACAAAAATTTAAACAGAGAGCATTGTATCACTAAGATTTTGATAGTTGACTTTTCTCGTGACAGGACTAAATTCTTCTGTGTTCAAAATACAGTGGAATCCACTTATAACTTGCTTATAATGGAAACCCGTATATAATGGACACAATTTAAAGTCCTATAAATAATTACATGTAGAATCCTCGGATATTATAGACTCGTTTAAAATAGACCCTCGCTTATAGAGGACTATTTTAATCTATTATATGAGAGCTACTTTGGTAGTTCCCCGAAGCAGATTTAGCTGATGCTATCGTTTACGGCGGTTTGGCTTCGCAGTTTGCATTCGAACTTGGCCACTAGTGTTATACTGTATTTATTTGGGTTATAAACATGTCGAAAAGTGCGAAACGTGCATTCTTTTTACACGAAAAGTTCACAATAATTAGTGAGCTTGAGCAGGGTTCATGTCAAGCAAATATATGTGCTCGTATTGCTATAAAAAAATCCACTGTGTCAAATATTCGGAAAAACCGTGATAAAATTAAAAATGACGCAGTCAAATAGTCAAAAGAATAAAATGCGGCTATCGCTGCATCCCCAAGTCGATTGTATGCTGTTTAAATGGTTTCAACAAAAGCGTGCTAATAATTTTCCAATAAGCGGACCTACGAGTATACTACAAATAAAGGCTGAAGAATTTGGGAAATTGCTTGGAGATTACTTCAAATGTAATTCCGGTTGGCTAGACAGGTTTAAGAAAGGACATAGCATTGTTTTTGGGAAGACGAACTAAAAAACGATGAAGAAGAGCTTTCAGTGACAACTAAGGAGGCATTAGACTGCGTGAAAAAGTTGCAAGGTTATTTTCAGCAAGAAGAAAACTTGCTGTTCTAAATAATTTTTCAAAAAAACAATCTGATCAAACTAACTTCTTTACCAAATAATTTACGGTTTTTACAGATACCTACACAGTACGTATGCCTGTAATATGTGTATCAGATTCTGAAAAAATGCAAATTTCAAAATTACGTATAACTTTTTTGTATGTATCTTTATTTATGTAATACATGTTAAACAAACACATTTTAAGATTTTAATATGTTATTTCTGCTGCTTTTTTCATTAAAAAAAGTGGGTTGCACTGTATTATATTTGTTTAACTGTATATATTGAATCATGCTACTGTACAATACTTATTCTAATAATTTCCTGCCCTAGGCGTTCACCAGGCTAAGGAAGTATTGGCGTCGATCTCAAACATTGCACTGATCGTACGATTTGTTCACAGACCTCAGATGACAAAATCAGAGAGTATCATTCAATGCTGCTTCAGGAGTGCGCAAAGATCTATCGCCCGGATCGGTACATGTCTCAGCTTCCATCGCTGAAACTACCATATGTAGGTCACATGGAGATACCCATCAACACAGGCACCATCAAACCAACACCAGCTATGCAAACTAGAGCCGTAAGAGTCGTTACCAAGTAAGTCAATATTGAAAATAAATTATAAGCGCCAAGCACAGTTTGGTATAAAATGTCTGCGAAAACTTTCAAACGAAATGGATGTCACTCAAGTACTACTTCTACCACAATTGACAACCGAAATATAGGCAAACATAGATGGAACTGAAGGAAAACATACAGACCAGGAAGTATTTCCGCATCTGATCAATGTTTTTTCTGATTTCCGATTCGTTTTTTTGTATAATCTTATTCAAAAAGAGCCTTTTTAATAAATTCGCATGTTGCCAGGCCCAAAATTGCACCACAAATTATATGAATCGTATACAAAAAGGACCCTTTTTAATGAATCTGCATGTAACCAGGCCCAAAATTGCATCAGAAATTATTTGAACTTTTTTTGGCAAATTCCAAAAATTGATTTTTTGCCCTGGACAGTTTTTCCGATTTGTTAAGTAATTCTGAACTAATTACGAACTTTTGTAGATATAGTAGAACCCCGATTATCCGAAATAATTGTGGACCCAAGTGCTTTCGGGTAATCGAAATTTCGGATAAAACGGAAAGAAATATTTACACTCATAATGCTTTTATTGAAAAAAATAAATGCGTGTGTTAAGTGAGTATACAGGGTGTTTCAGTTTATTGTTGCATGACTTTAAGATTCGATACAACTTTTAAAATTAATGCATAAAGTCTATATAAACAGGGGTCGAAAAATGCGTGGCTTCCGAAATCCAGGGTGTTTAAATTCACTTTCTAAAATAGTTTTTTTTAAATATTTCGAACAATATTTGATGTATAACAGTGAAAATTGGTATACAAGTGTTTTTTGGTACGACAAAACGAACCATGGGCATAGTTTTACTGTAGCCTCTAGAGGGCGCTCTCTACTGTACCTGTAGTGTATTAAAATGACCGAAAATTTTTACTTAGTGCAATTT
The DNA here is from genome assembly GCA_963669975.1 of Acanthoscelides obtectus. Classification (NCBI taxonomy): domain Eukaryota; kingdom Metazoa; phylum Arthropoda; class Insecta; order Coleoptera; family Chrysomelidae; genus Acanthoscelides; species Acanthoscelides obtectus. The sequence goes on from CAVLJG010000001.1 coordinate 91,139,075, forward strand.
TTTGCTTTTTGAATAAAAAAAACTGATTCTTCGCACGTTTCAACATAAAAAAGTTCTCTTGTGAATTTTCGTTATAGTTAGCAGTTTTTGAGATATTTAGATTTTTAAGGTTCGATGCATTTTTAATTACTTATGATAAAATAACGTTAAAAAGTCAGTATCTCGATAATTTTTAGAAGTAGGCTGTGCCTGCAAATATTTTTGAAATTGAAAGCAGAATAAGGTTAAACGTCAATTAGTTGACAGTTAGTTTTGTTGTCTGTTGAAACCTGAAACGTTTTTTTGCAATTGTGAATGCACGAAATTTAGTTTCTTTTACCTGTTTTTTTTTGTAAGTTTTGTAAAAATGCCATTTTTATTCTCCAATCAAGAGTTAGCGGATATTCATTTTGTGTATGGCTTTGTAAATGGAAACGCAGCAGAAGTAGCCAGAGAATACGCACGAAGATTTCCAAACAGACGACATCCAACTCGCTCAGTATTTGTAAGAGTGCATCGCCAAATAATTGAAAACGGTTTTGGAAATCTCCAAAGGGATCAAAACATAAATTTTCGTCAGCGCAGATTTACCCGTATGATTCTGCGTGAGTTTGATAGAGATCCGACCACAAGTCTTAGGAGAGTTTCTGGTGCTTTGGGAATTTCAGCAAGCCATGTTAACCGTGTTCTTAGAAATGACCATAGACGTCCCTACCATTTGCAACCTGTGCAAGGACTACTGCCAGGGGACGGAGAACGAAGAATCATATTTTGTCAGTGGATTCTTCATAGAACTGATAATAATAGGGAGTTTTTAAGTAACGTTTCATGGACCGATGAGTCATGCTTCACTAGACGTGGAGTGGTAAATTTTCATAATCAACATATTTGGTCGCATGAAAATCCGCATGCAGTTCGGCAAAGAAATGTTCAGCATGAATTTAGTGTGAACGTGTGGATTTGTATCTACCGTAATCGACTATTTGGACCCTACCTTTTGCCTGCAAGGTTAAATGCTGCGACCTTCTTGGAATTTTTAAAGGCTGAACATGCAAATATGATATTATGATAGATTTGAGAAGATTGGCCTGGTTCCAGCTTGATGGTTGTCCAGTTCATTATTCGAGAATAGTTAGAAACTGGTTGGACGAAAATTATCCAGAAAGATGGATCGGCCGTGGAGGACCAGTCGCCTGGCCGGATCCCCTGACCTAAATCCATTAGATTTCTTTGTGTGGGGATTTCTAAAAGAAAAAGTGTACCAGACTCCCGTAACCACAAGAGATATGCTAATAGACAGCATCAGGAATGCATGTGATGAAATAAGGCCTTATTTGAGTAATGCTATACCACGTTCGATCATTCGTAGATGTGAATTGTGTATTGAACAATTGGGTTTACATTTCGAGGAACTACTTTAGATTTTGTATGTTTGTCTTAACTATCCAATAGCATTTTAGTTGTAAATAGTTAATTTAATTTGTTAAAAATAATATTGGAAAATTAAACAAATTAATATCTGTTTTTTGTGTTTATTTGGACTTGGGAATTATTGCTGTGTTTAAAAACACAATCTAAACGATCATCTTAATTACTTGTAATGCCCAAATCGAAAATGTAAAAAAAATATTATTTTCCCATAAATAATTAAAAATGCATCGAACCTTAAAAATCGAAATATCTCAAAAACGGCTAACTATAACGAAAACTCACAGGAGAGCTTTTTTATGTTGAAAAGTGCGAAGAATCAGTTTTTTATGCAAAGAGCAAAAAATTGCACTAAGAAAACATTTTAATACACTACAGGTACAGTAGAGAGCGCCCTCTAGCGGCTACAGTAAAATTATGCCCATGGTTCGTTTTGTCGTACGAAGAAACCCTTGTATACCAATTTTCACTATTATATATCAAATATTGTTCGAAATATTTAAAAAAAACTATTTTAGAAAGTAAATTTAAACACCCCGTATTTCGGAAGCCACGCATTTTTCGACCCATGTTTATATAGACTTTATGCATTAATTTTAAAAGTTCTATCGAATCTTAAAGTTATGCAACAATAAACTGAAACACCCTGTATACCTATATAAAATTAGGTAAAATATAAACATGTGATATTACAAAAATACATATTTACGAGTATTTAGTAACAAAGGAAGTAATAGGTGGACATAAGATGTTGTTGCATTTTCTTGTTGTTCGACGTAAGTCAACGCCTTTTGTAGAGCTTCTAATCCCTCAGAATGTGATGTTTTGGCAGAGACTTCTGTCTCATTGTCACTAGCATCACTTAAAACTGTCTCATTGCCATTGTTACAAACAGTTTTTATTAGTTCTGTATCTGTTAATTCTTCCACCAATTCATCACCATTAATCCACTCACCATCTGCTTGGGTAAGGTTTTCACACCTTGCTATTTTTACGACGAGTTAATGTAACTCTTCATTGTTATTCTCATAGTCTACGCAAGGTACCATTTCTTGTTTAATTTTTGTCGACCAAGACTTTGTAAAGTAGAATTTTTTACTTGGCTCCATGCTTCTGCTATCCAATATGCCACATTCTTGAGGTTAGTCTCTTTTAAACAATCAACTAGGTTACAACCATTATCAACTTGATCTAAAATTTGCTCTAATAACAAACGTCTGTAATTGCGTATTAAATTTTCTAAAACTCCTTGATCCATTGGCTGAATCAGAGACGTTACATTAGGAGACAAAAGCATCACTCGTATTTCTCTACTTTTAAGTTGCTCCTCACTTGGGTGGCTCGTAGCACTGTCTAATAACAAAATACATTTTCTCGGATATACGCGTTCATTCAAATATAGTTCTGTCTTGTGAACAAAATGATTGTAAAACCAGTCGTCAAATAGAGCGGCGGCATCCATCTAGGCATTTTTTTTATTTTTATACCACACTGGAAGAGCGTTGGGACGGACGTGTTTAAATGCTATTGGTTAAGTTGATTTTCTGATTAACAATAAAGAAAGTTTGTGTGTACCGGAAGCAACAAGGATAGTCACACGTTCTTTACTGCGTTTGTAACCAGGAGCTCCAGATTCCTGTTATGAAGCTAAACTTTTCGCCTGCAAAAATTTTATAGTTTAGGCCCGCTTCGTCGCAGTTGTAAAGTTGTTCTTGATTTAAACCACACTGCTTCATTAATTCTTTAAAATGTTCTTCAAATTTTAATGTAGCGGACTTATCGGCAGATAACTTTTCTCCGCAAACTTTTAATTCTCGTATGCCGTGTCGTTTTTTCCATCTATGCAGCCAGTCATCACTGGCTGTAAACTTATCAGGCACCTCAATAACTGGCAATTCTTCAATTAAGTTGACTGCCTTTTGCTTTAGTATTGCTCCGGAAATTGGTATTTCACGTTCTCGATTCTGGGTAAACCACATATACAGGGTTTTCAAAGTTGGGGTTTTCCTTTTCAGAAACAACTACCCTTGAAATAACAAAGGTAATGTGTAGTGAAACGAGGGCGATCAAGTAAAAAAAAATAAAGGAAAAAGTACTCACTCTCCAGTTGACGAGAAAGGCTAAGTACGTCTCTGCCCGAAATCATACCGCTCCAACAGAAAATGAAATCAGCTGATGCGCTACCGAGCAGACGCCGGCGGTGGTGCAGACCACGAACCGAGGTAACAAATAAGACGGCGTTGCCGCGTTTTCAGTTTTTAGGTAAACGTACCTTATAGGCATTGTTCGAAGTTTGATTCAAAAACACAGGTGCGTGCACGACGTAGCCAAGCATCGGTGCAGGCTTTGAGAATGGAGTCCCTCCCCAGAATGAAAGCACCAGCTTGTTCAATTCTGAGACGAAGTTCGTCAACCGTATGCACTTCAGTTTTGTACACTAAGCGTTTCATTTCTCCCCAAAGAAAAAAATCACATGGTGTTAAGTCTGGAGATCGCGGAGGCCACGCTACGGGTCAATTACGACCGATCCACCTATTCGGAAATAATTCATTCAAAAACTCACGCACTTCGCGTCTAAAATGGGGCGGTGCACCATCGTGCAGAAACCACATTGCTTGTCTTACACTTAATCTTCTAACAAGGAAGGCAAAATGTCACCCCATTACGCGTGAACGTAGATTCGTCTGTCACCAATATGCACTTCAAAAAGTCCGGATTATTGTCATGTTGATGCAACAACCACTCACAAAACCGCACTCTTGCTGGAAAATCGTCAGTTTGAAGGGCTTGTACACGTTGGACGTGAAACGGATACAGCCCCTCTTCACGCAGCGTTTGCCACACTTTAGATTTTGATACTTGCACTTCTCTAGCCACGTCTCTCTAGTGCTTGTTGAGGGATTCTCGTCTACGCGATTCAGTAGTTCTTCCTCAACTTGCACCATTCGTGGTTGTCTAGGCCTCCCACTGTGCCCACCTCGAAATTCCTCCAAATGGCCCGTATCCCTGACTCTCTGGACCAGGTACACAAATCTGCGGGGCCTTGGATGATGTTGTCTAGTGAAACGATCTGCATACACTCGCGACGCCTCTGTAGCATTTTGAAGACATTCGCCATAAATTAACAACATATCAACGAGTTCAATATTGGTGTATGAGTGTGCCATTATTATAAGTATAAAGCACCATCCACTTTTTGATATTCCCCCTTTTTCATAGTTTTCCGTGATGGCTGCGATGATGTCAGAACACTAGACCACTTTTCAATTTTATCGCGTTGTTTTTTTCCATTCTGAAATGGTATTCACGCCCACACCCAAATCACTTGCCATTCTTTTAAGCAAGTCATCTCTATCTAAACGTCTGATTACCTCAAGTTTCTGTTCTATGGTAATAACAACGCGTTTACGTTTATTTCTATGCTGCTCCATCTTAGCGATTATGAACCTGACTGAAACAAACATACACGCACACATACCAGTGAATTCCGCAAACGTGATTGGGGAATCACCGGCAGCGAATCTAATGACGCAAACGCCGAAAGGGGAACCACCGGCGGCTAGTTCGGATCATGCGCCGATTTCCCGAACAACTTCGGTTAAAACGGAGAAATTATTGTATGCGATCTGTTTCGGATAAAGCTGATTTCGGATAATCGCGATTCGGATAATCGGGGTTCTACTGTACCTAAAAGTTTTCGGAAAATAATTCGAAAAACTTTGTCAAATACTAAGTCGCTTATATCTCGACAAGTGTCAACTTTAGAGAATAATTGATAGGAACTCTTTTGTTCAGAATGACCCAAAAAATTTTAAGTTAACAATTTTAATTTTTGACCTGGCAACACGCAGATTCAGTAAAAGGTCCTTTTTATGCAAAAAATCGAATCAGGGCAGATGTGAAGATACTTCCTGGACTAATAGTAACTCTTTTAGAAGTACGATACTTGTGGAAGTACATGGTACACAGGTACCAATTCCTTGCCAGAATCACCCACTAAGATTGGGTTGGGCGGAAGGTGTGAGATACTTTCGTTCGTCGTCCCACTTATACTGTTGATACAAAATGTCGATGAAATGGCGCCGTATACTGTGCTTTCCAGAACGGTCACAGAGAGCAGAAGCAGAAACGCGTGTTGAAATCATTTTGCTACCATTCTTAAGGCCAAATCTACGGGAAAATCTATGATGTGTGAAATATGTCTAATAAATCCGAAAGATAACATCAAAAAATTGAGATATAACCTCCCCCATCCCGACAACCCCCAAAACTTCAATTTTAAATTCCTAACAAAATTTTTCTGATAATGATTAGGAGCCTCTCAAACGTCAAAAAAAAGGAGTTTGAGCGATTTCTATTCTTTTCGCTTTTTCGCTCCGTAGTTCCACTGCTACTGGACCGATTTTCAAAAACTACTAATCAAAACAACAAAAGCTTCATCCAAATCCGAGCTTTTTCTAACTGATAGACATACATACGTGTTCCTCTATCTTCTTCTATCCACACACGATACACAAGCATTACCGTCATTGTAGTACAATTAACACGGCGGTCAATTTCGCGATAGGACAAATTAGCAACAACTGAAATTCCTGAAACCTACTGTGGCAAGCATCCTCAACTTCATTCTGAGCAAAAGCTCGAATAATGTGTATAGAATAAATATATCAAACCACCTTTTCCGTTGATCTGTCTCTCTATGTTGTTCGTCTTTTATAATAGTATTAATCCCAGCTTAAATCATACAGTAATGACGCTTATTCACTTGTTTTCTTGTTTTAGGTATGTATATAAAAATCCAGTTTGCATAAAAGCTACTAAAAAGAAAACTTGCCCAATGGCCACAACTACAAAGCACAAGGGTGGCGAAGATGAAATAGTAACCAAAGAATACTTTGTCCAAGATAAAGAACAAAACCAAAGAAATGGAAAGCATGTTGATTTGGGTGGAGAAGACGATGATACCGTGTGGTAAGTTTAAAACACGAAGACAAAAATCATTATAGGCAGGTTTATGAGATTTAATCTAATACATCGATCATTCCAATTTAATGTTAAGGTTTATTATTGTTACACAATATTGTGAGAGGACATTACCAAGATGCCTCGTCTCCCAGAAATGTATATATATATGCTATCTAAACCCTTATACCCGTAGGTGTAAGGTGCAATTACATTATTTCATTTTCTAAACTAATTAGTTATTATATACAAATTTAGCCCAGTCTTTCTTATTTCTCGCCCGGCGCACTGCTTCGTTCCAACTTATTCCCCTGTTCTTGAGTATTTTCGCCAATCCATCATTCCACGTCTTTTTCGGTCGCCCTCTTGCCCTTTTCATTTGAACTATCGCTTCCCATATGAGTTTAACTGGCCTTGTATCCTTCATCCTTACTGAATGATAAAACCATTTTGAGTCAATCCTTTGTAGTACAGATTCCACTCCCAGCTCTTCTCTAATTACTTCGTTTCTAATTTTGTCTTTCCTAGCCTGTAACTTGCTTTTTGTCTGTTCGTTAATACCCAGCTCTCGCTTCCAAATATAAATATGGGTCTGAATACTGTTCTGTACACGGTCGTCTTTGTTTTTCTGCTTATCACTTTCTTCGTTAAGAAAGATGTTTTCAATGTGTGATAGAGCCTAGATACGTTCATTAATCTTTCGTTGATTTCCTCTTCCATTGTTCCATCACCTTGTACTACCACTCCTAGACATTTGAAAGCTTCGACTTGTTCCATATGTGCGCCCTTAGTAACTATATTCATTCCATTCCCTTCTGCTGTCGTCATCACTTTTGTTTTAGATCCGTTAATATTCAAACCTCTCTTCAATATTTCCTGGATCCGGATTTTAAGGTTATCTTGTAAGTCTTTTGGGGTATTAGCGCACAATAGCAGGTCGTCCGCGAATGCGCACTCTGAAATATTTATTGGCCTCATTTTGTAGAAACCGACCTGTACTTTTTTAATTTTGCTTTTGACGGCCTTTATTACATCATCCATAATCTTAATGAATAATATCGGACTCAGGACTCCTCCCTGTCTCAGCCCATCTCATATGATAAATTCCTCTGACGTCATGTTATCCTTTCTAACATAGCATGTATTTTGTTCGTATATGCTTTGTATACACTCTGTTAGGTCGTTATGTACTCCTCGTTTTGCCATGCTGTCCTACACAATTCTCCTTGGCATATTGTCGAACGCTTTTTCAGGTCTAAGAAAGCTAGGCTTAGTCCGTGTTCTTTGTATTACATTTTTGGATTAGCTGTTTTATTGTAAATATATGGTCCGGACATAGCATAGTCCTTTTCTGAACCCACTCTGCGCTCCGTCTAGGTCGTAAACTTTCAAAGGTATACTTAGCAACGTGATTCCTCTATAGTTGGTGCAGTCCAGTGTGTCTCCTTTTTTGTGGATGGGGGATGATTATTCCTATTTTCCAATCATCGGGAATTTGTGTTTCTACCACCGCATTGTTCAATAAATCGGTAAACAGCTCCGCTAATCTTCAACATTTCAGAGATAATACCATCGTGTCCCGCAGATTTCACCCGTTTCAGCGCATTGATGATTTCCGCAACTTCTTTTTGTATTTCGCTTTGCTCAGTTTCTGTTGCTCCTCTTTGTGGGAATACTGAAGTGTCATTTGCAGTCACATTTGTCTTCGGTGTGTTCAAGAGCTCTTCAAAGAGTTGTCTCCATCTTTCTACGAGGGATGTCTTTTAAGTTTTGCATATGGAAATAAAACAACACGGTAGGTAGTTTTAAATGACTTTATTGTTTTTCGAAGTATTCTCCACTAAGACTAATACACATCTGCATGCGCTCGAACCAGTTTTCGAAGCACTTATTCCACTCGTTTGCTGGCAGATCCAAAACGGCATTTTTGAACGCGTCAACTGCTTCTTCTGGTGACTGGAACCTTTGACCACGCAGTCTGTTTTTAATTTTCGGGAAAGTAAAGAAATCGTTAGGACTTAGATCGGGACTATATGGAGGATGGTCCAATAATTCCACGTTTTCTTTCGTTAAATACTGCCTTGTTTTTTAGGCTGTGTGCGAGCTTGCATTGTCTTGGTGGAGGATGATTCTTCTTTCGGGATTGATTTTTCGAAGCTCGGTGATGACTTTTGGCAAACAAATGGTGGTATACCAATCCGCAGTAACAGTTCTTTGCTCATTAAGAGGAATTGTTGCTTTTGAAACAAATGTCGCGACCATCTTTTTCGAAACACTTCGAGAACGGATGACTTTTGTTGGCTTTTCTTCACCTTGGAACACCCAAACAGCCGACTGTCGTTTATTTTCTAGTTCATAACAGGAAATCCACTATTGATCACCACTAACAATGCTGTACACATTTTTTGAGTTTCCGGAACTGAAACGGTTTAGCGTTTTTTGACACCAATTAACCCTGGCTGCTTTCTGCTCTTCAGTCAACATGGGGGTATCCAACGAGAAACTAATTTTCTTACTCCTAATTCTTCATGTAAATTTTTTTGTATTGAGGTCTTTGAGATCTTCAAGGATGCCTCAATCTCGCGATATGTCACATGTCTATCTTCAATGATGAGCTTGCGCACAGGATCGACGTTTTCCTGAGTGACTGCCGTTTTTGGTGCACCCACCATGGAATCGTCGCTAAGACTCACCCGTCCACGTTTGAATTCTCCATACCAACGGGAAATTGTCGACTGATGTGGCGCTTCGTTGCCGAAAACAGACAGTAGCTCAGCAAGGCATGCTTGTTGCGGTAATTGTCTCTGAAAGTTGTAATAAATTATGGCGCGACAATGTTCTCGGTTGAGTTCCATTTTTCTGATGACTTGGTGACACTTAATAATTTACTATAGTAAGAACACTGCACGTATTGTTGTGAAACTTTGAATCTAAGTTTACTAAAGAGTGAGGTTAAGATTCGGTACTGACGTTCGATCCGCGCGGCCTAATATGTTTCTATATGCAAAACTTAAAAGACATCCCTCGTATTATAATTTTAGGCTCCGTAATGTTTTGGTTATGCTTGTCTTTGACATGCCTGAGATTATACTGTTTAGGGTTTCTTAAAGTTTTCAAAACTCTATAAAATAGTTGTTGGTTTCCTCTGCTGTCTTGTTCCATCTTAGTCCCAAAATCTTCCCATGACTGTTTTTTCACTCCCAGTATCACCTCCTTCGTCTTTATCCTTTCTTTTTTATAGTCGTTGTAAGTCTTGTCGGTCCTATTCCCTAAGTATGCTTTCCATTTAATCTTTTTTATTTTCACTTGTCCTTTAATTTTGGCGTTCCACCAACTTGTTAGCTTTTTGTTTCTAGTCATGGAAGCATATCCGCACGTATCTTCGGTCGCTGTTATTATAATTTCTTTAAAGAGTGCCCATAACCTGTGGACGTCCGAATTTCCCTAACTTCGCTTTAGCTGTGCAAGTTTTTCTGCAGTCATGTCTCTATATTTTCCAAAAAATGTAAATATCACTTAATAATATTTATAACAATACTTTGAATTTCAGGAATTCAAATCTCTTAGAAGCTCATTATGACCCTTACGAAGAAATTCAGGAAACTAGAGATGAAACTTTCAACGATTTCATAGCTCCCAGTGAGACTCCTTTCTATTCCAGTAGGAAACAAACGAAAACTCCAAATTTAAGTGGAAAGAAGGTTTATGATATGTTGATCGAGGATAGACTTGATCAATTAGAGACTATCTTACCACATTATGTCAGGAGAAGGGTTTATCAAACTTCTACAATTACTGTAAGTATGAGTACTTAATATCGTAATAGGTAAGCTAAATAGTTTTTCAACAGAGACGGGTTGACATTGAAATGGAATAAACCAAATTGATAATGAGATTCTGTTTTTTGTTTGGATCTAATTCCTTCTCAAACTAGGGGCGACGGCTCGAGTTGTGTTCACTTTAATGCCGTCGGTGGATTACGGATAATAATTAGCAAAAATTGAAGAGTGGCTGCCGGTGTACTCATACGATGTAGCATAAATGTGATTTAAACAATAAAGCTAATTTAAAAGGAGACCTTTTATTGTTAAATAACAAGATACAATTCTTCTTTTTTGTCTTCTTGCAAATCGATTCATGACTTCTTCCATATCTTGAGCCACTTGAGCGTAGAAAATGACCTCTCAGTTATAAGTACATTAAGGGCCTTCGCACACGCAACGTAAGCGTAGTCGTTTCGTAAGCGTATCGTTACGAGACCTGCAGTATTCCACACACACATCGTCTCGTACTCGTATCGTTTGTTGAGATCTTAGTTGAAATCATGGCGTCAACGGTACCAGATGTTTCTGGTGTATCCATTGATGATCTTACATTTTCTTCAGACGAAGAGGATTTTTTATTGTTTGATTATGTTAGAAGTTGAACGCGACATACTTATTGGATCCATCCATACATCGCAAGTAATAAGAAGAAAAGATTGTTTGTTGCTGAACGTGGACTTTGAGAAGATGATAATAAATTCCGAGGCTTTTATCAAATGAGGAAGGAGACATTTCAGCCATATCGAGAGCAATTAAACAACATTTTTCAAATTTTATGCTTGCTTCTACGCCTGCCTTACGCCAGACCGCTACGACTATCGTAATACGACTGAACATCTCATACGCTTCGCTGCAATACCGCTTCATGTGCGGACTTGTTAGCACACATACGAGCTCGTTTTGCTCTCGTACTACGCGCGTATTACGATACGCTTACGATACGACGTAGTGTGCGAAGGCTCTAACTGGTAATGTCGCAAGGATACATCAGAATTTTTTGATGTTGGGATATATTTTGGCATCGCAATTTTCAATAAGAGGAATCGACCGAGGAAAATGCAGAACTCGCTGCCATTTTGTCATCCAGAGCCGATATACATTCACGATTATTAAAGTTGGCGTATCAAGAGGGTTAAAAACCATCTTAACAGCTGAACAATTGATACAAGTTTATTTTGCTAATGTGGATTCGAGATTAAGATATGGAGTATGTTTTTGGGGTTGGTCAACGCGCTCTGAAGATGTATTTGTGTCTCAAAAAAGATGCATCCGATCATTAGCAGGCATCTCACCAACAGAAAGTTGCAAAAAATATTTTATAAGTTTCAACATTTTAACTGTCCCTTCGTTGTATATATATGAATTGTTCTTACATGTTTTTAAAAATAATGAAAAATTCAAGCGAAATTGTCATATGCATAATTATGATACAAGGACTTGTAATAATTTATAATGTAAACTTCAGCAAATCAAAAACGGCATTTAGATCACCTAATAAAATTGGTCCGCTTCTTTTTAATAATTTACCATGCCACATTACCTCGGTTAAAAATATTAACGACTTCAAGTTCCAGTTGAAGCAATCTTTGATAAACAAGTGCTCTTATCGTGTTGATGAATTTTTGAACATTGCAACTTGAGATTAGTTGTAGGTTTGTAGCGAACGAAAAATTGACAATTTTGTCTGTATGGAAATAAAGGTTAAAGGTAAAAGTAAGTGCACGTTTACATCAAACGCGCTTCGCTTGGAGCTGTGCGCTTTGCTTTACAGCCCAGTAGGAAGCGAGAGGAACGACAACACAGCTTTAAATGAATGTGTTCAGACCGCGCGCATGGCGCTACGCGCTGTGCCTTACGTTATACTATGCGGAGCGGTGGAAAACGCGATGTGTTGGTTTTGCGTTGCGTTTTGCCTCGCTTGTTCAGACAACTCCGAGGGTTATCTGCATAAACACAATGGAAGAAGAAATTATCACCGCCGTTTTTAAACGAGAGGCAATATGGAATCCGAAGCATGCGTTGCATAAAAATGTATACGCGTTACAAAAAATGTGGAAAGAAATAGGAGACGAAGTTGGAAAAGATGGTGAGTTCATATTATGTTTTAACTAGGGATGGATATAATATATCAACTTTTAGAATGTGTCGATGTCTTCTTTTTGTTGTCCGTATTTTTGCATCGGTTTTGGTTTCCATGTATAGGGGCGTATTCGTGTTTTTATTCTATGTATAAGTGGTTTGCGATACGTCATCTGTATAAACCATCGTGTGTATGAGGTAGTAGCAGTTTTAATTTTTAAGGCAGAGTAGTTAAAGAACAAAATAATTAGGGAATAGAAACTCAAAGATAATACTATATAATACATTTATTGTACGAAAGAAAATTGATTCTGCCACTCAACTGCACCAGTAGTCACAAAATAATTTGTTAATATTTCTCTGGTTCTCTTTGCATCTTCGGAAAAGCGATACTGGGAGTGTGTGTAGGTACTCGGATTAATATCGCCGCTAAAGCCCGTCTGACATTCCTTATTTGTCTTAAATCCCTCCTGTTCTATAACAAAATTGTGCAAAATACAAATGGCCTTTACAATATTTATAGCTGTCTCAATTTTTGTTTCGATAGGTTTTAGTAAAATTCGCCATTTGCCACTCATTATGCCAAATGCGCATTCAGCACATCGCCGGGCTCTGGAGAGACGATAATTAAAAATTCTTTTTGAATTATCTAAATTTCTTCTAGGATATGGCCTCATTAGGTATGGAAGCAGAGGGTAAGCTTCATCGCCTACTATAACCAATGGGGCTTTTATATTTGTTTGTGGTAAGCATTGATCAGGTGGGACGTCAAGCTCTTTTCTGTCTAATGCTCGAAAAAGCGACGAGGACCTAAAATTTCCTCCATCGCTTTGGCGTCCAAAACTCCCAATATCAACCGCAATTAATTTACAGTCAGCATCAACTAGGGCTTGAAGTAATATTGAAAAATATTGCTTATAATTATAGTATAGAGATCCGGTATTGGAGGGACATTTAACTTCAATATGTTTGCCGTCAATACTGCCTATGCAATTTGGAAAATTCCATTTGGTCCAATATTGTTGTGATTTATTGTGCCACGTTGCTTGTGTAGGTTTTGGTAGGTAATCACTTTTCATGGTATCCCATATTACCATGCATGTATGATTTACAATATTTGAAACTGTTGCCACCCCCAATCTGAAGTGTAGAGCTAGGGATCGATAGGATTCTCCAGTAGCAAGAAATCTGCAACAAACATACATAAAATATGCTTGGTGTTAATAGCAATTTTTGTTTCAGTTCAAACTGTTAAAAATAAATGGAAATACTTGAGGGACTACTTTAACAGAGAAACAAAAAAGTTAGAAAAACCCAGATCAGGCAGTGGAGCAAATGAAGCTGTAGCAAGTCCTTGGCAATATTATTCTCTTTTGTTATTTTTAAAAGACCATCTGCAAACCCCACTGAGGGATGCAAATATAGAAGCGGAAAGGGTCACAGAAGATATTGACTTAGAATATAATGATATACAGGACGTAGAGTCGCAAGATTCTGACAATGTTTTGTCACCGCCATCGACCAGCAGTCAAGCACCTTCAAGGTCTGCAAGCCGATTATCTTCTACTTCTGAAACTCGGAAGGGGGCGCAGAAGCGAAAGAAGCAACTGGCAACAGAAAACGACAATAGCGAACTAATAATGTTAGAAAAACGGAAACTTGAGCTCCTAGAGTCTGAATCACTTAAAGAAAATGATGATGATCTTTTGTTCCTAAAGAGTCTTTTGCCATACATGAAGAGTCTTCCTGCTTCAAGAAGATTACGTCTAAGATTAAAGTTTCAGGAACTGCTTCTTCAGCAAGTTGAGGAGCATGAAAGTGAAGTTTCACAAAATGTTTGTGGACAACCTCCGGCACGTGTCTTTACCTTCCCCGCTCCCTCAAGTTCCGCTTCGGACAATCATACATACCATCATCACATACCGATACAGTCAACACATCCGGATCCGACCACACACAATGTATCTGAAGGTAGTGAATTGGACACCCCTATGCGAAGTTTTTTTTCAGGATATAACGCGTAACATTTTTATTCGGACAAATGTATTTTTTAATAAAATAAAACTCAGTTTTTCATAAACACTATAATTTTATTTTGGCTTACCTCAATGTTATAACCAAACGTTGTTCTGCTGAAATCCTTTCACGGAAATTGGTTCCAATCCCACATAAATAAGGATCCAAATGGCTTAGGAGAAGGTCGAAAGATTCCTTTGACATCCTCAAGTATTCATAAAATTTTTCTGGATATTTTCTGGCATCTCGATAGAGGTGATAGAATTCTCCGAACGATTTCCTACATATATTAATCTCATGCACCCACGATCGTTTTAGTTTTTTTCTATTCACTTTCAACGCAATACTTTCGAGTAGTAATATCTTCTTAACTCGTGAAGGAGCCATGGTGAAATGCTTGGAAAATGCGTCTTTAAATATAAAGTGTGTTTTAATAACAGTCGAGGTATGAAAAGCGAAGCGCCTCCGATATGAATGAACCCGAACGCATAGAGGTTCGCTTGACATGAAGTGAGGCGCACAGCTCCAAGCGAAGCGCGCTCGATGTAAACGTGCCCTAAAGGTTTGTAGTCGATTGCGAGTTGCTGAACGGTTTCTAGATCTTCACTAGTATAAGTGTACGTTTACATCGAAGGCGCTTCGCTTGCAGCTGTGCGCTTTACTTTACAGCCCCGGGGAAAGCTAGAAGAACGAGAACACAGCTTTAAATGAATGTATTCAGACCGCGCGCATGGCGCTAAGCACCGTGCCTTACGTTATACTATGCGGAGCAGTGGAAAACGCGATGTGTTGGTTTTGCGTTGCGTTTTGCCTCACTTCTTCAGAGAACTCCGAAGGTTATCTGCATATACAGGGTGTCCGCAAAGTTGGGGTTTTCCTTTTCAGAAACAACTACCCTTGAAATAACAAAGGTAATGTGTAGTGAACCAAGTAAAAAAAAATAAAGGAAAAAGTACTCACTATCCAGTTGACGAGAAGGGCTAAGTACGTCTCTGCCCGAAATCATACCGCTCCAATAGAAAATGAAATCAGCTGATGCGCTACCTCGCAGACGCAGGCAAACAAGGAAGGCAAAATGTTGCGTAAAAAGTCTAGGTATTGCATCCCGTCCAATCGATTTGCGAGAATAAATGGTCCAATGAGCTTACCGTTCACCATGCCAGCACA
This sequence comes from Acanthoscelides obtectus, assembly GCA_963669975.1. Lineage (NCBI taxonomy): Eukaryota > Metazoa > Arthropoda > Insecta > Coleoptera > Chrysomelidae > Acanthoscelides > Acanthoscelides obtectus. Next base: position 91,154,530 of record CAVLJG010000001.1, read on the forward strand.
AACATTCACCGAAAATATTTGTTGAAAATGTGCCCGACGGACCGCGTGCGGATTTTCTACTGACCAAACATGAGTGTTGCGAAAGTTATTCACCCCATTACGCGTGAACGTAGATTCGTCTGTAAAAAAAATGCACTTCAAAAAGTCCGGATTATTGTCATGTTGATGCAACAACGACTCACAAAACCGCACTCTTGCTGGAAAATCGTCAGGTTGAAGGGCTTGTACACGTTGGACGTGAAACGGATACAGCCCCTCTTCACGCAGCGTTTGCCACACTTTAGTTCTTGATACTTGCACTTCTCTAGCCACGTCTCTGGTGCTTGTTGAGGGATTATCGTCTACGCGATTACCTCTACACGCGTGACCGTAACCGTGGGTTGAAGGTTGCATACTGACCTGACACACTGACCCCGACCCAGTTCTGTCGTCGGGTTGAGCCAGTGACCTTGTACCACTTGATGATGTTGCAGAGCCCTTTATCTCGGTTTTCTTAAGACATTGGTGTATATGGTACTAAGAAAAATTGCTTATGTTTTCAAGATCTACACGTCGTGTAAAGGAAAACCCCAACTTTGCGGACACCCTGTATAATGGAAGAACAAATTATCACCGCCGTTTTTAAAGGAGAGGCAATATGAAATCCGAAGCATTCGTTGCATAAAAATGTATATGCGTTACAAAATCTCGATAGAGGTGATAGAATTCTCCTAACGGTTTCCTACATATATTAATCTCATGCACCCATAATCGTTTTAAACATTTTTTTTCTACTCATTTTCGAGTAGTAATATTTTCTTAACTCGTAAAGGAGCTATTGTGAACTGATTGGAAAATGCGTCAATAAATATAAGTGTGTTTTATTAGCAGCCGACGCGACGTCTAAAAAGCGAAGCGCCTCCGATATGAACGAACCCGAACCCATAGAGGTTCGCTTGACATGAAGTGAGGTGAACAGCTCCAAGCGAAGCGCGTTCGATGTAAACGTGCACTAAGTGATTCTCGGAATTAAAACATCTAACTGTCTCTGTGGATAGTGGCTCTTGAAGATCAGTTGCCTAGAAGAGGTGTAAACAGCCTTCCAAAAATACTCTTCTGCTTTCTATCAAATTAATAAAACCGCTTTTATATGATTTTGTCCCTTAAAAAGTATTTTTATCAAATTTGCTCACAGCTTTAAAGGCGCACAGGAAAAGGTTTTTTCTTATACTCTTGTCCAAATGTCTGAATTTTCAATTTACTTTAATCACAGAACACATGAGGCTCAATTTCCAATAATGCACTAACGGACCTGCAGTAGTACCAAGCCAAAAAACGCAAAATCACTATTTTATATATAATTATGTCAAGCTGAACCTATAGGCAACTAAACTTGCGCAACCCTCTTATTTCCACGCCATCATCGATGGGCGGACAAAATGATCAGTGTTGTCAGAAAACCAACTTTTTTCTCAGAGGGCATAACTTTAACATAATCCTTTATCAACTGATGATGGGAAGATTGAACCTACCTGACGCCATTTTTTAAAACTGTAATGAAAGTTTCGCACCATCTCGACGTGGTACGGGCTAGTAATGCAACACACTGCTTAGTAGCGGCAAAACATATGAATTGTCACCTGGAAGGCTGATGTATATAAAATATATTATTGTCATTTTTAATTTGGAGTCTGCCACCGAGGTAGCCAATTCTACATATGTGGTACCATTTATCGATCAGAAAACTACAGAGAATAAATAGCACGAACATTGCATGATAAATTTTGAGATGTTATATGCTTCTACAAATAGTTTTATGTGGATGTTAGATCGCCGGCATCATTTGTCTTTACTTTTTCTAAAACAATCTTGGTGGTGCCCCATTAACTGTACTTTCTACCGTCGTCGCGCCTTTATATTTTGGAAAGGATCAATCGAGAAGCTTTCCAGCCCCATTATCGAAGTTCTAGAAGATTCGAATCGATACTTGTCAAACGTTCCCGGAATCGGCAGAACGCTCTCACCATGTGAAGGCAATCTCTCACGTACAGCTGTATAACTACCTGTATGGTTGCCCAAGCGTCGATGTTTCTGGACGCCTGTGAAATCTCCTGGTCTATGAACTAGGGTGCCCCGCTGGTACCGAGTTCTAGTTATACGAGGGCGTTACAATACCTCTTTTCAACTTGTTTTCATAAAACTCCAATTATTTTTACTCCCTACGAAAATATTTTGTACTTTCCAATAAAAATAAAGTAGAACGTTTTTGGGTTCTAAATAATAGGACAAAGCAACACAATGAGAGAACAGTGTGTACTAGAGGAAGTTTTCAAAAAGAAAATCTCTTGCATTTTCACGTCGGGGATCTGAAACAAATGGAACGATGCCAAATACAGCCCGTTATTTTTTTCTAGATGCACCAGTGATCTAAGATCCATCTTAATACAGAAACATAATGATACTATTTAAGTGTAATAACGTTATAATTTTATTTCATTACTCGTTTCTAACAGTAATCTGTTCCTCGGGGCAAGATACGGCATATCAAATAAAAAAAAATGAGAACACCACAGTTGCATTTAGATGTCGCGGTTGCGATTAATTCTTCTATACGTAACGCTCTCGTTGCCGATAACATTCTGTTTCTATGCCCGTTATAACATCATGTGTATAAACATTTGCATAGTGGTATGCACATATTTTGCTTGGTTCTGTGGCATATATTTGCAGCATGCAGTATGTAGATTGTCAGTAACATATATTTTAAGATATCTACTTGTTAAATAAGATATGTATAGCCAATGAAACTACACTGCGCATCAAAATTAGCTAGCACTCCATATAAAAGCTACACCTGACTTTGTATGCTGAGGATGTACCGCTTGGCCCAGAGGTGGGCTCAAATGTTTTCCTCAATATTAGTTACCAAGCCAAATATTATGAACGCTAAAAATATCTAAAATAAGTTATTAGGTGTTACATGACATAAAGATCACGAAAAAATCATTACACATATTCCGGTCGGTCTGTCTATCTATCCGCTAATCATTGTTCCTTCTATATATACTCGGAAAGCACTGCTGAGACTTTGATAAAAAGTTTGATACAAAGTTACTAATATGCCAAGAGCGAAAAAGCTTTGCAGGTTTTGAAAATCGATCTAGTGTCGGCAAACCTACGGGCTTAAAAGTTAAAAATAAAAATCGCTCGAACTTAGTTTTCTTGACGTTTCAGAGACTGATTTTTGGAATATTTTTGAGAGGTAAAAAATTGGGTATGGAAGCATTGTAGCGGGTGGGGGAGAATATATCTTACAAGGTTTTAGAAGCTCCAATAACTCTTCGCGCCTACTAGATACATTTTACACATAGATTTTCCCGTAAATTTGCCCTTGAGTCTAAGAGTGACAGAAATATGTTCAATACTCGCCTAACCGGTGAAGAACCTAGAAAAAACCTGTCGTTTGTTTGATTCTTTGTTTCAAATTTATTTAGCATTAATGCTACAACGTCCATAATATCCATATTACACAGTATATCACAAAATATATTATGTCTTCAAGACCACATATTTTTATACAAAATTTCACTACTATGAATTCTGGTTTTCCATGAGATATTTTTTCAATTTCCCTTTGAACATCTTGATATCATTACTTAATTTATTAAATTCGTACAATCCCTTTTGAAATACTGACTTGCTCGTTATATTGCTACTGCAGTTTTGTAAATGAAAGTCTATACTTCCTCTAGTAGAATAATTGTGGCACTCATTGTTCAATACAATAAAATTTTCTAAGTGATTTGGTAGAAAATGATTTTTTAACTTGAATATGAAAATGAAAACCAAGTAGGCTATGAAATTTTTGATATTTAACCATTGTAGTTCTTTCAGCATAAAATTTATTCTAGTATATTTATTTTTATTTAAGATGATTTGCTACCCCGTGGCACATCTACCGAAATGTTTTAAAAATAATAACGTATTGCCAATTTTAGTTCTTTGACAATTTATCCCTGTCAATAGTCTCAAATGCTCTTTTGAAATCTAAGAACAATGTTATTGCAAACTTTTTTTCAGCCATATTTCACCTGCATTCTTCTACTACCATTTGAATTGCTGTTTCAGTAGAATACTTTTTTCTGAATCCTGCTTGAAATTTTGTCAATATATTATTATTAATAATAATAATAATAATATTTATCCACTCAATGTACAAAGAGAACAAACAACATGAGTCAATAAATATAAAATCAAAATAGGTCCCATGGAAGGCATTGCCTATACATGGACATACATATAATTTTAAGTTGCAACTGTAGAATGCAAATGACAAAGAATGACAAAAATTGGCCACAGTAGAATATGCATTTACTTGATGTTCGTATTTATGAGTTTATGAATTTCAGTCCTAGATATAAAATGTAGCCACTTTTTTAAATTTCTTTTGAAACAATTTCCTTAAATGTAAATCTTTCAAGTCTTTAGGTGTAATTTCTTATTTTTTTTTCTGGCACTAGGACATTGCGTCCCATTAGCCAGATCCAATCTTGTATATGTATGTATATCTCTAATTATGGACAAACACACGACGTCACAACATCCATGGCCTCGAAATGTGATTTCCGAAGGCGAGATTCGAACTCGCGGCCCGGCCGGCCGGCTGATCAGTAGCACGACACTCTGACCCACGCGGCCAACCGAGGTCCCTCATATAATTTTGCCGCTAGATAGAGTTATGACCGCTGCATTATAGATTTATGCGGCTGAGAAACTACTGTGCCACGAATTTTGTACCTTGTGTAATGATTATGTTTAATTTTTTGGTCGGTGTTGACAAATTTATGGTAGTGAGTGATACTGTGTAAGAAATAAAGCTGTCTTATATCATACATTCGTACATCTGCGTATAATTTGTCAGTGGGATAAAGTTTCGGTTTTTTAAACATCATTTTTAGAATACTTTTTTGAAAAACATCTAAATTATAGATATGTGAGGAACATGCAGCTCCCCATGCTAAAATACCATATGTGACATGAGGCTCAATCAGTGCATGGTATAATGTTCGAAAATATTTTTCTGTGAATATATTCGTAAGGTATTTAACTTTGTAGGATACAAATCTAACTTTCTTTAAAATATAATTGACATGAATTTCCCAACGTAAGTGAGGATCCAAGACCTCTCCAAGGTATTTTATGTTCGGTACTCTATTAATTTGTATTTTATGATCAATTATGCTGAAGGAGAAATTTGTGTAATTTTGAAGGAAATTCGCCATACACTAAACAGTGATTCACTTACAATAATAACTTCTCTCCAATAATGTTGAAACATTCCTTCATAACCATTTTTGAAAGATGTTCACTAGGATTTCTATTCGATTTGAATCTTGTAATAGCTTTTGAAAGAAGGCTGATATTTATTGTTTGGAATTGTCGCGTAGAATAGTTATAAGCAACTTGCATGTGACATAGACTTGGATCCCCATCTTCGATTGATTGCACTATCTCATCTATACTTTCTACAAAATAAGCGTTCATTCGTTCTGCAATCAATATTTTTTGTGTTACTATACCATCTTCGAAGCACATTCTTGATAATTCATTCTTCCCATTGGGAGATACAATATTTTTTATTGTCTGGGGAGGACAAAAAAGAAATTTGTAGATCGCATTGTTGTCAGGTGGGTGTAGACTAATGATATGAGCCTATTTGACTGACTTAATCCATTCAATTCTTGCGTTGTATATGCTAACTTTTTTTAAGAAGGGCTCACTTGTGCCTTTTATGAATTAATAACAGCGTTACATGAGAAGTGCTGGGTCAACCTACTTTTTTACCTTATCTTTTCACTCGTTTGTTGGATTTTTTTCTGAAATTCATGTAATAAAAGAGAATTCATTTAAACCCTTTGCATTTCACGCTAAAAGAATCAGCCAATATGATTTGATTTTTATCCTGAATGGAGCGTCCATAGAATTCCATGTCAAACCATCAATATCAGAGAAAAAATGTCACAAGTAAGTTACAGCTTTGGCGCGAAATTTTAAATCTAGGAGGTAAAGTCTCCCACTTTTCATTTAAAGAACAAAGTGAAGACACTCAGAATACCCTTTTTGGAGGAAAACCTTGATATTCCGTCACAATAAAAATTTTGAGAAAACCTTTTCTTTGCAGAGATGTACAAAATCATTTCGAAATTAAAATGATACAGTAGGTATTAATTAGATTAGAACGGCAATAAATTTGTCAGTTGTGTCGTCAAACCTCAAGCTGTAAAATATGCTATTTTGACAATTTTCAGGGATTTTATGCATTGAGCATTCTAAATAGCATTTAGTCTAGGTATTTCCTATTTTCCTGAAAACTTTCTGACTCGTATGCGATTATTTTTACTTCTAGAATAAAAAAATCAAGCTGCAATATAATTTCTCTATTACGTGCGCTGGCAATATTCAAATAGCCAACTTATTCTTTTAACTGTTATCATATGTATTTACTTTGTTAACAATTACAGTGTTATATGCTTTTACTTCCTATCTGACTTAATTTTCCGCTATCTGGAGAAGTGGGACATACCTTATCAACATGGGCATAACAATTAGCTGACAATACAAGAATGCAGTGAAGAAATTTGAATATCTAATATTTTTACCGAGGTGCATGGCCTTGAAGTTATAATTTCGAAATAGAACCCAATTCTGATAGGAATTGGAATTTTATGGTCAACAACTGTACCACTGGCGTATAAACTAGGATATTTAAATTCATAAGGAAGGAACATTGAACATATTTTCTACGCCTCTCCCTTTCGAATAAGTTCTTCAAACTTACGTGAAATAAGAAATTTTTGTTAGACCGTTCCTTCTGGAGAGGAATTGGTTTGAATATTTAAGGTGGAATCTGTACACTTTGAAAACAGGCTGACATTTTTATACCTATTTGATGTATTTACAGATGACCAAGGTGTTGAACAACAAACGAACGATGGCTACTCTTACGGTTAAAAACTGCATACCTCCAGGGTACCAGTTTTGCGTGACCAAGAATAAGAAGAGGAAATCCAAAGTAGCTAAGTTCACCAATAACACGAACGAAAGTCTTTTTTATTTTGGTTGAATATAATTTATTAAATATTTTTATTGCTGTTGTTTTACTTCCCGTCCCAGAAAAAAAATCAGTTCAGAAGTGAAAAAATACAGAAAAATTTAAAGAGGAAAAGACTGGAAATGATTCTTGTCTATCTGAGTAACTTTATTTGAGCCTCTAATTAAAGTCCCTCTCTTACCTTATTTATTCTTCTATTCTTTTATTAACAATGGTTGTTTTTTGAGTTTCCAAACCTGACAGGCTTGCGAACTAATATTGACAAGGTCCTATGTCCTAGAAGTGATGTTTGCGAGTCTGACAAATATACAGAGAGAAATAAAAAATACACTTCTCAATCAGCTTCTTCCTATGTATTTGCGTTTCTTACCATTTTTAGGTGTAGTCACCGATATTTTGGTTGGCCAAAAACTGCAAACCTTCACCTCTGCGTTGTTTTACCTGTATTTTGAAATATATTTATGTTGATTAAATGTAACAACGAGACGATCTTCTTGACTGTATGTTCCGTCAAAAGTATATCTATTTGGCTCATCTATTCTGACATCCTTATCAATAGGAGAATTTTGTCCAATTTTTTATAATAATACAATTAGACCAAGCCGCATAAGATTTCAAGAGCATTGTTCACCTGACCCGCAGTGGATTTACTCTCGAAATGTCGAAATAGCTAGTTAGATCTGAATGTACACGATAATCGTGGGTGATAACGCCTACAAAATGTTACCGGTTCAATGCCTTTTACACAATTTTTAATAAAGTCGAACAGGTATTTATAAGTTCATTCAGGATTATGTTGTCAGACTAAATCGGGCTGTTTAGTACCAAAAAAAAAGTCTGTTGACAAAACAATGTTTGATCTTTTAAGAAATGAAATGTAGGTATATTTCTTATGGACTTCAATCAACCTGTCAGGTATTCTAACTAGTAGAAGAAAGAATCGCTATGATGCTATGAGGAAGCATAAAATCAGTTTCATTTCAATATGTGAGTGTGGACGAAACAAAGTCTCAGTACTACAGGGTCTAAACGGTATGGTAGGCAGTATTGAAATGGATAATAGGGGGGTCAAAACAAGTCAAAAAGTTCATATGACCCATGGTTCAAGAGTCAATAGATTTTTGTCTAAATGGCTATGTAGTTTACAACTTTAAGTGCTTTATATCGACCACAATCACCACAACCTTACTAATTTTTATAATCTAATCTAAAACGTTTTTAAATTGGGTAATTAACAAATAAATGGCATTAAGTCTTTATAAGTTAAGCCAACATTTGTAGTCAGTAAGTAAGTTTCATTAAATTAAATATTTAAAACACACATGACCACAGTGCGTCGGTCGTTCATCACTCTTATCGAACCGGCAATAGATCGCAAACGGTAACAGTGGTTAGTTATCGTTTTGCATAGATAAATTACTTTATTGTTCTGTCGAGCAGAGCATCGGGAGCGTTGTTTTGTTTTTGTTCGCGTACGTCGTCGTGGTTATTTACAATGTTCTCGAATCAAGAGTTCACCGACATGTTTTAATTTAATTTTCGGTGAAGTTCGTCAGAATTCAAATCTTGCAGCTCAAATTTATCGCGACAGATTTCGCCATCGGGTACACCCAGAGAGGACATTTGTGCAAGTGTACCAAAGACTTCGAGATACAGGAAGTGTTCAGCCCACTAATATTCGCACTCGTGAAAGACAAGTTACTGTAGAGCAGGAGGAACAAATTTTAAATCAATGCAGATATCAGCACTCGGGAATTAGGCCGCCGCGTAGGACTAGAATCCTACGGGAAAATTTGCTTTATCCCTACCATGTACAACAAGTACAGGCCTTGTTACCAGAAGACTATCCTCGCAGACTAACATTCTGTCAGTGGTTTTTGAACAAAAATATTGAAAATCCGGATTTTTTTAAAAACATTCTAGAGACGGACGAATGTACTTTTACGCGAGACGGGATATTAAATTTTCATAATACTCACACGTGGGCTCAAGAAAATCCTCATACCATTCGCGAAGGTCATTTCCAACAACGTTTTAAAATAAATATTTGGGCGGATATTCTTGACGATCAGGTAATTGGCCCTTTCGAGTTACCCCCAAAGTTGTCAGGAGAAGGATACCTTAGCTTTTTAGCCAAGAACCTACCAGAAGTTTTGGAACAGACCTTAGGCAACATGCCATTGCAACGGAGACAGAATTTGTGGTTTCTTCATGACGGGGCACCACCACACATTTTTAGAGACGTCATTCAGTATTTGAATGAACATTATCCAAATCGCTGGATCGGTCGAAATGCTCCTTATCCTCGAAAATGGCCAGCAAGATCTCCTGACCTCAATCTGATGGATTTCTGGTATTGGGAAGAACTTAAAGGGATGGTTTATGGGGCTGGTCCAATAAGAATTGAAGCACAACTTCGCGAAAAAAAATTAATGCGGCTGAAATAATAAATGGACAAGTTCGAGGACCTAGAGTAAGAAGAAACTGGGTTCGTCGTAATCCAGCTTGTGTGGAAAGTGAAGGACAGCATTTTGAACACCTTCTTTAAATTTAAAAAAAGTGCAGTGTGGGTTTTAGAAAGAAAAACAATGTATGTATCAAAATTGTGTTCCCTATTTATAAGTGCATTTTTTTAGTACGTTCGATAAACTTTCACACACCAGGTGAAGCGTAGAGACAGTTAGTGGTAAGTCCGTTTTTTTAATTGTTTGCATTTTACGAATACATTATCAAATAATGAAATAATACCTAAGAGTCAAAAATAACAAACTCTATCTTTAATTACACTGCGTTCCGTTGTAATTTGCGTCAGGCAATGCGGCGTTGTCAGATTTTATTTTACTTTAAAGTCGCTTTTCTCTAAAAAAATGCCGTTTTGACCCCCATGTTATATGAACCTTTTTGCTTCTTTTAAGCCCCTCTATCACCCATTTAAATAATGATTATCATAACGTTTACACCCTGTATATCTCTTATACAGGGTGACTTTGAAGTTGAGTCATTAATTTTCAGATAATGATTGTAGAAGGAAGATAAACCAGAATATGTGTGTAAAAATAAAAAAAAATTAAAAAAAATTTTTACCTTGTTTTATAAAGTATCCTCCCGACAAGTATTTCAGTGCGGACCTGTATTTGATCGTGAGGTCCCCTGTGAGGTCTTAAGTCACCTGATTCACGAGCCCGTTGTACTACATTAACAAAGGCACGAGGGGTTGGTTGCACTCGATTGGGAAACCGATCCGCATAAACATGTGCCATTTTTTATTTCGTTTGAGCCACGCAACAGACACTATTCACACGCTAACCGACAGACACTGAGTGTATGTATAACTGAACTGAATAAAATACTTAATTGCAAAAACGTTCCAAATTCTTTCGCTTTTTTGTTTCCGATGCGATGAACTGGTAAGGCGGATTATATCCGTTGTTGCCAAACACGAGTACATGATATTATTATTGAGACAGGGCGGTACTCAAACTTCCAAAGGGCTATAACTTTGTTACTTTAATTTTACCAGAAAAATGGTAAAGGAAAAAAACATTTCTTTTGATCAGATCTACTCACTGTTAAAATAAATGACTCAACTTCGAAGTCACCCTGTATAAAATGAGATCCACGCACACATTCGGTTTTAATGGGTGGCCAAGCTTTGTCAGGAGATTCACTAGGGACATTACTTGGCACAAACACATCTGGACAATCTCAGCAGCACCTAGGAGGGAGCTGGTATATATAAAAAATATACCAGGCCTAACGCATAATAATAATAATGTTTATTGGAAGATTGATGCGTAATAGAATAAAAATTTTACTACAATACAATACAAAAAAATATTAGCCCAAAACGCTGAGGATTGATAAGCCATCTTTCACCCTACCTTGGGTAGCTAATGTAGATACAATCCGAGTTTACAAAGAGTGAGAAAAACATATGCACCGTATACAAGAACTTATCGCTATAAAACTATAATACAAAATTTCAAAGGATTATTATAGTGGTAACAATTGATCTACTTGTAGCTTCATCAAATTGTAACTGTAGCAATTCTTTTTTAAATTCTTTTTCGAAACTATGAATGTCGCAGTATTGTAGCAATAATCGTAACGCAAGAATATATGATGAGATTTTTTCTCTAAAGCGTTAAAAAAATCATTTGGTGATTTATATTTCAAAACCTTGAATAATAAAGCGGCATGAGCGACATTTTTATTTCAAAACGTTTGCTGATCTCATTGAAACAAAACATGAAACAGTTTATTTGCAGAACTTGAATCTATAAAAAAATCTATAATTGGCAGTGCCGAATTTTGACACAATTACGTGTTTTATTATGCAAATTCTTCCAAGTAGTGGGTACACTATTTTCGGAATGAAAAATCAATAAGTCCATTAATATAAAATGCCCGGAGCTATAAACACTTGCTTCTGTGACCATCAAAAACATATTCAATGTTGTATTTATACGCATGATCTCATCTAACATAAATTTCAGAAAAAGCGTTGAATTCGCTTTCATAGTCCTCATTCCTATGCACGCAGGCAGTTGGAGCGATGATAGGGTGTAGTTCTAGTGGAAATCTTTGAGAGCAAAATATGAAACGGATTATAGACACGGTAAGTAAATCAGTTTTCAATATTTTATTTACGTTAGTAATGATAAAGCAAGATCGGGGTGCAATCCTTCAAGACAAACCCAAGTTGATGGATCGTTACGTATATGGAAAGCCACTGGGAATATTCTCCGGAACACTTGCATTATCATATTATTAGATACAACTTTTTTTTTCGAGCGATTCCGTCAACAATGCATAATTTATCGAAATTCGTACTAGGCGAGTGTAAATGTTTAGCTGTTTAAGCCGGATATACAAGTGACTAACAATATTTTATACTATAGGTGATGTTCTCTTTTTTTATAATGGCAACTTTCTTTTACATCCCACGCCTAGTGGCGAGGAATTATGAAAATCGCAAAAAGTCTCGAAAATGATGTTTTCACTGGTGCTCCCACGGGGGGGGGGGATAAAGGGGGTAATTACCCGACTCGAGCAGTCTTTGAAAAGGTGGTATAATGTTAACGTCTCATAAAAAAATCTGTAACTTTAAGAAAGGATAGCGGCAACACTGCCAACCCGCTCAGCGCGCATGCGACTAGCGACTACTCTCCCACCAACAGCAACGGTGTGCGCTTCTTCCTGTTGGAACAGGTATAGCCTAGTCTTTTATGGTCTAGTTTAGTGTCTAGTCTGTAAATTCTGCATATGTCCAAGCTTTTAATGTTAAATTATTATAACACTTACGTACGTCACACTGAGAATTTACTTTCCATTTTACCCCTCCCAGACTGAAATCCTGGGAGCGCCACTGTATGTTTTTGGATGTTATATCATATGTACATCACGGAAAAAAATGTCACTCATTTCCATCGGTCTGTCTGTCTGTCTGTCCGCTAATCTTATAACCGCCTATAGCTTGAGAAGTACCGATCGGATTTCGATTAAGTGCTTTGCACAATGTCACTACTATGCCAAGGATGCAAGAGCTTTTGAAAATCGGTCCAGGAGCGGCAGAAAAAGGGGCTAAAATAAAAAAGGCAAAATCGTTCATACTCCTTGACGTTTTTGAGGATCTGATCATTGTTTAAAGACATTTTAGGGATAAGAAACTTGAAGGTGGGAGCTGTAAGGGTTTGCGGAGGGTTTATCTCATTTTTTGATGCTGGTTTATTTATACGCTCCCAACATTGGTAATTCTACGCACATATTATATACATACTTCACACATCATAGATTTCTCTGTACATTAGCCCTGTAACCAGAATAATATTCTCTGGAGACGGATCGTGTACCTATCGGCCGCGGCTGCTGCAGGCGTCGTGTGCCGACCGTGATGATTTTTTTTATACTCCAACTACCACGAAGGCCTAAGGCCTAAACACCCATTGGGTACCGTGGGGCTATAGGGGGATACAGGGGAAAGGGGGAACCTCACACGGACTCTGGCGAGGGAACACGTGTGCATGCAACATGCACACATTCTGGCTCCGCCTACGAGATCCGCCGGATGGTACCTCCACGTTCGACAGTCAGAGACCGTCTACCACCTACGAACAATCACAATATCCAAAGCCAAGAGAAAAATTTCTCCTGGGACGGCACTCGAACCCGCACAGCGCACGACTACTGATCAGGAGACCGAAGAGTCTACTACTGCGGCCACCGCTGCTGCCTAATGATGACGAGTGTTCACACATATCTCTGCTGCGCAACAACATAGTGTTTTCTATACTCTGGACGCGCTTCCATGATGCCACGTCTGCCCGATTGAGGTATCGGGGAGAAGCGATGTTTCCAGATGCACTACCGGTAGCGCAGGGAAAGAATGTCTATGGACTAACTGTATCGGCCTGTTTGACTGACTTTTGTCTCAAAGTGTCTAGTTTTGCTGAACATATTCCTTTATGTACTGATAAGGGCGTTGCGTTGGTAGTGCAGAGTCAACATACTTGATGTCATTTTTTTATGTTGAGAGTTTTCGTATAAAGACAATGGGCCAATACAATGTAAGAGACAGTGGCTACGAAAAGTTACATAATGGAAACTATTTTATCAATATCAAAACAGTGGGACAAAACACTGAAACATAATTGATGACAATTCGATTGATAAATACTAAAATCTTTGCGGATACTATTAGAAGTAACGTGGAAATTGAATGACGATACATACAAGTTTTCTAGTGTATTCGTCTTGATTAATGAAAATAAAAAGACTGGTGATGGGATATTGGGATTTAGTAGTAATAAGTTACTCAGAAATCGGTGCATGGGCAACAGTGCAGTGTAATAAAAATAATTAAAATGGCGACTCTATACTGCTCACTTCAAATTGTCATCAGTTTGTGATGGATTATGTTTGGCACAAGTTAGCCCTTCTGAGAAAAAAAATAGACACAAACATGCATAACGAAAAATTAATTCATCTTCCCGCTGAGAGGAATTGCGGTAGGTGCACATGATAGTTGCAAAGACCAATCCCATGTGAATGACGATTATTGGCCTTCACCATGCACATTTTACGCAATCTATAGTAGTGTGCAAGAGATTGCCGACTGTAATGTACAGACGTACGACCACCGATGACGACCCTTGTCCATCGGGGGGTGACGTCGCACATATCGACAGTCGACTGTAGGAGATATCTACCTTAAGTTTTAAGCGTAAACGTACGGGGGACATCTATGCCTAATATGTGCGTAGAATTACTGGGGTTGGAGGCATATGAATATAACAACGTCAAAAAATTGAGATATATTCTCCCCTACCCCCTGCAACCTCTAACCTCCAGTTTTTAATCCCTACAAAAATGTTTTCGAAAATGGTCAGGATCGTCTTAAACATCAAAAAACAACGTTTACGCGATTTCTGTTTGATTTTCGGTTTTGGCCTTTTTCTCTGTCGCCACTGGACCGGTTTTCAAAAACTATAGAGCTTCTGCGTCCTTGAAATGATGTGGAAATTTCATCGAAATCCGAGCTGTACTTCTCAAGTTATAGGCGGTTATAAGATAAGCGGACAAACAGACCGACGCGACGGACCAATAGGCGTGGACGGAAAATTTTAACTCCCTATACTACTTCATTATGTTGCTTTCGAATTTACGAAATTTGCGAGTTGTCAAGAAAGCATGCTATGTGGGTTATTGTTTAAATCATTCACCTTACCATGTTTCCTAATAAGTCTTTAACCCTTTTGGAGTAAATCAGATTTGTTATATTGCATCTGAATAAAACTGAAGTCTGGGAGATCTTGTTTATATTGATGCCTTCCAATTTTATGATTATAGCAAAGCTAATAGTTTTCGATATATTTGTTTTTAAAAGTTTCAATGCATTATTTGTACCATGATGAAACATTTTTATAACATAATAATCAAGTTGCTTTGGATCATATCTGAGTAGCGTCGCTATAGTTTCTAATGTTTGTCATAATATTGCTTTAAATTTCAAGAATAATTTTAAGTTGACAATAAGTTGTTAAACATCATGGAGAATACGTTTGATGAATATTCTGATAAGCATTTAATATGCGTGCTGGCAAGATGTAATGCTTTAAAAACAAATATCTCCAAAACTATTAGCTTTAGACACTTTTCCTAACAAGCAAATCTTTTTTGTTGTGAAAATACGAGAAAATAAGATTTTTCGGTCAGTTGTTGTATACAGGGTAGCACAAAAAAGTTATGATAAGTTATTTACCGAAATAGTGCTGTAAGTGGCGCCCTCTAGAAGTGTGGCCAATAAACATAACGGATTCTTGTTTCTAATACTAGAAAACCTCTCTATACCGAGTTTTATGCCAAAATCTGAAATACTTAGTCAAGCAATAATGAAAAATTGAAAATAAAATTGTAACTTTGACACCCTGTACCTCGTAAACTATCAACTTTTGGACTAAGGTATGTTTAGGTCAACCAACATATTTTGGTCTGTAGTATCCAGAGATTTCCCAACCAGTATATTGAAAAACGATTTTCGAAATTTCGAATACGTACTTTTCGATTTGGTCAAAAAATACTAAATAATAATAATAAGAATAAAATGCCTTTTATTTTCCTGGCAAGGATTCAGCTAGCAGCTGTTCTTACTCCCTAGCCAGGGCACCAATTGCCACCAATGCCGGACATTATTTTGTATGGTCTTTTCAACTTTCTGGTTACAGACAATAAACTATTCTATTACTATACATATAATCTCCGTATTTACAAAATACCAAAATATTTCTGGACCTTCCAGAATTCTATTTTTACCTTTTTTGTTTCTCACAGATAATATTTAGGCGTATCTAAAAACTTTCTTAACCTAAACACGTCGTTTGTTTTTTATTTTGCATTGTCGGTTCATTTATATCGGTTTATTACTTCGCCCTAAGGCTTATAATGTTTTCCTCGTGCTTTTCGATATTGTGAGGTGACTAAGATTCAGATAATTCTGCATACAAATGATGTTTTGCTTCTGCAGTTAACAAAACGAATGGCAATTTCCATTATCTTTTTTGCGCGGAAGTTGTTATCAAAAGGATCTGATTTTGAAACACTTCGCAGTCTATCAAGCATCTCGGAAATTACTGAGGTCACATTGACACAGTTAAACGTTGCTTGAGAGTAGACAATGTCATACAGTACCCTCTGAGGCTCTATTGATCTAGACTCTAGGCTGTCGTCACTAGATTCAGGATCAAAAAGTAGCTTCAGACGAACTGGTGCCTATTTTAAATATTACATAATAAAACTGGCTTTATTTGTTAATGTTAGCAAGCCGATAATATCGAGGTAAAAGCACGTAAAAGGTAATTCAAGGTAGATACTCAGTTGTATCTACGCTCTTTAAACTTCCTCATTGGATGTAATCATCAAAGTACTTTAAGATGCTTCAAGGGCGGATTTAGAGGATGCATGTAATACTTGTGGAAGATACAGCTTAGGTTAAATTAAGAAAAAGCTGCCTTCTTTGGGGCGTATTTACATGCCGTTGAGAAACTTGTAAAAATTTACTGAGATATTTGGGAAAAAGGAAAATTTGTCCAAATCGTTTAAACTTAATCTGACTTCATTTTAAGAAATGTCAAAAAACTAATCGAACTTTTCCATTTGCACTTTTTAGGCAATACATGATTGTATTTCTAAATGCTGTGCTCAATCTAGTTATAATCAGAATAACTAATACATTTTTAGCGTTATTTTTATTTCATTTACAATATATTTATATTTATTTTACGAAAAATGAATAGGGATATGGATTTTACCTACTCCTACATTTTTTCAATTTGCCTAGTTGATATCTCATAGTTCTCAGCTACTGCTTGTGAAAGATTCCTTTTTTCGAGGCGTAACAGGTTTTTTAAGTGAACCATAATTATTCATTTAAATTCCGAGCCAACTCTAGAAAATTTACTTACCTACTTGGCTGCCTTCTTCCGGGAAATTTATCAAGATACGTTTCTGCAGTATTTTCAGAATTTTTGTAGCACATAATGTAGCACGTCAGCATGGCAGTAGATGTCTTATGGGGATTCGGTCTCAAAACTTCCAAAATCCGCCACCAGAGGCGCTGGCGTCGCGCGCCATTGACAGGTTGTTGGACGGAATCTGTAATCGAAATTCATGAGTTAGGGATTCCGCCGCTAGATGGCGCTGTCAAACCAAACGGAATCTGTGTGTCATTGGACACCTGTCATGCGTCATTGGGCATCTCACGCATAGATGGCGTTAAAACGTCATCTGTCATACGTCATTGGACACCTGTCATTGATGGGTTGGGCATCTCGCGCATAGATGGCGCCGATTTGTTTGGCGCTGTACAAACCTAACGGAATCTATGCGTCATTGGACAGCTGCCATTGATGGGTTGGGCATCTCGCGCATAGATGGCGCCGATGTCGCACCTGTCTGGTGTTGGCGTGGATTACGGGGGGCAACGTGTATACAGGGGTGCATCGAAAAATAGCGGATCGATGGACCGACGGTATATCGTTAAATCGTATATAGCAAGGCGTGACCTAAATAGCGTGGTGGGCTCCTCTGGTCGGTCGGTCGGTCGGTCAGAATGTCTCATAACCTGTATACGATGTACTGTTATTATTATACAGGATGATACCGTTCAAAATGAAAATAGTATAGACATTCTGACAATTATTTCGCAAACCAGAGGTATTTTCAATAAAACTACAATAATACGTTTAATATTTTATTGAAAATAGAAAAAACTACATAGGTAATATGATATTTGAAAACCAGTGGCGTAGACGTTCAACATTTCTCTGGGTACAGGAAAATTGTCCGTTGGTGTGGCATGGATTGGAATCAGCAACAAAGTTTCCAGTAGCACACGGTGTACCATCATACTTGCAAACATCAATAATGTTGGGAAAAACACCAAAAATGTGACATTTCTTGAGTAAAAAGTTTGCTTTCTGTTCTCCACGAACGTAGACATAGTCAGCCGCATATATCACCTTATTTTTAATTATTTCATTTAACTTGGAATATTTAACGTCGCCGGAAGAATATTTAAGCCCATGGAAATTCTTCTCCAAGTAAGCGACAGTTTTCTTGTCTTTAGTATTTAATGTAGAAAAAGGTTGCGGAGGTGTAAAGATGTAATGACTTTTCTTGAAACCAATTTCGATACATAGTTCTTTAGGTACGAATAATCCGTCAAC
>CAVLJG010000001.1:91173341-91460622 GCA_963669975.1 Acanthoscelides obtectus
TTTTCAATTAAATAAGATTTTTTTGTTAAAGTAACTGTGTTTTATTTGCCAGTTCGTTCGGGTTTTTATTATTCAAAGCAAATGTGATGTTGTGATTGGGTTACTAACTGATCTGATCTCAAGTGAGAAGACTGAAAAAACTTAATTTCTGACTTATACCTGCATCTCTTCCTTGTTGATTTTAAATTTATCGGTCTGTGATACTTGTATTTTTACTGTTATGTTGATTATAACTATCTTCGATTACCTACCACTTAACACAACTCACAGTAAAATCTCCATACACCCCGGATAATATCTTCCAGTCCCCTCTGGAGACATTATCCAAATTCCAGGCAAAATAAAACCGTAACACCTACTGCGCATTAGTATCCAATTTTAATCAACGCAACAATATTCTCGATTAAGTTATGTGGTCTTATATGGAAAACGGGTGTTACACTAACTACCCTTACGCGTCCAGTGTGTCTCTAACGGTAATTAATGTCATTATTCTACGAGTTAATCAACCTTAACCTTTCCATCAAGTTTCCGCGCGTTAGCTGATCATATCGATAAACAATTTGTTATCAATGCATTGGATCTTATCAACGTACAACATGCTGACCACAGGATTATAATACATTTCATTAAATGCTCGACCATTACATGAAATCGCCATCACACATGTTAGCATATGGGGGTGCATGAATGAATTAATTAATGCCGAAATTAGACTCATACGGGGCACCATGAGGTCTTGGCCCCTAGGCCCCTCTATATTTCGTAAGCCTCAAGTTCCGCGCTTCTAGCAAAGTTCAGTATAGTCCTGAGTCCCAGCTCCTTAACATTCTGGGGATCCAAAGTGTTGGACCCCGGTAAAGTCTTACCATGGTAGTAGCTCAGAGCTTCACAGCGACACAGAACATGCACCTAGAACGCTTCCTCTACCGCGCAGCACTCACCCACGGGCTCCTCAACCATCCCAATCACATGCAGGTGGACCCTCATCGTCCTGTGGCCACCAACAACCTGGGGTTGGCTCTATCCAAAGATAAGCAAAAGCGTCCATCCACACTGAATTGCGAGCCTTGTTAACCTTGTACTCAACTGGCAGCTTGGTAATGAAAACCCACTAATTATTGCAAATTACTATCACCAGATCAGCAAATTCGGCATAGCAAAAGACGACTATGCATAGTGAAAAATGAAAAGAATGTAACAAAAAAGTCTTTGGACTCTACATTAATCAATCTAACTCTCCAAAATACTCATCCACGGCGTAACGACTTCTTGAAGCATAAAAGCAAATAAGTCAGGAGGTTGCTAAATCTGAGATTCCAAGCTATTCGAAACGTAATTGACCGATTTTTGCCTTTATTAGAGCGAGAGAGATTTTTCTCTTCTGTGAACCTTAGCTTTTCTCAATATCAGCATAGTTGGCTACAGCGCCGTGTATGAGACTCTAACCTTTTCAAAGTAGATTTCTAATTATAGCGGAGACGAGGAAAAGATTGATAGATGACGCCAAGTATCTCATTTCATCTGGAATAATCTTTTGGACGCTAAATACACAGGTAAAATATCTTAATCTATTCTACTGTCAAGCTATGATATCAAAAGTAAAACATCAACCAATATTTATGGTAGATGGTACTTACGGTAAATCGAATTTCCCGTTAACAAGCTATATGTATATAATTTGTTATTTTAGGTGGATTTCATTTTAATTGGTAACCGGTTCAGCAACA
Source organism: Acanthoscelides obtectus (assembly GCA_963669975.1). Classification (NCBI taxonomy): domain Eukaryota; kingdom Metazoa; phylum Arthropoda; class Insecta; order Coleoptera; family Chrysomelidae; genus Acanthoscelides; species Acanthoscelides obtectus. The sequence goes on from CAVLJG010000001.1 coordinate 91,175,072, forward strand.
AATTGTAAATTAAATTGTGAAAGGCAAGGAACAATTCATTCTGAATAACAAATATGGACCCACCGTCACCGGTTTTAAGGAAAGTGAAATTTTAAATGCGGTACTTTAAATTCTGCGTGAAGAGTTTCTGCACTTTTTCTGAAAGTACCGAAAACAAAATAATATCATTATTAGAAGGTTTAGATAGCCAGCAAATTCGGTGAAAGCAATAATGATCTAAATTTATTTGTATCACTGTAATTAACTGAGTTCACAAATCAAATAATGATTATTCACTAGTAGGCCCAACTATTGAAATCATAGTTTTTTTCTTATCAAACGCAAATAATAAAATGTAGCAGGGTGTTATAGGTTTAAAATATTAACAATGAATATTTTGATAATATATAGTAGAAAACACCAACTTTATCACTCCCTAATCAAATCAAATTTGCAGCTTAAAAATAACACATGTTGCAATTACAGCATATCAACCTATTTTCATTTCAATGCAAAATAAGTCTATAACGCATAGGTGGCTGTGAAAAATAAAAGCCATGACAATTGTTTTTATTAATCACAGCTGTCAGAATACGTTTAAAATAGTTGGGTAGTTAAGGTTTTAAAATAGGGTAGAGGAAAGGTTATTAGTGAGAAAATTCGGTTACTGATGATTAAATTTTTTAATTCTGGGAAATCAAACTCAGAAATTGCAACTTTGTTAGACTTATCCCGGTACAGTGTGAGAATATTGTTGGAAGATATAACGTAACTGGTTCAGTCAATATTAAGCCAGGATATGTGAAAAAAAGTAATATCACAAATGCCGACCGAAGAGCATTAAGAAGAATAATCGTGAAAAACAGGCGTGCCAATTATTTACAATTAAGTGCTTTGTGGAGTGACGCTATTGGAAGGAGAATTTCGAGGTCCACAACTCATAGAGAGGTCCACAAACTGGGATTTAGCACTTGCAAGATAAGTTTTCTTATAAAAAAAGTGAAGTAAAAACCCTAAAGTTGCACAACTTGTTTATAGGTCAAAGAAAAGCCACTATTAACTCCACTGCAAAAGAGCAAAAACGGCTTAGATGGGCTAAAGAACATAGACAATGGACACCTCAACAATGGTGTGCAATACAATGGAGTGATGAGGCCCGATTCGAAGTTTGTGTTGGTGACAGTCGCAGTAGAGTTATTCGCAAAAAAATGAAGCATTCCATGTTAACTGTCTGAAGAGAAAAGTGAAATTTCCAGCATCCATTATGGTCTGGGGCAGTATGTCATCAAAAGAAGTAGGAAAACTTCATTTTATTGATGGAAATGTGGGATACAAACAAATATTTGGCAATTTTAGAAGAATGGCTTTTACCAGTGATGAAAGAATGTTTGACATCCGGCCAAGATTTTGTGTTTCAGCAAGATGGTGCAGCGTGCAAGAAATATGGGATTGTTTTACACCAAATTTTTGCCAAAACTTGGTTAACACTATGCCCCAAAGAATTTCAGCCGTAATAAAAAATAAAGGTGATGTTACCCAATGGTAATCTTTCAATTGTTGCTTTGTTTCTTCGCGCATTTATTCGCACATTGTTTATTTGTTCAGGTGTTCTATTAGTTATAGGTTTCGTCATGTTTAGTTTATAAAGGCATATTTTGGTACAAATCTTGAAGTGGGCCAACTGAAGTGGGAAGGGTCTCGTACGTTCCCATAAACTTTTGTCGGAAAAAATGCGGCGCGATCAGCATTCAGCAAAAGGTGCAAGTAGTCCAAATAGTAAAAGCGAAACACAATAAAATCCTAGGTGAAGCATTTTGAACCCCATCCTCTTTTCTCTATCTGTACCATGATACTATAAAAAATAAATTCAACATTGCGCGGAAATAATTTGGTATAAACATGTCTCGTAAACTATACTAGTACTATTAGGAAAAGTCTGGGTTATCTATTTAAAGCTAAAATATACTTTCTATCAACTATAATGCCCTCACTTCTGCGGAAAGACCAGTTAAGCCTAGCGTGGAATACTGTTCACATGTCTAAGGAGCTATTGTCACAACTACAACACAGCGCACAACTGATTGATGCTACTTATAGGATGGAAATCCGACTAATCAGTGACACTTCCTTGTCAGGCGTTTTCAAATATATTCCACGTCGACAAGCGGTTGATGATTATGCCCTCTTTTACGATATGTCTGCAGAATATTGTTCCCCATAATACCACAGCATTATGGGACCAATAGTACCAAGATGTAAGAACTACCAAATGACGCCTTAAGCTGTTAAAGGAACATGTCAGCACGACGACTTTAGCTTTTTCAGTGCAGTCGCGGTACCTCGGTGTTTAGGCTTTATTTTTGCGTCTGTTTCTAGTATCAAAATCTTTATTTTATGATTGCCATTAATCGATCTCAAAGCTTCCCTATTACACAAAAAGACTTCTGCAAAAGGGTTTAGGCCCGTATCGTCAGTCATCCCTAGAATTGTAGGGCGCGTTTATGGCCTCCTTGATTGTCATACTCCTTTCTCTCCTTCAAAAATTTCTAGATTGCACCCGTCCCGTATCAGCGTCTGCGCTCTCCTATTGTGAAGATATGTTTTCATTTTAAATTGTAGGAAATTTCAGGCTCATAAAACATGATATAACTCAAAAGCAAGCACAATTTGATGCAAATAGATGTTTGTGACATAACCTCAAAATAGAGCGCTGACGCGGAGAAGTAGAAAACTATGACAATCAAGGAGGCCATAAAGGCGCCCTACAATTGTAGGGACGACTGACGATACGGGCCTTAGATGCAGATGATGCACTAAAGTTCTGGAGATATCAATGATGGACCACAAGCGAAACAACCAGCTAATTGGATGTTAGAAGGAGCCAACCCTATATGTTTACAGTGTTTTTATCGCCAAAATCACGCAGTTTTAGTGCATGCTTTTGGCTAATTTGCCTACTGTTGCCTACCAAAGTGAGAGAGCGAGGGATTTGACGGAGAGTAGATGAGGTTTAAATAGATTTATTGATACTACTGTTTTTCATTTGATAAAACAAATGCTCTACATCAGATACAGACTGGACGCGTTGATGAAGCACTCCCATTACTATTGAAGCGTATATTAAATTTATATTTGATAGAATGCATTATCATTATCTATATTTTATATGTTACTCTGGTCAATGAATGAATTCACAGATGATGGCTCAATTTTTTTTCTGTCATTTAGGGTGTCACAGCAGCTTTATTAAGCACTCGTCCAAGTTAGACCTTAACAACTTTGAGGGTCTCATATCAGCACTATCCCTTCTTTATTTATATCAGTTTAATTTTGGTTTTGCATGATTCAACATGCGATAAGAAAATAAAAAGTCACTCTTCTGGCTATAGTGCGTGAGAAGCAACAGAGTATTATTACACTTGCCACACGATATGTATAAATTATCATTCATATGCTCATAACCACCCAGGTATGCCTTAAAGTAATTCACCAAACCTGTTACCCGTATACTTTATATTTATACAGAGTATTTCCATAAGAAGGGTTACGCAACGGCACAACTTGTGGCCGACAGTTTTGTAACTGAAGTTTTACTTTCTTTACAGCTTTCATGTGTACATGAACTGCGCCCGAAAAAACGACGCATTGTTTGTTAACGCTACCGCCGATTGTGATATAATAATTCACTCCGGTTCGATCAAGTGATATAATTATTTACTTATTCCCTGTGAGTATAGTATGTTTACTGAATGAATCTTAATCGAATCAATATTTCCGCTTTAAAAACAACATGATATGTTCCGGGTGTAATCAACTAATTATAATAAAAAATTGGCCTCAAGTAGGTTTACTCTGCACTTCCCATCCAACGCTGTCATCAGTTCATAAAGGATTACGTTAGGTACAAGTTAGTCCCAGTCGGCTAGTTACAAACAAGTATAACAAAAAAAATAGATGGAACAAGTAAGTCAAATAGACCCATACAATTAGTCCACACTCCATAGTCCCCACCCAGTTGATAACGCAAACACTAGTTTGTTTTCTGCCCTACGTATCGAAAAACTTTCAAGGGTGCTGAACCACACCAATCAACCTTGCCGTAAGCGCCAGTCACGATACGATAACTCCAGATCGAGAACGCCCGCGAAGCAGTCAGACGCACAGAGTCTTAAGGCTGCCGACAGGCCGCGCTTCGCATCTGTAAATATTTCTCCAAGTTTTAAGGGCAAATGTATATGGGGAAATCTATGACTTTTCTTGTTTTTCAAATTTTCAAAAACTACAAAGTTTGTTCGTCCTTGGCACAGTACAGTTATCGAGTTTGGAAATTTCATGAAAATTCGAGCGGTACTTTCCAAGTTATAGACGGACCAAGGATTAGCAACAGCAAATAGAACGATGGGAATGAATAACAGTTTTTCGTGATGTACATGTTACCGTCAATCTGTATAATACCTAGGTAATGTATAGAATACCTAAAACGTGTAGGTAATGTATGCAATATTATTTGTTTTAACTTTACCTAGGTATTCTCTACAATACCGAATGCGCACAGTAGCGAAGCGTCCATGTAACCATTGTTACCATTGGTAACAGTTTAAAATCTTAAAATAAATACTTTATGACTAAGTTACTGTGAAGTAATTTCATTTATTTGTTTACCAACAGCGGTATGTAATAGTAATTCAGTAAATAGCAAATTAGCCACAAGAAAATAATGCGTTCTATAGTGTCTAGGTTTTGCGAGCACGATGAAGCTGACTCGCCTCGACTTGGTTGTCGGTTCGGTTATTACGATTTTCATTTATGGATACACCTAGTAGTCCGTCGGGGACCGTCGGTACCGGCTCGTGTCTGATCGCGGTCGCCCGAGTGCGTGGGCGCTGCGACTATTATGTGGGCTTGTTACCATTTTTTGGTTACTCAGTTCTCACTCGTTAGTAGCCGTTTTGGTTACTAGCTGTAGTGTGCGTGCAATTAAACATGGATGAGTGTCGCTGTGTAATCAATCAATTACTTGATAAGTCATTCTCCTTGTATATTTTTTAAAAAAAAGGATATCATTGAAAATGGAAGACCAACACCTACTTTAGATAATTTTAAAAAGGGATAAGAAAACGTACTTTGATATATGGAAACTCTTGGTTATGTGGTTGCAAAAAAACAGATTGTATTGTTGGCGATGTCTTCTGTTTTATACAGAAAAAATGGGTGGATCAGCAGCGGAGTCAACGATTGAAATAGTTTTAGGGCTCTAAAGAGGAGACATGAAATTTATCCGTTACATGTGAGATGTGTAGCCAATTTAATTCAGTTTGGCAAAACAAGAATCGAAAGTTGTCTTAAACAAGCTTTTAGGCAGCACACTTCTAGATACCGTATGTTTTTTTATAAAACAGGAATTACCGTTCATTTTGAAGGAGATGACTCCGACAATAAAGGAAATTACAGGGAATTGTCAACATTCATTGCCAAAAAAGATCAAAAATTTTCCGAACATGTAGAAACGTCGACTATTTTTTCGGACGGCTTAGATTAGTCATAGCATAAGACGATTAGGTGTATCAAGTGCCCCAGACGCTCAGTCCAGGAATGTTTACCTTAATTTAAAAATAGTCTAAAAAATATACCTAAAATAAGCAAAAAATTATATTTGGGAGGTTCAAAATAAGCTTTTTTTAATAAGATTTTTCACATCTGGTTTTGGTAACAGTCTAGGAAAAGTCACGCGTCGCCACTGAATGCACAGTCGGTAATGTATGTAAAAGACGAGAGCAAGGACCGGGTTGCGTACTTGTAAGCAAAGAAAACTACATTATGTTACTTATAGCCACAATAATTTTTAGATTTACATTAATTTTACTGTAGTAACAGAAAGGTGCCTTTTTGTACCCTTTTTATAATTCTTATTTTTAAGGAGCACACTAATTGTTAATTTTAACAGAATTGATTTTAAATAATATAACTTGCCAGTTAACATCTATAAATTTAGACCAAGATCTATTTATTGTATTCATTACCTAAGTAAAGTATGTAACGGATAATAATATTCATAATATTTCATACATTGCTTGGGCAACCCAGGTATTCTATGCACTGCCTAGGTTATGAATAGAATACCTGAGTTGTATAGATTACCGGTAACATACATATCATATAACATCCAAAAAACAATCTCATTTTAGTAATTTTTCGCGATTACAATACTTCCTCCTCAGTGAGGAGAAAAGACATTTGTCATTTTCATCTATCAAAAGTGACACGTCGCTTCCTCGCACTGCAGTGCGCGGTCTTTCATTTAACCATGTGTAACGAAACCCAGCGGAAGAGAGACGCTTCCCTTTCCTTCGCTTATCTTCCTCAATGAGCGTACACCTTCACGCGTGTCACGAGAGGCCGTGAGAGCAGAAATCTGTGCCACAACGTTATAGTCCGGTACTGGAATGAAAGAGAGTAGCAAAACTTATCGTACGCTACTGTTTACGCGGCATGCCTTTGAACTTGGCGGGATGAGCGCTTACCGACTTTACCTATACAAAGTCATGCCGAGATAGCAATACCGTAAAGGCATTTTCGTCATGGAACGCTTCATCTAGTCTTATCGCTCCGTTTGGATGAACATGACTAAAGATATAGATCCAATGTTCCAATACTAAGCCTTCTTGTACCCTATCAAGGAGACCATATTGAACAGCAACCACTTCAGGAAGTGCAAACTCTGGCAGCCTTAGAGTCGCCATTTGGGAGCTTCAGGATGTGTACAGTGGCAATGCAAAAGCAAGATTTTGAGTAACCAAGAAACATCTCCAAAACTCCTTCCAGCTGCCCGAAGAGTACTGCTTGGCAAGTGCGTACCCATGGAGAGCAAGGGAGGAAAGCTGTCCCTCCTTCTCCCTATATCGGTATGAATGAAAAGAAGAGAACATTTTGTACAAAAATTAAAATTTTCATGTACAGGGTTCTCCACTGAATCAATATCTATTAAATGAGAAAATACTAGGATCAGTTAAAATCTATGTTAGATATAAACTTAATTTTGCTAAAAGCACTATATATGTTACGTGTGTTTCAAGTTCGAACCTCGCCTTTGAGATCTCAGAAACGGTGAAGCGAATATCACACGATTACTATTTACTGTGGTCCGTACCATCAGTGGATTTCTGAGTAACATTATGCATCAATAATCACTGACGGCAAGGCTACACAGTCAATGAATATACGATAAATACAGGGTGTCCGTAAAGTTGGGGTTTTCCTTTTCAGAAACAACTACCCTTGAAATAACAAAGGTAATGTGTAGTGAAACGAGGGCCACCAAGTAAAAAAAAATAAAGGAAAAAGTACTCACTCTCCAGTTGACGAGAAGGGCTAAGTACGTCTCTGCCCGAAATCATACCGCTCCAACAGAAAATGAAATCAGCTGATGCGCTACCGAGCAGACGCAGGCAAACAAGGAAGGCAAAATGTTGCGTAATGACCAAACATGTGTTGCGAAAGTTATTCACCCCATTACGCGTGAACGTAGATTCGTCTGTCACCAATATGCACTTCAAAAAGTCCGGATTATTGTCATGTTGATGCAACAACCACTCACAAAACCGCACTCTTGCTGGAAAATCGTCAGGTTGAAGGCCTTGTACACGTTGGACGTGAAACGGATACAGCCCCTCTTCACACAGCGTTTGCCACACTTTAGTTTTTGATACTTGCACTTCTCTAGCCACGTCTCTAGTGTTTGTTGAGGGATTCTCGTCTACGCGATTACCTCTAGACGCGTGACCGTAACCATCGGTTGAAGGTTGCATACTGACCTGACACACTGACCCCGACCCAGTTCTGTCGTCGCGTTGAGCTAGTGTCCTAGTACCACTCGGGGATGTCGCTGCTATAGGACGGTATTCAGATATTTTTGATGTTGCAGAGCCCTTTATCTCGGTTCCCTTAAGACATTGGTGTATATGGTGCTAAGAAAAATTGCTTATGTTTTCAAGATCTACACGTCGTGTAAAGGAATGAGTATATGAGTATACCAACGACTATATCAAAACTTCTCCCTTTGAAGTGGCATATTAGATTATACTAAAAGATTGCACGCTGTTCCATTGAAAAAATGTTTTTGTTGTCATGTCGATATGAATCGTCCTGTAGGGAGCATTATATTCCAAATAGACCACAATTTTTGTAAATTACATTTTGATTGTTTGATAGTAATGGAGATATTCTCCAATCAGATCCTAGAAAGTCACCCTCTATGTCTAATTTGTTGCAACAACTTTTGTATAATATTTCATATTTAATCTTATGCACTGTTTGTCAAAAATAAATGATTTTTTGCAAAAACCAATTAACTGTTGCAACGAACTGGACATACCTATTTTAAAGGTATTTTCACCCTTTTCCCTATGGACTTATTACTTTGAAGTTTGATAAAAAAAGTTACAAAGAATTTTTTATTTCGAGATGAGAAGCCTTTGCATTGACTCTAAAGAATATATAAATCATTCTGCACAATTTCTTCTACATTACATTTGGATCGCCTGAATGTTTTAAAAAAAAGTAATCCCAGTAGGCTTCCATATCCATATGAATTATCAAATCGTCGTGGAAGACTATATAAATTAAATGCAAATAGAAAGAAAAATATCAAACATAGTTATGTAGATATGATTTGTAAAAATTTTTTAAGGTGTTCCTTCTTCGTTTTTGGAACTGGAAATATGTAAAAACTGATAATTCAATCTGCTTTGTCCATTTTTTGTTAAGCCACAAATCACTCGAATCACCGAAATAATGCTGCGTTTAATAATTCGATCTTCAACAGAACGATCTCAATAAATTCTCCAAGCTGTGCTTACTATGAAACGAATAACCTACGATCAGTGCTATAAAATGTAGATAAAACTCGTTCTCAAAGGCACGTTACGGATTTTAAAAAGAAGTAAGAGCAAGGTCGCGCACGTTGTAAGCGTACAAGAGTCAAAATGCTAGTAGACCGTAATCACTAATCTTTTACCTTGGCAAATTGAAACTGGGAAACATACATACATATATATCGAATAAATAATGATACCTACAGGGTGTCAAACTCTGAAATATAATTGATGAAGAAATTCAAATAAGAAATAGTAATATTGTTAAGCCTATACCTACGTAATGTTCTGACAATTGATATAACTATCCATAGTACATGGGTACAGTGTAATAGTCATCCTCATATTCAGCGAAAAAATTGTTACAGGCAGGTAAATGTATCACCTAAAACTTCTCCTGTTTTCAGCTACAAAATATATAGTCAGAAACGTCAAATTGTAATTGAAAAAGGTCACCGTTGTGGCCGAAACGTCGTCATCAGTAAACAGTATATGAAACATACGTGGCTTCACACAAGAAGGAATATCACTTTGTACTTTAAAAAAACGCGGTATTTCTTTGATTAATACATGATGTGAAAGTTGTCATATCTTTCTTGTTACGATAATTACTCATTTTTTAATCGCTTAAAAAACAACAGATTTTACTATTTCTTTGGCAACAGTTCGTCTTGGTTTAGGTCTAATGACGCTTCTTATGTCAAACAATTCACCAATTTAGTGAGAAAAGTTTTTTCTGAACCGAATTTGTTTTGTGTGTTTCTGAGAATTGGTCAAGCATACACGTCACAACCGTGGTTACAAAATTTGAGATAATTATTTATATTTACTTGTAGCAAGTATTAGTTGGGCAAGATGTGTCATAAATCATGCAAATTGATTAACAATATAGACCAAATAGCCTTGGTTCAAAATAGTCATAACCATAAGAGTCGCGACCATAGCATCTTTTTTCCTGGTAGTGACAAATTATCACAGTTTAAGCTCGACGAAGCTGAAAAACAAATTGTTTGGCACATTTACCAAACAATAGAAATTAAATCGAAATCATAAAAACAGTTTTTTTTGCCATCGAAAATAAAAATGATCCAGTACCATTCAGATTCAGTTTCAAGTATGTATTATCATTGATTATTAACTGATTGGTTGATCTTATAGTCTTATAGAAAGATTAAGAATCCATGAATTTCCGCGCCTCTGCCTAGCTATCTATGTTGTAATCATTTTATCTTCCAAAATAAGTACCTACATGATACATGGGAACAGCGTAGAAATTCACACATCCTTTCAAGAGTTTTGCCACTCATATCTTACGAATAACTCCAAGGACAACCCCACTAAAATGATACCACAACTCGCAAATTTCTACTCGTATCTGTTACTGGTACAGTCAAATTAGGTTTGCTTTAGTGATTTTAAAATAAATTGTACAATAAATGTATACCGCACAAATCATTTAAGGTTGAGGTCGGCCAGGTTTCAATGTGTACGAGAGAGAGAGAGAGAGACAGACAGACAGACAGACGCGTGCAACACATATGTTAGAGCGAGCTTCCTTCCTGTCGTGGCCAGATAACGTGTTGTTCACTTTCTCTCTCTCTCTCTCTCTCTTTCTAACCTAAGAGTTGCACGTTTTTCTCTCGTACACGCGCAGTATGTGGTTTTATTTGGCCTGATAATGAAGTCCTGCTATGAACATGAAAACCACAGGATAAGTTTTAGGAGTAATGAATTTCGAATTTAAGATGAACTGATCGAAACATAATCAGAATAAAACGTCAGAAGTAAGAAAAAATAATATTTGAAACTACATCTCTGTAATTGTGTAACAATTTACCAACCTTTAACGGAGCAGTGTTACTAATTATTGTACTTTACTAATACGTGTGCTATTAGCAATAAAGCTACAGATCAAATTCAAGGCAATCCGTCAACACCGGTATTTGTATTTTTTTCTTCAATGCACCATGAACTGGCATTATTTTTAAGGCCCACACCCTCTGAATCCAAAGCTATTCGCATTCCAATCCATGACTGAATGGATCTATGTCGATAAATATATCTCTTTATAGAAGAGATCAAGGCCCGATCGTAATGTACTTTACGTATCTATTATGGAAAATCAGTAAAATGTCAATCACCAACTGGGAAAAGCACAAATTGTGAATAAATGCTTCTTAAAATACTTCCTATGTCGTGAGATATTCGAAATATTAAAATTCGTCTTTCAGACCTTTTGTTTAGCTAGAGAAAAACTAGATAGAGTGGAGATATTTTAAAATCATAATATATCTTTGTAAACATTAGTATTTTTCAGGAAACAGAAATTTCTTGTAGTTTCTTTGAAGCTTTCTTGTTGGTCAGGAACATCAGAGTCAAACAAAAAAGAAAGAAAACGAACACGTATGTGGATGATACAGATTGTGAGGGTTAAATCTGTGCAGACAGGAATAAACCCATAAAAAAAATTCAACGCCTTAAATATTTTTTTATTTCAGAATAAGCGATGTCAAAAAAAGTTACTGACAAAAATGCCATGACTCTACCTTCCAAAAATAGCTGAAAAAAAGAATTTGATTTGTTCATCGTAAAGGTTAATTTTGATAGGCAAGCTAAAAAACTGATAATTGCTTTTGCTGTTTTTTGTGTTATTCGAAAAAAATAGCAGGTAGCATTCAGCGGCTTATATTTTTGCACTGACAAATTTTGAAGTAAGTATTTTTTGTGACTACGCGAAATCAAAAAGCAAAAGTGCAAACGAGAACATATGGATTTTCACGACTCCAGGCATCCTGAAAAACCATTATCATACTACACAGTACTACTACTGGTCGTTGAATTTCAAGGCGGTCCAGTGTGGACCTTTTAGCCTTTATGTCATAAAGATATGAACTAACCGCAAAGACTAAAAATAAACCACCATTTTAAACACTAACCTATATCTGATGAAATATCTGATAGACGTAAAATTTTACAGCAAAGGATACGGAAACGTTACATCAAATGATAGCATGAATAAAAATATAAATAAGACTCACCAAAAGTACAAGTACGCGCGAACAGCTGTGGCAGTAGCGCTCCATCATTTTCAATGTGAATGTGTCGTAGTATTGCGCGAATGAAGAACTATACGACAATGTCTGGTATCTCGGTGCAAATGCAGTTGTGTGGTACGGTATGGTATGGGTATGATGGTGGTGGGTGTCCTTACCAAGAGGCCGCACCCCGGCCCCAGCAATGTACCGGCGAGCTTAGACCGGCGCCAAAGGCAAGATACTTTCACCTCTGAGAGCTGAAGAACCAACCGGCAGACTACGGTCGGCTCTCCGGATTATTTCAGAGAAAATATATATTCTGTCAACCCATAGTTCTTTAGGGTTCTCATTATAGACATGTTCTAGCAATGGTTTTCAAACAGTTGGCAACTGTCAAATTTAGCTGGCAAATCAATCGTCAAAAAAGTGTAATCCAAATCTATGCATGTTCAAAGTGAATTGGTTAACTGTTCACAACTATCAGTGGCGAAGCTGGCTTCTGACGCTACATATCAAAATTTGTCCAGGGGGCGGGGTAAAATTCGAAGAAAGAAAGAAACAAAAACCTTTTTTTTATATTGAAGTAGCCGCGCAAGCATAAGCTTAAATGAACAAGGGCACCGCGTGCTATCAGGATCCCAAAGAAACTTTGTTATTCCTATTTTTGGACTGCCTAAGGTTACTGGAACTGAGAAAAACCTCCTCTTGTAGATTGTTCGACAATCTCGAAACCCTAGGGACAAAGGAGCGGTCGTATCGGCCAGCTCGGGATGTACGAAGTTCGACACGGTTAGGATTTGAGGCCGAAGGCCTGTTTGTCTGGCAGGTAAATCGCGCGGCGGCATCATGGAAGAGAGCTCTGAGGAGCAAAGCCCGTTGGTGTAGCGTTAGAAGAGAGCTAGATCGCCGACAGCCCGCCGGTGCGAAAGGGTCCCGAGACTGGCTGTTAGAGGAGAGTCATTGACCAGTCGGACTGGATAGCATCGAGGATGGGATAACGTAGTCGGGGCGGCAGCAGTCCAAACGTGTGAGCAATACTTGAACCTAGGTCCTATATAGGCCTTGTATAAAATGAGGAGGGCATGTAGAAAAAATTACTTCTTAGCCCTAAACAAACAGCCTAGCTTTTTCACAGCTACTGCCGCTATCCACCACGAGATGTATTCGTGCCAGATTAAATCCTCGGTGTTCTGGACTCCGACCAGTCGAAATGAATGGCTCTTTGGCAGAACTAGGCCACCCATCGAAATAGGATGAGCACTAGGGCGCTTTTTGTTCGTCAGGGTACAGTACTGTGTTTTGGAAGCTACTAAACTGTAGAAGATTGTTACGTCCCCAAGCAGTGATAACTTCCAGGTCTATCGTCAGAGGAAAGTCGCCGCTAGTCTTCTTTTTTCCAGCTCACAGGCAGAGTTCGGCTTGTCTCTCTGAATACCTGTATGTAGAGTGTTGCCGTCAGCAAAGCTGTGACTTGAATTCATCGTACAGGAAAGTAGGTCGTTGATATGTAAGAGGAACATTGTCGTAGCGAAGACCGATCCCTGGGAAACACCCGCGTTGACGTTGTAGGATGAATTATAAACCCGTCAATTACGACGGATATTCTGCGGCCAGAGAGAAAGTCAGCCACCCATCTGCAAAGCTGCTCTGGGATGCCTAGATGGAGGGCAGCATTTCACAGCTGATCGAACGCTTTCGTCGTATCAAGAGCAACGACATGAGCCGTACCATAACTTACTTACTTCACAATTGCGTGACGTAACCTAGAAGGTTCCCTGTGGATCGCTGGTGCCGGAAACCATACTGCCTGTCGCTAATTAAGCCGTGACGTTCGAGGTAGTCCTTACTTATAACAGAAAGCAAAGCTATAGGCTATAGTCGTTCTCAGCAAAATACTGACATGAGATTGGCACCCAATTAAGAATGAGGTTGAGTACCCCAAGAAATTTTGATCGGAATTTCAAATATAAAAGAGCTTTTGAAAATCTTCCCACTTTTTAGGCAGCAGCAGTGTCATAGTGGTAGATGTTATGGGCCTCCTAATCCCGTTCCAAGAGAATTTTCCTCTTAGCTGTGTGTTTTGTGAGTGTCCGCAGCGGAACCACCCAGCGGATCTTTAAGACGGGGCCAGAATGTATGCATATTGCATGCACACCTGTTCCCTCAGTGGAGTCCGTGTGGCGTCTCCCCTTTTCCCTGTATCCCCCTATAGCCCCACGGTATCCATGGGAGTTTGGGCCTTTGTAGTGGTTCAAGTATAAAAAACCTTAATGTAGGTACCTTAAAAAATTGAAGCTACTAAGATTTCCGCCATTCGTTCTTAGAAGCAGACAATTCCAAAGACAAAATTCGGATTTTCTTAGCCAGTCGTTACATATGAACGAAAGTGAGGTATTTTGTAGCGCTGATTGCGAATAAGGCCATGAAAAATTCTAAAGTATTGCAGGTCCGTTTTAGAGTAACAAAATGTGATTTTCGGATTCAGGGTGTGTCCTTCCGAAGTAATCAAGTTAAAATATTCTCAAGTTTCTTGATATTTCCATCCGCATTTGAAATTCATGCGAATATTTTGCGAAAAAGAGAATATGAAAATAATCGTACAACGTATACAATTTACCCAAGAAACTAGTGTTGATCAGAATTACTGATGCGGAACTTTTTCTCAATTTCCTCATACGATCTTGAAAAGCCAAAGTTTCTCAAAGCAACTTTACATTTTGAAGTCACTTTTTGAAACAATATTTATTTACCCTCTCATTCTTGATGTACGTATCTACGTACCAAAACTACTTTCCACGGTACTTCAAATGCCCCCTTATTCATTTCGTACTGTTTGCAATTAATAGTAAACGGGTTTCTAGAAATGTGTTCAACTTAACTATGCAGCCATCTCCAAATGAGGAGTGGTAGCTTTAACAATGACAAAATCTTAACAATTCTAAAAAGACGGAAATGTGTTTAGTAGTACCCCAGTAACCAATATTATGCGAATATTTTGCGAAAAAGAGAATATGAAAATAATCGTACTACGTATACAATTTACCCAAGAAACTAGTGTTGATCAGAATTACTGATGCGGAACTTTTTCTCAATTTCCTCATACGATCTTGAAAAGCCAAAGTTTCTCAAAGCAAATTTACATTTTGAAGTCCCATTTTGAAACAATATTTATTTACCCTCTCATTCTTGATGTCCGTATGTACGTACCAAAACTATTTTCCACGGTACTTCAAATGCCCCTTTATTCATTTCGTACTGTTTGCAGTTAATAGTAAACGGGTTATCATTCAGTAGCGTATGATTGCTTTTTTACCAAGTAAGAGTTAAACTTTTATTTATTTTCACTTCTGATTTTGTATACCAAATTTTGTCTGATTTCTTTATGCAAAACATCTAGCGCAAAAGCATCGGCATGCCTATACGATGAGGTTCAAATTTGGACAACGTCGAATGTGTACGGAAGAGAAGCGCGAGTGTCTTTTTCAAGTTTGAAAGCAAAAAGAAGTCACGGGTGAAATCTGGCGAATACGGTGAGGCAGCAGTTCGTAGCCTAATTCGACCAATTTGGCCGTGGAGAAGACGTGGGTGTGAGCCGGCACGTTGTCATGATGGAAGAGCACTTTTTTTCCTAAATGGGGTCGTTTTTCCTGTAAATTCAGCGTCGACTCGACCGAATAATTCGGCATAGTAGAGTAGTGAATACCAGAAAACGATGACCATCACCTTTCCGGCCGATAGGACAGTTTTCGCCTTCTTCGGAGCACGTTCGTCGGGAGAAGTCCACTGTTTCGACTGTTCCTTGGTCTCTGGTGTGTACCAGTGGATCCATGTTTCGTCGACGGTGGCCGCGGAAACTCCTTCGGATTACGCTTAAACACTGCTCTGAAGTGGCCACACGGTTGAGCTTGTTGTCCATAGTGAGCAAACGGGGCACCCATCGCGCAGACAGCTTTCTCATGCCTAATATTTCATGCAGGATATGACCCATGCAGTCTTTTGTGATGCCTTCTGTCTCAGCTATCTCGCGCACCTTCAATCGGCGGTCTGCCAATACGAGATCGTCGATTTTTGTCAGGTTATCCTCCATTGCAGCTGTTTTCGGGGCACCTGGGCGTGGCTCATCAAAATTCGACGTGCGACCACGTTGAAACTCGTTGAACCAATTTTTTTTGACGGTCGCCATCGAAGGAGAAGGGTCACCGTACACAGCATCCAAGAGTCGAATCACCAACCAATATTTCCACACGCGGTCAAAACAAAACTACGAGTCCGATTCGGCTGAAATTTTGACAGTAACCGTCTACGAGAATGTACCTCACGATAGTAAATTTCTCTTGCGATAGTGGCGCCATCAGACGGCGAGTACATATATATCGGACCGCTCTCGTATGTATGTTAGACATAGTGCTCCGCCGGCAACGCGACCAGCCGCAGCCTCGTCACTCCGGTTGCTAGGCAACGAGGTGATTCTATCTCTTTCTAACACACGTATTGCACGCCTCTCTCTCGTACACATTACGTCAGTGATATCTGGATTTCACTGTATAAGTGCGAAGCAGTACGAGGTACGCCTCTTCACTTGACAATAGAGGATATTTTAAATGTCACTAAATGATCAGCTGGCGTAGTCGGAGAGGGGCTTTGGGGTTCAAGCCCCCTCCCCAAAACTCCACGGTCTAATAAGTTTTCCTTATATAAAATGCAGCATGCTATTTTTTTAAAGGTGTCCGTTTTTCAGAAGCACTGGTACAGCAGACGCCGATACCACTTCTTCAATCTTCATTTGTCTATACCTCCCCCGAGACAGACATCTTCGTCGACAATAAATGCTGAACTTTTTTCTGGATACGCCAGTGGTGCCAAATATTAGGGATGCGAAGAGGTCTGATTTTTCGTTAGATCTACAGTTTTCAATCCTATTGTACCGAACTACCAGTTTTCATGCGAAATCAACCGATTTTTTTCAAGTTCTTGAATAATAGTTTATTTCGGATATCGATACATGAGAATAGAACCTTTTTCAAGTAGCAACATTCATTTGATGCTTTTAGCACTTGATGCTACCCCCTCTTCAATTTTCGAAACCGAATGGAGCTCATCAAGTGGGGTGCCCCCTCCATCTCTTCCATTTCAATCACCGGCAACATTTAGCTTTTCTGTCTGCATTTGCATAGCATCTTATTTTTTATATTCAAATCTATAAAAATGTTGCTTCTGATGTCCAGAATATACTTTTCAATTTAAACATATTTGAGTAAAAGTTTCATAAGTTTGAATAAATTTCAAGGATATGAGTACTTCTTCCAAACTGAACACATCACTTTCAAAGAGTAATAACGTAATTCCTAGCACAAAACACTCAACTGAGTACCCGATAGATGCTCTTCAACGGCAGCTATACCACTGAAATAATACACAAGTTCAATGAAAACAATTTTATTTTAAAAATAATAACAGCACTGTAAAAGGATAAGGACTTAAAAAAAGAATGTACGCCCCAATTATCGAAAATAATAACCAAGGCTTTATAGAACATTTCGAAATTTTATTAAAAATCCTGCGACTGTACATCGTCTTATCACTTTTCTAGTGACCGCCCCAACAAATAAGTGCCATTTTACCCTCTTTTACTATACATAGATACGATGACAGTAAGCCCAAAGTCTCGTATAATAGTACGCGATGACATGTATTACATGTAGTAGATGTACATATAAACTGACACATATTCGTGTAAGAGTTAACTGGTCTGAACGACTGTCTCTAATTTAAATTAATTTAATATGTTGATGTAAAGCGCGCCTGCGTCGACGCGCTTGGTGGAATTCACGTTAGAATTTAGAAGGCGAACAGCAACAGGAAGGCCATCATAAGACAGAACAGACCCATGGCTTCGGACAGAGCGAAACCCAAGATGGCGTAGGAGAAAAGTTGCTGTTTCAGGCTGGGGTTCCTGGCGTAGCCGATGATCAGGGAGCCGAATACGGTTCCGATACCAGCTCCTGTAACAGAAAACCCACACAATCAAAATTTAATTACAACCAGGAATACATTATTTTTAAATAAGGTGGTAATATTAAGTAAAACCAAATCACCAAGATGTATACTGCCGCCATAAGCCAAAACGTGGTAAGTGCAAAAAATTAAAATGAGATATCGTATTACGAGATGAAAGGCATGTAGAAGAAGCATATTTTGATCATAAAACACAATATGCCATGATAAACACCGAAAACCTAAAAATTTTCTTTTACAGTATCAAGCATTTTTACAATAAGCTTGGAATGCAGTATCTGCACAACAATAAATTAAAACAGTAATTGACCCTCGTTTACTGTATTCTTGCTTTAAACCATACAGATACTGTGTTTTAATTTATAACCAAAGCAATGGCGTTAGCAGATACTATAAGACATACACTTAATCACACCACATTCATATTTCTAATTACTCGTACTTTTCGACGGTCATTTAGTATATTTTTTGTAAGTATACTCTTAACATTTTTATAGGTTTCATACTGTATTATTAATAAAAAACAGCAGTCCAGACAGGTCTGAGGTTACAGTATATGCTTTTTGTTTTATTTATAGATTTGCATTCTCAGTAAAATGAATGAATTCTTTAAGACGCATTATCAATTTTAACAGGTTCAAACCAAAAGCATTCTTTGTCCTTAAAACATTACAATTTGAGAAGGATTACCAGACGTTCTAATCGCACCTGTAAAATGTGAAATAAGCAGAGATGTACATCTTCTGGCTTATGACGGCAGTATATCAGAATCGTTTACTTAAGAACAGGTTCTGACTTCTATATAATTCCTATGCACCGACCTCTAAAGCTGCTCTTAAAATTAAACAACCTAAATAACGACGACTTAACACGTGTTCCTTGTTGACGTTGATGGAAGTTATAAAAAAAATTCTTTCTGGAAAGATATGAAATGAAGTTTGTGCAAAGAATATTGTTCTGAACTAAAAGTCAAACTTAACAAAGCTGAACTTAGGCTAAAAATGATGCATCTGAGCATTATAGACAAATAACTTCAAAATGACAAGAGCGGATTTATATTTGTTAAAAGGGCATCTCTTGGTTATAATCGGGTGTCAGATCTGGCAAATCTCGAATTGTGATACTGGGCCTTTAATAGTCACTATTCAATATCCAGTGATAATATTATTCCATTCAAACGATTGAACGTTTAGTTTGCGAATATATGCCATTTGACCGAAAAGTCAAGTAGCTTTACGGGTCAGGATGACGTTCGATATTTTGGTATGTTTGTAGTACAAAACTACATCAGTGACAAAAATATGAATTTTATATTCTAATGGAAAAATCAATGAAAATACTTACCAAACCTAATGCTTGTGACGTATTGGTTAGTGTAACTTGTGTTTTCATGAATCAGTGTTTTAAACTGAGAGGTTAATAAGCAATAATTATAAACATATAACCCTTGTGTGATTCCCAAGTTCCGACACTCTTTATGATCATTTTATATGTATGTTTAAACAATATTTGGAAAAACGCTCACTATGAGCACAAAATTCAGATCAAAGATCAAATAAATATCTTTAAAAATAGTCTGGTTATCATTTTGAACTAAAGGGTGCCGTTAACTTGATACCTAACATATACATCTAATTGAAATAATTGAAAGAAAAGAAGAAATATTGATGTAGAGGAGAATCAATGGCAACACTGCATAGCAACCCAGAACATGAGTAACCTTGTAATCCTACACTTCAAGTGTCTTATAATTTTCATCCAAATATTAAGATTGTTGTTTATGTTCAAATTCTTATGATTAATCATTCAGCATATCGTTGTTAACATAAGAAAACCACGTAACTCCACTTTATATGGCGTTTAAAATAAGAAAAACGCGTAATTCCTGATTTTACCTATTTTCCATTTTTGTTTTGAAAAGTTCAGCTTTCTTTAATATCTTTCAGAAACTGCTCAACTAAACTATAATATTGCATTTATCATAATAATGCTATTATTACTAAAACAATATAATGCATAACTCAATTTGTTTTTACGCTTTCCTCTAAAATTCTTAGAAAGAGTTACGATTTTTTCTTGTATCATCGACGATATACAAATAGTCTTAGTATAGCACTTTTTTTACAGAATCTATACAGCATAGTTTTATATAAACTGTAATAATTTACCGCTGATTTGTAACATCACTGACATCTGCAAAACCAATCAGCCATCTTGGTAGTGCTCCAAAGATAAAGACAGGTCAGCAAGCAAAGTGAGCCTCATTAAAGACCTTTTTGCAAGACAATAAAAAATGTCTACCATTCACATTTATGTTTTGCTATATATGCGTGTGGTAATGCAGAAAAATGTCACTGTTCAAACATTCAGTTTCAATCCTCAAGGGCACTTTGAGTAGAAGCCAACAAGATAGTACCAAAGAGCAGCAGAAGAAAATGAAGGTAGAAAGCAAGTGAAAGATGTAAAGCACAGAAATACACAGCAGATTGAAACATTTAAAGCAATTCCCCAAGTGAAGCTTGCAAAACATTTAATGCTATATTAACAAATATAAACACTGTATACACATTTATATCCTTAAATCTAGAGTGCGAACAGCATGAGGAAAGCTATCATCAGGCAAAAAAGTCCCATTGCCTCTGAGAGGGCAAATCCCAAAATAGCGTAGGAGAAAAGTTGTTGCTTCAAGCTGGGGTTTCTTGCATAACCTATTATCAAACAGCCAAACACCATACCAATGCCGACGCCTGAAATGGGGAGAATGGGATGGGGGTTAGATGTGCATATGAGTGTTATGATGACCGTGTATCTGTAAAAAATCCACGCACGGGCGTAGAAAAAGGTGTGGAGGTTTCTAGAAATGTGTTCAACTTAACTATGCAGCCATCTCCAAATGAGGAGTGGTAGCTTTAACAATGACAAAATCTTCACATTTCTAAAAAGGCGGAAATCTGTTTAGTAGTACCCCAGTAACCAATATTATCATCATGCTAGAAGGACTGTAGTCTCAGCTTTATTTTTATGTATTTACCTCAAAGTAAACTGTGTATTGAAATTACTCCGAGTATTATATTTATAAATTTTCTGTTTGTTATATTACAATTATTAATTAACAATATCTCATTTATTCATGATTAATGTGCTCTCAATTTGACCTTATCAGATCTAGTTAATTCATATAATCAAACTTTTATCGCAGAAATATTTCAATAGGTTACATCATTCTTTTGTCCTCTCATGAAGTTCCTGTCAAGTTTTTCAATTTCTAATGGCACTGAAATAGATAAAAAAATCGAGGTAGGAATTCAACCAATGGATAAAATGACGATTCCGCTGGACTGAATGCATCGCATTATTAGACCAGATTTCATGAAATTGAGCTTGATCTCAATTTATGTGATCTATGTTTCTAGGTGACTGCCATTTTTGACCTCAGTCAGTGAATGTCATTGATGAAATCAATTTTATTGTCGAATTGTCAAACTCGATTCAGGAGATTAACCTCAAGTTTTACCACCCATATAACATGTCAAATTGATATACCAAAACTGGGTTTTTGAATGAGAGCACCTTAGTAAAATTCTTGTCAAAGAAAATTTGAGAAATTTCCTCATTATAGTTTATGAATTGAAATCTGCGGTTTTCTACATATATATTTTATTTTATGTAAGCCATAGTCATTGTCATCAACCACTAATTAGATGAGAAACTCAAACTTTGATGTAAAATCGTGAAATTTGCTTCACAATGTGAAAGTCAGAGTGATTATTGATACATTTTAAAAAAGTTTTGAAGTCCATTGTGGTGTTCTTGACATATAGCTATGAGAATTTTAAAAAATTTTTTAACAAGTATTGATATGGATCCAGTTCTCATCGCTTTGCTGAGGTTCTCATTAACTTAGTTAAGAGCATTTAGCAATAATCTCAATTACTTTGCTCCTTAGGATGATAACATAGATCAAAAGATCAAGAATAAAGTTCAAAGAGTACACTTTGCAAAATTTTGTCAATTCCTAATCAAGTTTGAGTTTCTCACTTATTTTATATAAGCATTATAGGTATGTCTAAAAATTCGACTATGCAATCAGAAAGCTCGAATTTAATATTCAAAATGCTTGACTGGCAAGCTGATGAATCCACAATTCCATATTTGGCACTCAGTATGGAATCAAAGTACAGTCCAATTTTAATGCTGCTTTTGTTGCAAGTTGTGTGCCCGCCGATTTGATAAAAAATTGATTTTGGACTGTCAACTAACTTCGAGACAACTTTCTAGAAACCTCTATATCCCAACAACTTTTACTTTTCCTGTATTCAAACCTACCTGAACCAGCAACTCCTACTGTGGCGGCGCCAGCGCCAATGAATTTAGCTGCAGAGTCGATGTCTCTGGTGGGTTGTGTGGCGTGGAAAGAACGGATGGCTGGCATCAATGCTGGTCTGTTCTGTACGGACTCAATGAGGCTCTGACTTCTTTGGCTACCCTGCGTCTGTTGACATACGGCACTGCTCAGCGGCCTCAGGTATTGCTTCGAGCTGGCAACAAGCTGGAACAGAATTAATCATGGTGAATTTATTTATCAACTATCCTAAACGAGCGGCTCTGTCCGCGTAGAAGTAGTGTAAAGTATAGATCATTCGTTCTGCATTAGTGTGAAGGAAATTGGTTTAGGATCAAAAAATGTAATATTCAAAGTAATGCAATAGTTACTTTGGCAATGCTTTCAGCATTTTAATATCAAATGTGTTATTAAAATTATTATAAATAATGAGTGAAGTATCTCACAGCCAGGTGTGATCGAGTAACAAGCATCCACATTTTCTCATTTATAATATTAGTAAGGATTGTTTTGGTGGTTTTGTTTTCAGGTGCTACTGGCCAATGTTATTTGACATCACTGGGATCTTTTCTCAAGGTAATACCTATAAGAATTTCAACAGAGCTCTCCTATCAATTAGATTTTTTATATAATCAGCTTTAGAGAAAACTGAAGTAACTAATTTGTTCTGAAAAAACTCTGAAATAAAGAGTTGAAAGGTAAAGAAATCCTTATATCCCTGAGGATATATGTTTTCCTGGAAATCTTAAATGACTATTGAATCTTAAGCTCTTGACTGTAGAATTATAATTAATCTCCTTATACAACTCACTGTAATGGACAAAAGTATATAGACAAATTAATATTGTGCTGTATTTCTTTTTAACTTGTTTTATTAGTACACCAACCAGTATACATAATTCCTTATAGCATAATACTCACTTATACATAAATAAATTCATTAGACTCCCTTCAATAAAAAATTAATTGAAAAAAACTGGAACTATGAAGGACAAAAATATATAGACAAAGCAAAACAATTATAGAAAAAAGAAGCAATGTTCATTGAATTATAGAAAACCAACCATGTTTGTGTTAATATTTTGTATCATAACCATTATCATCAATCACCACCTGGCATCGTCTCTGCATAGACTGTAGAAGTTTCTTGATATAAGATTCATCCAGCTGTCTCCACCTTTGCTCTAAAGCAGCAAAAAGTTCATCGTTGTTTGAATAATTTTAATCTCTTATTTACTTATCTAAGTTTTCCCATAGATTTTCAATGGGGTTTATATCGGGAGACTGTGAAGGCCATTTGAGAAAGAATTTCTTTGCGAGATTTGAAGTGTGCTTCAGGTCATTATCTTGCTGGAAGATTGATCTTAAGGGCATATTGTCTTCCATATAGGTTAACATGCTTTAGTATGTCTGTGTATACAAACTTATCAATAATGCCATCTATTATATGTAAAGCTCCCATCCCAAACCTTGAAAAGCACCCCCAAACCATAACAGATCCTGGCCTCCACGTTTGACAGTGGGCAAAGTGTACTTGGGGTTCAATCTTTGTCCACTAGGATGTCTAACGTAATGAACAACATCTGATCCAAACATATTAAACTTGGATTCGTCACTGAAACATACCCTCTTCCAGTCACAGATGCTCCAATCAAGATGCAACTGTGCAAATTGTAATCAGTCCTTACGGTTTTTCCTCGAGATTAGCAGTTTCTTACTTGGACGACGTGCAAATAACTTCAAATCATTTAATCTTCTACTTATAGTTTTCATAGAAACACTGACAATTCCTTTTGTCTTGATTTCGGATTTTATTTGTCTTGGATCTTTGGACGATATTACTTTTATTAATCTGATATAGCATTTAGTTTTCTAGGCCAACCACTTCTCTTAGAGGCTTCCAAGATACCTTTTTGTTTATATTTGTTCAATATTGCCCAAACTGCTTTATGCTTTAGCTTCAAATTTTTGGCAATGTCGACTTGATGTTGACCATCTTTGTACAGGGTGGCGCAGAGGAAACGCACGATTTTCACCTAAGCATAACATTTTTTATTTTCAAGATAACTTTGTTTCAGTTACAGCTAAATAAAGTAATGATAGTGCACTTTTAAACTAATGATGGTAAATAACGTCACTCAAGTGTCGCCCTGCTTCGCGCTCGCACATCTCCAACCGCTCTTGAAAGTTGTGCATTACACGTAAAATCATTTCTTGTGGTATTCTTGCAATTTCTTGACGAATAGCAATTTTCAGTTCCTGTAACGTACGAGGCTTGTGAGGGTACACTTTATCCTTAAGGTAACCCCACAAAAAGAAGTCGCATGCGGACAAATCTGGGGAGCGTGGGGGCCAAGGGACATCGCCGAAACGGGAAATCACATGTTCAGGAAACATCTGTCGAATCCATTCCATTGATGCTCTCGCTGTGTGAGCTGTGGCACCGTCTTGTTGGAACCACAGCTCTCCCATGTTTACTTGTTGCCGTTGAAGTTCGGGTAACAGAAAATTTTGTAACATGTGAACATAACGTGCTGAAGTAACTGTTACTGCTCTTTCTTCCTCTTCAACAAAGTAAGGACCAACGATACCTAATTTACTGATTCCGCACCACACAGTTAATTTTTGACTATGCAAGGGTCGTTGGTGTAGCTCTCGTGGATTTTCGGCCGCCCAATACCTACAGTTCTGCTTGTTTACATATCCTGTTAAATGGAAGTGTGCTTCGTCACTCATCATTATGACGACGTCAGGATCGTCAGCAAAAATGGCCCGCATTCTCGCACAAAATTCTCTACGCTGTGCAAAATCGCTTTCTGTTAGCTCTTGCACGATCATTATCTTGTACGGATGATATTGTAAATCGTCATGCAGAATGCGTTGTAACGACCGACGGGACATACGCAGAGTTGGAGCTTGGCGCCTAGTGGACCGTTGGGGACTATCAAGGACCGCTCTTCTCACTGTTTCGATATTGCCTGGAGTCCGCACGGTACGGGGAAGGCCAGGTGGCTTCCTCTTCATTACGGATCCAGTACTTCGAAATGCTTCAACCCATCGGAGTATTGTGTTTCGATCTGGAATTGGCCCGTGGCGTTCAACATTGAACTGTCGACGGAATAAACGTTGCACGATCACTACAGAATCATCGTTTCGAAAAAATTGCTCGACGGCAAACACACGATGCTCCGTCATCCACGGTGCCATGGCTGAAACTGCATCGCATGTGTTCTCTGCTGGCGGTGCGGCGAGGTCATATCCCTATTCTGTGCGAAATACCATTCGGTCAGAAAACATGCGTTTCCTCTGCGCCACCCTGGTATAACTCAATGATCTTAGTTTTCACATCGATAGACTAATGTTGAAAAGAATTTGTCTACATATTTTTGCCCCTCATAAAACAGTGCTTATATTCAGACTTGCATTTTGTTTATTGCAGTTAAAGTAAAAACAAGGAATTTAGTTTTTCTACTAATAACGCATTTGTTTATGGAGCAATGAAGTATAAATTTGTTTTCTAAAGGTATTTTGGTAAATATTCATATTCGTCTATATACTTTTGCCCATTACTGTATATTAGCTATCATAAGTTAAAAATCATGTGACAACTATAAAAGGTATAGGTATAGAATCTGTAGTGCTTTATTTTTCATTTTATATAATAAAACTTGGTTAATAGTTGATGAATCTGTATTTATTTCTACTATTGGATATGTTTCATAAAAGAATCATCTTGTGAACCTCACACCCTGTTCCTGAGTCTAGGCTAGAGTTACAATCAACCTTGATTTTGTGGAATTATGAATTTCTTGTATTCTTTGTGAAAAAGTTGAACCAAAATTATAAGGTGACTTGAGTAATGCATGACTATGTACAAAAATAAGCTGCAAATGAGGAAAAAAACATGAAACTCAAAGACAAAGGGAAACAAATTGTACTTGGTTAGTTTCAGAGAAATAATACAAACAAATATGTACTAGAACATCAGTGAAAAGATAAATTAACACTAAATAGGTCATGAAGCAGCCTGATTGTTTCATAACCAAATTCTATAAATAAGGTGTTATAGAATGAATGCTTCATTGCCATGGTAATCTATTATTAGATTAAAAGGTACTTTGGCATAACTTTTCATAACCTCACAAAATAACATAACACATAAACTGAATATAGGTAACTAAAAATGTAAGTTAAATAATGTATCTCTACTTAAAAAAGCAATGTATCAATATTCAAAGTTTGAATAATATTAACAAAAGGAAAAGTAATATGAATTCTTCCAATGTCATTATGTGGATGTTAAGAACACAACTGACAAGACAAATATAACCATCATTATCTCTATAAGGTCATAATGATAATTATGATTTTTGCCATACAAAGGTGCCAGATCTCATATTGTTTGTGATAAGTTACCATTTAATGTCTCCTTAGGCCCATGTGGCATTAAACAAATATGCATGCAGACATTGACCATTATCAAGGATACTTAGAGGTTGAAGAGAAATAACTAAATACAAAAACTGAAATTATGATTCTAAAATAAATTATTGCTCATTTTAAATGAGATAATGCAAGTCTCATTGTGAAAATCTAATAGCAATGTCAAAGTATATTATGCAATCACTACCTACATATTCCTTATCACTTGAAAATCAATATCAGCAGTTTTAGCAATTTGAGAAACATACACTAACTTAAAATAGCTTCTTAGTTGTGATCCCATTGTTATGTAATAATACTGTATTGGATCTTCAAATAATTTACAATATGAACAGTGACAGTGAATATGTTGATACTTTTCCTGCAGAACAATCTGTTCTTGAGGGAAAAACATATGCTAGGTGCAAGGGATATCACACAACTTGAAACAATGGTCTTTACATGCAAAAATTGATCCAACTTAAATTGTACTTACTGCGCTTCTGGTGGCAGGGGCAATCAATCTAGCACAGGCGAACATGTTTGTGTTTATTTTTTGTATCCTAAAGCCTGGAAAATAACGCTTATATTAGTAATGTCTTCAGGTCAAGATGTCAAAATCATAAGAACTAAAGTTCAAGATACCCCGGTTACGTAATATATATGTCACGATATGTATAAAATTTGGACTATTCATTCAAAAATCGGCGTAATCCAAGCAGAAGCAGGTTCTAATTTGGAGTGTCAGCCAACAATTAAATTTGACGTCTTGTCCGAAACGCCCCGGTGTACGATGTTACGTATACGCGGCCATCTAGACTTTTTATGTAAGACCTCGATTAGGAAATATACCCTATAAAACTGAAAAATCTGCACGAAGACACTATAATAGAGCAATCAATAAGGGAATTTCACACTTTATACTTATGGATGGCACGTACTTAGAAAGGAAAAATCAGATTTTGCACAGAAGAAACTGCACTATCACCAACCCGACTTACCAACGACCAACGAACAGGCAGAGCAGAACAGCGCCAAAATCAAGTTATCGGAAACGAGGAGGCCAAAGAAATGGACACGTAAAAGATCGACTTCACCCGATTGTGACGTAAGAGACAGTGCATTGAGCACGGTTGCGCGAAAGGTAAAGGTGGTTTTGCACTTTAACAAAAATACATCAAGCAAATGGAAGACTATTGGATCATATCGCAATATGATGATGTATTATTTATTTTATCAATTGGACAAGTCATGTTTATATTATCGTCCGATTAGAAAATCTAAATATATAAAAGTCAAACACCTCACTTGTTGACGATTTCTCAATGACTATTGATAAAAATTTTATCTATAAAATAATATTTGAAAAAATAGTGATAAACTGGTTATCTTCATTATATTATTGTCGAAAATTGTATTTTTATTTCTTGATGCATATCATATAAACATATCAATACAAATTAAAAATAATAAAATAAAATAGTTATAAGCTTTATTATAAAAATTAAGTGGAACTGTGAAGTTATAGCCATAGTTGTTTATTGACATTTTACACAAACTGTGTTTATTGCATAAATATCTAAAATGTAATAAAGTAGATGCTTATTACATTGGATGAGTACGTAAAAAGGGTATAGAGTCGCGTTAAATAAAACAGTTTCAATAGCTAATTGAAACAATAGATACGTTAAAATATATTATGCATAATTTATAACAAAGAATGAATAACGGACTCATAAAAAGTATGTTATTCAGTAGTGCACAAGATACGTCCTCAGGCGTTCTTTAAGTATTTTGACATTCTTAAGTCCTTTAAGCTCAGCGGGAAGCTTATTATAGATTTTTATAGAGGCATAATCATGTGACTTTTCAAACATTGTTGATGCATGTGATGGTATCCTCAAATCCATGCCAGCTCTTGTGTTGTAAGGAACAATTTACATATTTATTGTTAACAAACCTACATTTGTTGTGGAATGCATTATAGAGCGCAGTTAAAGATATATACTGCCGGAAGCGTTAGTAGATTATTACTCTTGAATGCAGACCTACAAGATTCACGCCTAGGTATCACACTATTCTTTTTGAATTGTGAATGCCCTGTTCACAATACGGGCTGGTTCCTAAACTATTATGGCTCTTCACAGATGAAAGTATACCATCGCATAGTAAACATTAAGCAATACTGCTTGTGTTACACAGTGCTTCAATTTTAAGATGATATGACTTGAGAGTTTTACATATTAAGTCAATATGCTGTTGCCAAGTAAGCTTGGAATCCATAATTATCCCCAGAAAAAAGACGTCGCGAAGCCGTGACCTACAAGTAGGTATAAGAATAGATTTTTAATATATTCTAATTGTATATGTTTATTTTCTTAGCATATGCGGTGTTCCTCTTTAGCTTTCAAATAGGTAACTTCCTGAAATTCTGAAAACATTTTTGTCTTCCAAAGGAATCAAGTAATAAAACAATATCCTATTAGGTAGTGTAACGCTACCTTAAACGTTTTATTCCTAGTAAGTGGGAGAAAATTTGACATTTGCGCGGAATGAGTACGCATGAGCAGAAAGAAAATCTGGTGAAGCGATTTCGTTGCATCTGGCCCGGTTGGGATGGGAACAAATTGTGTGAAAGGGATCGATTTCTCATGTTGCGAAATATTTTCGTTTTCAAACGTTTTTAGTGTTCTCAAGGCACATTTGAAGCTAAATATCATCATTCTATATATAAAGTTAATGAGTGAGAGGATATTTGGGAATCTCAGAAGAATTCAATTTAAATATCGAGTTCAAATAGCTTTTTACCCACCTCTAGTATTTTCAAATTTTGAATTACCTTCAGGATAATTTCATAGCATTTTATTTACAATCTAGTGCTTGTATTATATTCATGTAGACAGGTCTTCATGTTAGTAAATATTGAAAATCATTTTTTTAATTCAATTTCATTTAGTTTTATACAACTGAATATATTAGCAGATAACAGAAGTACCTACCTTATGGTTATAACGTTTTAAACAGTTATCACGAGAACAAAATGAAAACATTTTATTTTATATTTACCTGTTTAAGATATTGAACTATACACTGCAAATAAGTTGTTCATCTAGGTAGCTTTATCACATCATATAACCACTTTTACAATAGTACATAATTTAGCCACTACAGAGCACTAGCAGTAGCAAATCCTTGTTTAACACTGAACTGATTTTTTAATGTTATCTACAAAAAGGTTAAAGCTAATGGTTATATAACATTTTCCTAGACCAAACAAAAAAGATAACATATTCTTCAAGATAACACTTGCTACCAATTTCGTCATCGATTAATGTAATGGTTAAAAAAAACATGAGAGCAGTGACAAGTTGATTTACAAAGTGGTCAGTATCATATGTCAAATGAGAATTCGTAAAATTAGGTTCAAAACGAAATAAAGAACATGTTTTCAATTATAGTTATTTATTATTCTTACAAAAAAATACATAACAGTATGTCCATTGTACCTTAACGGTAAGATTTTTGGTAGCGTGCTCTTGCACCTGGACCACCAAACTTCTTAGGTTCACATCTACGTGGATCTGCTACTAAGAGTGTTCTGTCATATTGGATGAGGATATCTTTCAGTTCTTTTTTAGAGGCTTCATCAACATCTGAAAAATGTGAATATTAAAAAGATAATAGGTCTAAGGTGGATATTTTTTGATCCATTCCAAACATCTCAACTTTTCAGATATAGAATGGTAAAGTTTTCAATAAAAAATGTCAGTAACATGCCAATGACTTTTCTAAAAAAAACCTACATGGTGATATTCCAATAATAAAGGTATGATTATGGGGAGAAATATTTAATTTCTTTGAGCAAAAACCATATAAATTTGCTTACAAATGACTGGATTTGAAGAATAATTTTTATTTTAAGAGAAAACAGTGGTGTACCATCAATGTCTGCAAAATAGTCAGATGAAATTCCATACAAATACCACTCGTGTAAATATGTAGTACATGTAAAAAATTCTATCTAATATTGTGCCAAATTCGATTAAAATATCTAAAGTGGTATTTACAGATGATAAATTACTTTTTTTGGAGCTTTTACCATAATTTATCTCAAAAGTTAGGACTTTTATGAAGTTTTCCTTTTAGAATTGACACAAAAATTGCCCACTTCAATATCGACATTCAAGTATGAAACACCCTATATAATTTGAATAGTGTTTTAATTAAAAGGTTAAATTCCTAAGACAAATGTCACATGATCAGTATTTATTATCAGTATTTGGTATTTACTGATGATTGTTCCAGTGTCAGTAAAATTATATGTAACTTCATCCATCAATAACTACCAATCTCTAGGCGACACAGTAAATATCACATTTCATAATAAATACTGACAGATCACAGTAAATACTTATCCTATGACATTTGCCTATGGTTTGTAATATGTCATCTTTCACCTAAGCAGCATTGCCAGATGTACGATAAAATCATTTCTGTACGATAATTTCAAGTACTATATATTTATATATACAGGGTGACTTCGAAGGTGAGTCATTTATTTTAACAGTGAGTAGATCTGATCAAAAGAAATGTTTTTTTCCTTTACCATTTTTCTGGTAAAATTAAAGTAACAAAGTTATAGCCCTTTGGAAGTTTGAGTACCGCCCTGTCTCAATAATGATATTATGTTCTCGTGTTTGGCAACAACAGATATAATCCGCCTTATCCGTTCATCGCATCGGAAACAAAAAAGCGAAAGAATTTGGAACGATCTTTTTACAATTATTTTCTTCAGTTGTATACAGTCAGTACCAGTCGGTAGTCTGTAACGCGTAAGTGAATAATCGTGTCTGTTGCGAGGCTCAAATCAAAAATGGCACATGTTTACGAAAATGCTGAACTTGTGGACATGGTTCTTATTTACGGGGAGTCTTTACAAAATGCTGCCGCGGCATCACGGATCTATGCGGATCGGTTTCCCAATCGAGTGCAACCAACCCCTCGTGCCTTTGTTAATGTAGTGCAAAGAGCTCGTGAATCAGGTGACTTAAGACCTCACAGAGGAGATCATGCCGGTGCACCAAGACCACACGATCAAATAGAACTAGAAGAACAAATTTTAGAATTAGTAAGTGATGATCCAACAGTAAGCACCCGACAAATTTCAACTCAATTGGCGATTAGTCAGTATAAAACTTGGAAAACTCTACGTGAAAATCAGTTCTATCCGTTTCACATACAAAAAGTGCAGGCCTTACAACCGGAAGATCATGAACACAGGGTTGACTTTTGCAATTGGCTTTTAAATAAACATCAAAATGATGACAATTTTTTAAATCAAATTTTAGTGAGTGATGAAGCCCTCTTTACTAGAAACGGAATTATTAATTCACGTAATTCTCACGTTTGGGCTATTGAAAATCCCCATGAAATAAGGGAAACCAATTTTCAACAGCGATTTGAACCAATCAACCTGTGGGCGGGAATTGTTAATGGAATTTTAGTGGGGCCTTTTGAATTACCAAATCGCTTAACTGGTGAAAATTATTTTGATTTCTTGCAACACAATTTGCCTGGTTTACTGGAAGATGTGCCTTTAAATATTAGACAAAACATGTGGTTTTTACAAGATGGGGCACCACCCCATTATGCAAGAAATGTGCGTGAATTTTTAAATAGACAATTTAATAATCGTTGGATCGGCCGTGGCGGTTTTGTACCTTGGCCGCCAAGGTCTCCGGACTTAAATCCTTTAGACTTTTGTTTGTGGGGTTGGCTAAAAACTCTAGTGTATAAAACACCGGTTAATACACGCGAAGAATTACGTGCTCGAATTGAGGAAATGAGTACAGTGATCAGAAATCAACCAGTGATTTTATTGCGTGCTTGTAAAGAGACATGGCTAAGACGCGCCCAGCTGTGCGTCGAGCAAAACGGAAATCATTTCGAACAGTTTTTGTGACATGCTTTTGGGCGCACAGGTCCGCACTGAAATACTTGTCGGGAGGATACTTTATAAAACAAGGAAACATTTTTTTTTATTTTTACACACATATTTTGGTTTATCTTCCTTCTACAATCATTATCTGAAAATTAATGACTCAACTTCAAAGTCACCCTGTATATGTGTAGGATAATACCTGAATGTACGATAATTTTGCGAATGAGCTTTTTTGGTCACTGGTATTGAATCAATCTAACAACTACGTTCAATTAACACCAGCAAGCAGCTGTCAGTGTTGCCGCTTGGTAGACAAGCGCGCATACTCCACTCTGTATAATGGGTTGCCTAGCATTATGGGGACTATCTCACCAAATATGAGGAAAATTTGCCATCAATCAGTTCTTACCTTCTATGTATTGACATGATGTGCATATTTTTATTTACCCATGTGCATTAGATGAAATGAATGCGACGTTTCCCGTTTTTATGACTTTTGAAACTTAAAAATCAAAAGATCATTTTCAGTTATTTTCTATATTTAACTGGTTTCAATTCAATAACGATATGTCTCTCCAATACAGAAAATAAAAAAAAAGGAGCGGTATCTTTGAAGAAAGCCAAACATAGACAGCAAGCTTATAGGAAAGAGTGGGAAACAAAACAGCCCCCCGAGACAAAAATTTTCCTTCATCATGAATTCTGAGAGAACCTAAGGCTCGGTGTAATAAAAATAATAATCTATATTCCAAATTGTACAATGACATTACAAAAATTGTATAGCCACTATAAAATGAAATGTTGCGTTACTACCACCATAACTATAGTAGTTTACCTGAGACCTTTTTTTGTGTTACATGGTTATTTATCTTAAAACAGCTACTATCTCATACTATTACAACTCCCATCGAACTCATCTATTGTATCAGGCTCTGACTGTACTAGAAATTGCTTAATAGTCTTTCTAAATTTATGTAAACTTAAGTTTTTAATTTCATTTGGTAGATTGTTAAAAAGGGCTTTTTTCTGTGGAGGACAATCTGTGTATCGGATAAGTAACATTGACTGTTCGAGTATCATAAACAGTTTGCACCTCATGCTCAAATAAATTTTTATTTTTGAAAAAACATATAAGACACTCACACATAGATGGCATACATAGTCATGATTTTTTCATTGAAATTCAGCCCCTTTAGCAGACGTACTCCTCTTTTTTGAACAACAAATTTTTTTAATTAAACCTATTGCGTCCCCAAAAAATAATCCCATACTTTAGAACACTTTCAAAATTAGCATGGTACAATATTTTCATACTCGTATTATTTAGATATCTTGATATCACCCTAAAACCATAGCAAATGGAATTGAGCCTCTTCAGCAGTTCGAATATATGTGTTGTCCAATCTAAAAATTCATCAATATAGATGCCTAAGAATTTTACACTTTCACTCAACTGCAGTTGATGATCATCTATATCGATACATTGTGGCTTAACGACTTTACTCTGCTTAGTTCTAAATAATGTTGCATCAGTTTTGGTTTTATTTAGCACTAGTTTGTTCTCAGAAAAACCACGTATTCACACTTCTGAATAAGAGATTCCCATTAGTCCTCTACACTTGTCCCACCCAACACTAAATTTGTGTCATCAGCATAGCAGATAATTTTATGCTTGCTCTGATCCCCACTAGTAACAAAGCAGAGATCATTTAAAAAAACTAAAAACAAAATGGGCCTAAGTATACCACCCTGTGCTATGCCGGTTGAAGTCAACTCAATGTGTGACTTGTAAGTTTGACCTCCTTTAACAATTTCAACACTCTGTTGTCTATTATAGATGTATGAAGAACAATTCTAGCGCAGTTCCTCTTACACCATATCTTTGTAGCTTTAATAACAATATGTCTCTGTTGATGCAATCATAAGCTTTGGACAAGTCCAGGTAGAAACCAACCGTGTAAGATAATGTACTATAATTTTGACGTGTTTTTACGATAATTCCCTGCGACGAATCTGGCAATGCTGCACCTTAGGTTCTGTTACAGTTACAGAAGTAATTTATGCTACTCGATATAAAGTTCTCACTTTTTTAGCTTATCAGCAATTTTGTCATACTTCTAATACTTACATTTTTGGTAATAGGCTACCAATGCTTTTGAGATGGCCTGCCTGATTGCATAAATTTGGGCCACATGACCACCACCATTGACTCTTACTCTGATGTCCACAGACGAGAATTTGTCCTGTAAACATTACTAAATTAATCTCAACTATCTTTAACAACAAATAAACCTATTTTAGATGATCAGTCAGTGAAATGTTTAATCTCAAAGCATGACAGCTCATATTCGGGATAAAAGCTTCATCACAATATATCTTTCCTGTCATAATTTTTCAATTCTAAGCCAGCAGATTGAACTTATTATAAGAGTTAAACCTGCGAAGTTAACAGACAATACTAAGGGTCCTAGGCTATTTTCTCCCATCATGAATTTAATCTGAATAAGCTCTCATTTCTGCAAGGAAGGATGTTCATATCTCTGAAAGGGTCTTACCTTTCCCAAAAGGTAGATGGGTTCATACAATTTGTCCATCAGCATTTTGGGTTCCCATTGGTTCAAGGGCCTTCCATTTACTCGGAGTACACCTCGGCCCCGTTTACAATACGCTACAGCTGTAGCAGTTTTCTAAAAAATAACGAAACATTGGAGCTTTCAGCAGACACGTTTTTTTTAGGTTAGAGCGACTGTTAACTGTTTCGCCAAAGTAACTTACCTTCCTTCCAAAAACTTGGACGGAGTGGATAGGCTCCTTTTTCTGAAAAAATGTTCAACTTTTTAGGTAGGTCGTGGTTTAAATGTGAATTATTCTGAAAGAAATTCATTAAAATTACCTTTTGCGGTTGCTGCTGCATGGCCATTTTGTGGGAAAAGAACGAAACTACAAAACACAACGGAAATGAGACTGTCAAATCCAAAGTCTGTCGGAAGCTGTCATTTGGCAACAACGTCAAAGACATGTTTGAAATTTACCGCATTTTTATAGCTCCAATAATTTTTTTGGTTTTCTTCTACAGGTTTGTCCTTGTATCCCATCAAGTTTGAGCTTTAGAACAAAGTTTGAGTATGCATAGCTACATACGATGGTTACAGCATCGATATTATGCTTGCAATTTCTAATGCATCGAACGTGAATATGGTCGACTTAACATCTCTATCATGTAGACATTAGAGATGTATAGATTAACCCTAAAGAACTGCTCTTTTATGCGTACTGGTGAATCGAGCAACGATTTGTTCTGACAACTGGCATCTTTGTAACGTATTAATCCATTTAGGTTCAACTGCAACGTCCCGACACCAAACTAATATGAGAATAAAAAATATTAGCAAGATTGATTTTATGAATAACTGTTCTTCGTGTTCGCTCTTTTCGTACATCTCTATTATCATGTGTGTTTGACATTTACACGTCCCTAGCTGTTTTGATTTGATGCTTTGTTGTGAAACAGCGACAGGAGATATTTTGCGCAGCCATTATTAGTTTCGGAAATCGTTGCATTTACGGTCTTATAACAAATCATTGTGATTATGAAAAAACACCTCACTCTTAGTGAGAATCCAAAGATGAATACCAAAAAGAAGGACCTGGAAATCATCTACAGCTTGCAATGGAGGACGAAACCAGAAAATGGTGGTAGCGACAAGGCGAACATCATAGGAATGTACGATATTCCTTCTACCACTTTGAACTGGGAGGTTTTCAAATCGTATTTGGTAAGTGTTGCATTTATTTATTTAATTAATGCAGTGCGGGTTAACTTGTTCTTAAACAAACGTATAAAATGGCACCCTGAGGCCATAACACTTTCTACAAATTGTTTATTTTGCTGACGATGATGATTAACAAGTAATGATAAGCAATAATTATGAAAAAGCTAAAGAGAAACGTACTCTGAGCATTTCTTTTCATACTTTTTTCCTCATCAAATGATAGATATCTGTTTTCTAAATACAATTGCTTAAATATTTAGAGCAGTAGAGTCCATTGTACAATTTGGAAAAATGGATGTTTTCCAAACTACGAGTCCCTTCCCACTTCAGTTGGCCCACTTCAAAATTTGTACCAAAATATGCCTTTATAAACTAATCATGGCGAAACTATTTACTTCTAAAACAATTTATTTTCTCAAAAACATTTTAGATACACTCTAGTCGTAAAAAATACATATTTGAAATCATTTAGACCTATAACTGATAGAACATCTGAACAAATAAACAATGTGCGAATAAATGCGCGAAGTTAACAAGGCAAAAAATGAAAGATTACCATTGGTAACAGCAGCTTTATTTTTTATTACAGCTGAAATTCTTTGGGGCATAGTGTTAACCCAGTTTTGGCAAAAATTTGGTGTAATACAATCCCATATTTCTTGAAGCTTTTGTCTCAGTTCGGTGATTGTACGAGCAGGATGTTGTTGTAGAACCTTTTTCATCTCGTGCCACAAAGTTTCAATAGGTGACAGATCTGGACTGCTAGAAACCCATTTCAAAAGTGGTACATTATTTTCTTCTATCCATTTTATAGCCTTTTTTGAGGTATGGCATACTGCACCATCTTGTGATATTACTTTTTTTCCACATATGGTGGCTTAATATTAACTGAACCAGTTATGTTATATCTTCTAACAATATTTCTCACACTGTACCGTGATATGTCTAACAAAGTTGCAATTTCTGAGTTTGATTTCCCAGAATTAAAAAATTTAATTATCAGTAACCAAATTTTCTCACTAATAACCTTTCCTCTACCCATTTTGAAAACCTTAACTACCCAAAACTATTTTAAAGTATTCTGACAGCTGTGATTAATAAAAACAATTGTCATGGCTTTTATTTTTCACAGCCACCTATGCATTATAGACTTATTTTGCATTGAAATGAAAATAGGTTGATATGCTGTAATTGCAACATGTGTTATTTTCATGCTGCAAATTTGATTAGGGAGTGATAAAGTTGGTGTTTTCTACTATATATTATCAAAATATTCATTGTTAATATTTTAAACCTATAACACCCTGCTACATTTTTATTATTTGTGTTTGATAAGAAAAAAGAGAGATTTCAATAGTTGGGCCAACTGAAGTGGGAAGGGGCTCATATATGCTGAAACTGGGTACATTAAAATAATATTCTAAAATGTGCTTTTATTCTAAATGAATTAGTTTTTTTTTTGAAAATAGTTACTGGTCTTTTGGATGTTGTTTTTGGACTTTGATTAAATACCAGTGTTCCATCAGAGGCATCAATTTGCACTGTGTTAGAGATAATTTTACAATATGGAACATATTGATATGTCTGATGAGCTTTATGTATTTTATGATATTATTTTGAATTTTTAACTATATTAATACATGAAATAGATTGAATAATTCAGCTGAAATTATCTTGCTAAAGCATTGTATCATAAAATATTACTATGTTGTCACACATTAGATCTTTGAATGAAGTTTTCCATATTGCTGCCACACAGATCTTGACTTGAAGATGTCTTTGCCTAACAACCTGAATTTAACTTTTACTATTCAAATAAATAGTATCACTAATTTTCTATTGTTTCCTTTGCATGCTTTGCATTCTCCTCACCACTTCCATTCTTAAACCCTCATTATCTGAATCCAATGATATAAGCTGAAAAATCCTCAATACTCATAGTTAGCTTCTCTGTCTTGAAGCTGAGGAGCAGCAAGCTGTCTGCATATCTCATACAATTGTCACCCTTCAGAAGTATCTTTATATCTGCCATCTTTATGTTATCCCCCTCTCTTGAACCCCCATTAATGCATCCATGCTATCTCTTTCATTTCTGTCTTCTTTTTTGCCTATCAAACTAGCAGTTCAAAATTGAATCAAAAAATTCTTTGTAGTTTTAAATGGTCTTCGCTGAACAAGGAGACAGATGTTTTCCATAATATCTTTTCTGCACAACAAAGGTCCTACTTTCTTCTCTGTTGCACAAACCTATATACACCTATCACTATCACCTTGTTAAAAGGGGAATCAACAAATGTGAAAAATATACAGGGTGTCCCATTCTCTGGGTACTGTATGTTTATTTGTTTTATTTCAGACTAATTGTATTTTACAAATAAACATGAATATTATTATTACCATGTATAAACTATAAAAAAACTGGAAAAATAAGTAGATATGGGAGATAATATGTGACATCATACAATTTTTCTGACAAAAACTTCACTTTTTATCTAGCTATAACAGTTGTGGATAGTTTTAAATGACTTTATTGTTTTTCGAAGTATTCTCCATCAAGATTAATACACATCTGCATGCTCTCAAACCAATTTTCAAAGCAATTATTCCACTCGTTTGCTGGCAGATCCAAAACGGCATTTTTGAAAGGGCTAACTGCTTCTTCTGGTGACTGGAACCTTTGACCATGCAGTCTATTTTCAATTTTCTGGAAAGTAAAGAAATCGTTAGGACTTAGATCAGGACTATATGGAGGATGGTCCAATAATTTCAATTCAATGTTTTCTTCCGTTAAATACTGCCTTGTTTTTTGGGCTGTGTGTGAGCTTGCATTGTCTTGGTGGAGGATGATTCTTCTTTCGTGGTTGATTTTTCGAGGCTCGGTGATAACTTTTAGCAAACAAATGATGGTATACCAATCCACAGTAACAGTTCTTTGCTCATTAAGAGGAATTGTTGCACTATGACCCGCTTTTGACACAAATGTCGCGACCATCTTTATCGAAGCACTTCTAGAACGGATGACTTTTGTTGGCTTTTCTTCACCTTGGAACACCCAAACAGCCGACTGTCGTTTATTTTTTGGTTCATAACAGTAAATCCACGATTCATCACCACTAACAATGCTGTACACATTTTTTGAGTTTCCGGAATGGTAACGGTCAAGCGTTTTTTGACACCAATTAACCCTGCTTTCTGGTCTTTGAGATCCTCAAGGATGCCTCAATCTCGCGATATGTCACATGTCTATCTTCAATGATGAGTTTGCGCACAGCATCGACGTTTTCCTGGGTGACTGCCGTTTTTTGTGCACCCACCCTGGAATCGTCGCCAAGACTCACCCGTCCACGTTTGAATTCTCCATACCAACGGGAAATTGTCGACTGATGTGGCGTGTCGTTGCCGAAAACAGACAGTAACTCAGCAAGGCATTCTTGTTGCGATGATTGTCTCTGAAAGTTGTAATAAATTATGGCTCAAAAATTTTCTCTAAGATTCAGTACTGACGTTCGATCCGAGCGACCTACTATGTTTCTATATGCAAAACTTAAAAGACATCCCTCGTATTGTGTAACCACATAGTTATGAGTCACCCTGTAAAGATAAAAATATTTATTAATTCAGGAACACACTGTTGGTTACAATTTTTGTATTTAACTTTTTTTAGATACAATGCATAATAGAATTACCGATCGAGCCTATACTAAAAAATTACCTTGATTACATTTTGAGACCCAACTGCTTACTGATAACATCCTTACTTTTACAACTACCTTTCCTAACTTCCCTCATCACGGGTTCTCCAATCCTCCTTCATAATTCCATAAACATGTTTTCCATTCTGCTCTCATTATCTTGTATTTATGTCCACATGACTTTTTCCTACTCATACGTTCTCGGACTTTCTCGTTTATGTGATACCATTTCAACTGACTTACTCCAAATAATTACATTTTGATCATCAGTATTCATTCCCATATATAAACAGTACTTTTTTCTGTACATCAGATTTTATCTTTCTTTCAAGTGCTCCATCTTCCTCGCAATTTATTCTTCTGACACGCTGGCTAACATCGTCTGAGCTAAGCTATTGAAGGAAGCTTATACAGTGCACTCCACCCACAGCATATGGTAACACCTCATAAGGAATAATTCTGCCTTGCCATTTTTGTCAGTGCTTCGCCAGGTTGCATTCCTAGGATTGTACCCTCTACATCCTCATCTATCAAGGACATTCACCAACTACCTCATCATTAACATTTCTTTCTCCAGGCACCATTAGTCACTCCATCAAAGTACTTCAAACCTTTTTTGATCATTCCACAATCAAATCGATCTTTATATGACGTTAACCAGATATTATTTACAAACTGGGCATTATGACATTAGCTCTTAGACTCATCATATTCCACTTTTCTTCAGAATGACAAAATAATACCGAATGTTTCAAATTCGATCTCTGAAACGGTAAGAGATACGAAGGCGATTAAATGGGAGCAAAGTTGTGCATTC
This sequence comes from Acanthoscelides obtectus, assembly GCA_963669975.1. Lineage (NCBI taxonomy): Eukaryota > Metazoa > Arthropoda > Insecta > Coleoptera > Chrysomelidae > Acanthoscelides > Acanthoscelides obtectus. The sequence continues at coordinate 91,215,958 of CAVLJG010000001.1, forward strand.
AGATAACTAGCAAAATGCCGCTTGGAAAGTTTCGGAATTCAAAGTACTTCCGGAGAGAGACGAAACAAAGCCGGATTTTCCCAAAATCGTTTTAATATTTTCCTGACTTTAATTCTAGTGGAATTTCAAAACAAATTGCACATTAACATTGCCTCTTTTTCTCCTCTACAAGATGTCATAATTAGAATTTCAATAGAATGTTTCGTCTCCTGTTCTCCAGCATCAACTTCATTTTTTATTACAGATGCCATATTGAGGTTGATAAACCTTAGTTATTCCAAAAAAGCAGAATTTTAGGTAGGCTTGAAATTATCAGATACGAGGGATGTCTTTTAAGTTTTGCATATAGAAACATTGTAGGCCGCGCGGATCGAACGTCAGTACTGAATCTTAACCTCACTCTTTATTAAACTTAAATTCAAAGTTTCACAACAATACGTGCAGTGTTCTGACTACAGTGAATTTTTAAAGTGTTACCAAGTCAATAGAAAAATGGAACTCAACCGAGAACATTTTCGCGCCATAATTTATAACAACTTTCAGAGACAATAATCGCAACAAGAATGCTTTGCTGAGTTACTGTCTGTTATCGGTAACGAAGCGCCACATCAGTCGACAATTTCCCGTTGGTATGGAGAATTCAAACGTGGACGGGTGAGTCTTAGCGACGATCACAAAAAACGGCAGTCACCCAGGAAAAAGTCGATGCTGTGCGCAAACTCATCATTGAAGATAGTCATGTGACATATCGCGAGATTGAGGCGTCCTTGAAGATCTCAAAGACCTCAATTCAAAAAATTTTACTTGAAGAATTAGGAGTAAGAAAATTAGTTTCTCGTTGGACACCCGACCTGTTGACTGAGAGCAGAAAGCAGCTAGGGTTAATTGGTGTCAAAAAACGCTTGACCGTTTCAATTCCAGAAACTCAAAAAATGTGTACAGCATTGTTAGTGGTGATGAATCGTGGATTTACTGTTATGAAACAGAAAATAAACGACAGTCGGCTGTTTGGGTGTTCCAAGGTGAAGAAAAGCCAACAAAAGTCATCCGTTCTCGAAGCGTTTCGAAAAAGATGGTCGCGACATTTGTGTCAAAAGCCATATTGCAATAATTCCTCTTAATGAGCAAAGAACTGCTGCTGCGTATTGGTATACCACCATTTGTTTGCCAAAAGTCATCACCGAGCTTCGAAAAATCAACCCCCAAAGAAGAATCATCCTCCACCAAGACAATGCAAGCTCGCACACAGCCCAAAAAACAAGGCAGTATTTAACGGAAGAAAACGTGGAATTATTGGACCATCCTCCATATAGTCCTAACGATTTCTTTACGTTCCGAAAATTAAAAACAGACTGCGTGGCCAAAGGTTCCAGTCACCAGAAGAAGCAGTTGACGCATTCAAAAAGGCCGTTTTGGATCTGCCAGCAAACGAATGGAATAAGTGCTTCGAAAATTGGTTCGAGCGCACGCAGATGTATATTAATCTTCGTGGAGAATACTTCGAAAAACGATAAGGTCATTTAAAACTACCTATCGTGTTGTTTTATTTTCATATGCAAAGACATCCCTCGTAGTCATTCGTTTCGCATATCAGATGAGAGATGTGATTTCAGAATAAATTGCAAGTTGTCATTGTTACTTCTTCTTACCATTTCCATCACCAACTTTGTTTCATCATATGGACCTTATATTGGAAATTTTTACATTTAAATGGATTTTTCAGTTCTAAATTCAGTGATGTATTTATTCCCTTAGTTGGCCATAGAACTTTATTTCGTAGTTCATACACTTACAATGCTATCCTGATTTATAACGAATTAGATGACAATATAAAGGATTGGCCAGTAAACAGATTTCGTAAGCATGTGAAGCAGATTTATTTGTCATTGTAGTAATTGTGGAAAAGTTAGTTTTTAATTCTTACATTTTATTTTATTTTACGTAATATATGTGTGTATATATGTATGCTAGGAAGCTATCAAGCTCGTTGTTTTGAAGCGTCTTTTGCTTGTCAAAGTTTCCTTTGATTGAGTGTTTCAATTTAGTATTTGGGTAGGTTAAGTAGAGTAGCCAAGAGCTAGACTTCGCCTACGTAGAGGTCACATTATGTTTTAGTGTATATAACGTGCCTAATAAAGACATTTTATTATTATTATTATTATTTGTCCTTGGATGTGAATTAAAACGAAATAAAAAGCTATGGTGAAGCCTCAACACAAATTGAAAATTTTATTGATAGTAATAACAATATTAATCATAAATAATTAAGTGACCTCATATCTCTTACCATTTCCGAGATCCCAATGGTAAGGGTCAAATTTGAAACACCCCACCATGTTCTTTCTAAAGAATCATCTTTCTTTGCAGCTAAAGAACTCTGGCACAGTAGGAGATGACGTGAAAGTATCATACATCACAGACAGCAACAGAGAATTTCCCATAGAGTCTCAAACAGACTTCCAAATTGCTCTGTATGCTTTCCGACGCAAAGCACGAATGGGTGCCATTGTAAACCTCAAATTGGACAGAATTTCTGCAGAGCAGTCCTGCATGAAAAAAGTTAGACTGTCTAATGATGTAGAGACACAGTTTGATAACAATGAAGCTGTTTCACTTGCATCCACCTGTTGCAACTTTGAGTCGCCGCCAGAGTGGTTTGTTTCCTATATGGATCAGGTGAGGAAGCAGTAATGATATGCTTTAAAAAATGGTGTCACAAGTTGACTCTCTACTATTTTTAATTTGCTTTAATTGCAATATTTCTCGATTTTTCATCTTTTCAGAATTTGCAATATACGTCAGTAAATCAGGAGTTGAGAAATTTGGTTTAACGCCCAAACAACTACATTTCTGGTACATAGTCAACCAACTTCGCAAATTTATTATTATTTTACTAAGGACAAGAACTTTGAGTATTTTTCTCTTATTTTTTGACGATAATTCTACCACCGCTGGATTGCAATTTCGTCAAAATATTCAAGGCTTACCGGATGGTAACGGATAGACTGACAGAAACCTACGGAAATAAGTGACATGCTTGAACAATACTGAATATACAATTCTCAATCGACAGCACCCAAGCCCCATCGAAATTTTTATTTCTGAATAAATTCATAAGTTGAACAGAATATACAACGTGAACCTACTTTTCGACATTTTTGTGACATTTCTAGGTTGTAAAATTACTGCACATATTTTTAACGATAAATATAATTACGTTCCAACATATTTTGTGAACTTTGATATACATGATTCATTTTGTTTTTATTGAAACTCAATTATTGAATAATGAATCAGATTATTTTCATTGTAGTTTGTTTTTTGAACTTCTTTATAGTCTTACTTAGTTGTTTGCAGCTGATTGTGACATTTCGTAGATCAAAAAATGTCTGCTATAGACACGATCGTACAATTTCTATCTGTGATCGACGAGGCCGTGAAGGTAACAATTTCTAATCTAATTTTAAACAATGACGTTAGTGAAGCTAAACAACAGTGAATCATGGCTACTTTAGATACGATATGAACCATCTAATGCTGTAGAACACTCAGCGTTTTTTGGTTCGAGAAAGACACGGATGAACTTTGAAACTATTTCTGGAAATGTAGAGTATGATTTTATTGGAATGGAAATGAGGGATGGTGGTTTGACCAGTCTGACTGATAGGCTTGGGTTGCTAAATGTTCTCCAATCAATAATTCCAAAAATTAGCATATAGCATATAAAAATATGCTTATCCCAGAATTATAGAAGGTTGAAGTAGAGTATTTTTCTCTAAAGGCAATCCGGGATTTATTTTGAGAATGCTGAATCTAAATTTTCTATCACAAGAACTAAATTGAAAACGACACAGGCGCCCTTAATCTGACTGCCAATTATTCTTAATTTTGGAGTGAATTCTGTGTAGAGTTTACTGACCTTTCTTCATTCCTGCACAATGGGCCAGATAATCTGAAAATATCATCAGCAGACTTTCCAGGTACTTAGAAAAAATAGCAATTCATATTTTCCCAGAATTTCAAAGGTTTAAAGATCATTAGGTAATCTCAAACAGGGGCTTTCTAAGTATCCCTACAGACACAACCCTTCCTTAATTGTACTATGAACTTGCAATTGGTGTTTGTGTGTTATAAGCTGCTATTTTCATATTGTATATATATATCTGACATAAAAATAATTTTGTAGACATATAAATAAAATAAGTTTGTAGTTGATTTTGAGGAAATATTTATTTTCTAATTTAAGTTTGTGTAGAGCCACAAAAATTGACACTCAAGATCACACTTTCAAACAATTTATATAACATACAGTAATGGACAAAAGTATAACATATAGAAAAATTAATATTGTGCTGTATTTCTGTGCTGTATACATAATTCGTTATAGCATAATACTCACTTATACATAAATAAATTCATTAGACTCCCTTCAATAAAAAAAATAATTGAAAAAACTAGAACTATGAAGGACAAAAATATATAGAGAAACCAAAACAATTATAGAAAAAGAAGCATAGTTCATTGAATTATAGAAAACCAACCATGTTTGTGTTAATATTTTGTAGCATAACCATTATTATCAATTACCGCCTGGCATCGTCTCGGCATAGATTGTAGAAGTTTCTTGATATAAGATTCATCAATCTGTCTCCACTTTTGCTCTAAAGCGGCAAAAAGTTCATCCTTGTTTGATTAATTTTTATCTCGTATTTGCTTATCTATGCTTTCAATGGGGTTTATATCGGGAGACTGTGAAGGCCATTTGAGAACTGGTATTTTTTCATCCAGAAAGAATTTCTTTTCGAGATTTCAAGTGTGCTTCGGGTCATTATCTTGCTGGAAGATTGATCTTAAGGGCATATTGTCTTCCATATAGGGTAACATGACATGCTTTAGTATGTCTGTGTATACAAACTTATCCATAATGCCATCTATTCTATGTAAAGGTCCTATCCCAAACCCCGAAAAGCACCCCCAAACCATAACAGACCCGCCTCCATGTTTGACCCTGGGCAAAGTGTACTTGGGGTTCAATCTTTTTCCACTAGGACGTCTAACGTAATGAACACCATCTGATCCAAACATATTGAACTTGGATTCGTCACTGAAACATACCCTCTTCCAGTCACAGATGCTCCAATCAAGATGCAATCGTGCAAATTGTAATCTGTCCTTACGGTTTTTCCTCGAGATTAGCGGCTTCTTACTCGGGCGACGTGCAAATAACTTCAAATCATTTAATCTTCTACGTATAGTTATTTGTCTTGTGGTTTTAAACGGATATTTGGACGATATTACTTTTGTGTGTTATAAGCTGCTATTTTCATATTGTATATATACATCTGACATAAAAATAATTTTGTAGACATAAATAAAATAAGTTTGTAGTTGATTTTGAGGAAATATTTATTTTCTAATTTAAGTTTGTGTAGAGCCACAAAAATTGACACTCAAGATCACACTTTCAAACAATTTATATAACATACAGTAATGGACAAAAGTATAACATATAGAAAAATTAATATTGTGCTGTATTTCTGTGCTGTATACATAATTCGTTATAGCATAATACTCACTTATACATAAATACATTCATTAGACTCCCTTCAATAAAAAAAATTAATTGAAAAAACTAGAACTATGAAGGACAAAAATATATAGAGAAACCAAAACAATTATAGAAAAAGAAGCATAGTTCATTGAATTATAGAAAACCAACCATGTTTGTGTTAATATTTTGTAGCATAACCATTATTATCAATTACCGCCTGGCATCGTCTCGGCATAGATTGTAGAAGTTTCTTGATATAAGATTCATCAATCTGTCTCCACTTTTGCTCTAAAGCGGCAAAAAGTTCATCCTTGTTTGATTAATTTTTATCTCGTATTTGCTTATCTATGCTTTCAATGGGGTTTATATCGGGAGACTGTGAAGGCCATTTGAGAACTGGTATTTTTTCATCCAGAAAGAATTTCTTTTCGAGATTTCAAGTGTGCTTCGGGTCATTATCTTGCTGGAAGATTGATCCTAAGGGCATATTGTCTTCCATATAGGGTAACATGACATGCTTTAGTATGTCTGTGTATACAAACTTATCCATAATGCCATCTATTCTATGTAAAGGTCCTATCCCAAACCCCGAAAAGCACCCCCAAACCATAACAGACCCGCCTCCATGTTTGACCCTGGGCAAAGTGTACTTGGGGTTCAATCTTTTTCCACTAGGACGTCTAACGTAATGAACACCATCTGATCCAAACATATTGAACTTGGATTCGTCACTGAAACATACCCTCTTCCAGTCACAGATGCTCCAATCAAGATGCAATCGTGCAAATTGTAATCTGTCCTTACGGTTTTTCCTCGAGATTAGCGGCTTCTTACTCGGGCGACGTGCAAATAACTTCAAATCATTTAATCTTCTACGTATAGTTATTTGTCTTGTGGTTTTAAACGGATATTTGGACGATATTACTTTTATTAATCTAACTCATCTAGCATTTAGTTTTCTAGGCCGACCACTTAGAGGCTTCCAAGATACCTTGTTGTTTATATTTGTTCAATATTGCCCAAACTGCTTTACGCTGCAGCTTCAAATTTTTGACAATGTCGACTTGACGTTGACCGTCTTTGTATAACTCAATGATCTTAGTTTTCACATCGAAAGAAATTTCTGGACCACGCGGCATAGTCTTAAAATCACTCAACTTATTCCACAATACTTGATGAACACAAACTAATCCTCTTCTGACACGAAACTGTACTAAACTAATGTTGAAAAGGATTAGTCTACATATATAAAAAGTGCTTATATTCAGACTTGTATTGTGTTCATTGCAGATAATGTAAAAACAACGAATTTAGTTTTTCTACCAATAACGCATTTGTTTATGGAGCAATGAAGTATGAATTCGTTTTCTAAAGGTATTTGGGTAAATATTCGTATTTGTCTATATACTTTTGTCCATTACTGTAGTTCCAATAGTTCATGTGCATGACTATGTATTCGGAAATCATTACTTGCTACTATTTCATTATTTCAGTTGAAAGATCTCATTTCTTGTAGATAAATTTTTTCGATTTAACCGAAGATGAAGTTAGTCTTTTAGTTATGAAGTGACGATTCCGACCTTTGTTTTAGTTTTGTCTTGAAAATTATTTTATGTTTACTTATTTAGTAGAATTTATATTTTTAAATAAAAAATGGCGTCAAGAAGATAACTCTTTGACGTCTTGTATGAAAAGGAGTCTTTAGGACGTTCAGATCCTTGCAATTACCTGGCAGGACACTACAAACACGAACAAGCCATGCTAACATTGAAAAACATTAATTTGAGATTTTGCAACGGATAGATTTTTGGAGAGACATAAAGAATGGCTGGATGTTCATTTTGTTTTTGAATACAATCGAGAAGAAATCGAACAAGAAACTGAGCCACAACCAGGAAATTCGCATGGAGAATAGTCACTGCGGTCGTCCTGCTATAGAATTTTCTGCAAGTGAAAGAACTAAACGCCGGAAGACTGCAAAACTGTCATCGGCATTTAATTAGAGGCTGCAAGAAGATGAATAAAATACCGAAAGAAAAAATAGTGTCATAAAACTTGATTCAGAAGCAATTTTGACGACTCTGACTAGAGCCAGTAAAATGAGTAAAGGTTGGCAAAGGATTCAGAATACAAAAGAAATCATTCCACCCACCCCAGCAGCTTTGTCAGTTATAATTAAAGCAAAATATACCAAACACTCGCATTTTGCTTATCGACGGACAGCAAAGGAACATTCTGCCGATATATGTCCGGCAATGTCCATCCCGAAAAAATCAAATACATGTTAAAAAGTTATTTCCTTGTTAGAGGCAGCTTGATACACGATGGAGAAGATGACGATCTCAGCGATATATACTTTTAGTTTCAATACTAAGAATAATTATCCTGCATTTAGTGATATTTAAATATTTAATATTTTGATATAACTTGTGCCGATATATGTAAACATTTTTTATATAAATATATTTGATAACGCAAAATGCTCAAAAAATCTACTCAATGCCCCCTATAAGTCACCCCTAACAGATTTATTTGTTTACTTATTTTTTCCGTGAAAAGTTTCTTATTTTATAGCCATTTTGACCATGTCCAGATGTATGGGCGCTCTTCGGATGTTCTGGCCCACTGTGCAGCGATGCAAAATTTGATAAAAAAATATGAAAGCTTTTCGTTTTCGATGTTGATATTCGTCATAAGACATAGTATTTATTTTCAGTTTAAGAAAACAATCACTGAGGAAGTAGTTGCATCAGTAACAAATATCGTTTCAAACATAAAACCTCATGCTGCAAGTCAGCCATTATGCTATCATTCACGTAAATCTAAAGGTGAAAGCTCCAAACAGAGGATCAGGAAGCTTCAACCACTTATTGGAGATGCTGGACATGAGTAAGTATAAAGCAAAGATTTTATTATATCCATTTCACATCGTCAAAGATGACAGTAATCTGACTTCAATGTCCACAGCGTTTGTATAGAATACATTATAGAGTTGAAAATATGAATAACTGTCCCTCTATTAGATACCCACCTGTGGACTCATTTTAAAGCAATGGTAAACTGATGTTTACAGTATATTCAGATAAGAGATAGACCGGATGTAAACAAAAGGTTCGGGTGATTTTCACGCTAACGCCGCCGTCTCGACGTAAAACAGGAGCCCTCATTGGTCAATTCGCAATGAAATGCCTATGCCGAGCGGCAGAGCAGTCGTATCAAGGCAGAGTCACATTCAGGTTCAGACGTGTTACGTATGTCGGGTGCATCATTGCAATTTGATATTTCTTTGGACGTTTTCGTTTGTTATCTTATTAAGTTGTTGAGTTTGTCGTTGTTATTGTTATACCTTGTTATTGATTGTTATTGTTATCAACTGCTTGCGCAAAATGCCCAGTAGTACAGATACTGCCGATAAAGTTGTAAACTCCTCTAGTCCACCTAGGAAACGCTCTAAAAAAGACACCTGAGTGCAGAAATGAAAGAGGTCATTTTGAATATATATAAGATCGAGCGCGAGGAGAACGAGGCATCAACCATCAAAGAAATTGTTGTGAAGGTTGGATAATGCGCCTTATCATTCTCGAAGAATGGAGAAGGTCCCAACAACGGCTTCAAGGAAAGTTGATGTTCAAAATTGGCTCCGCTCGAAAAATATCAACTTTGAAGAAGCAATGCTGAAAGTACAATTATTAAGAATTGTCAAGGATCACAAGGCGGAATATCAAAAATACGCCATTGACGAAATGGCAGCAAGTCAAAATAAAACTGTGCTCCGTTTACCTCCATACCACTGCGAGCTCAATCCCATTGAGCTCATATGGGCAGAGGTTAAAAATTATATAGCTAAGCACAATACAACTTTTAAATTTTGTGACCTCAAAGGACTTTTCAAAGAAGCACTAGAATTAATAACAGCACAAAAATAGGAAAACTGTATTAAGCACGTGAAAGACAAAGTTGAAAAGAGAATGTGGGAACTGGATAATATTTTAGAGGAACAAGTCGAGCCATTCATTATTGACGTTGGTGCTTCAGGCAGTAGCGATGATGAAAGCTCATCAAGCTCATCTTTCCAATAAAAGATGTCGTTCATCAAATTCGGTAAGTTATAAGTAATTATAAAGCTACTGTATTTTTTAATTAATTATTGACATTTTTGAACCCATTTTGGCAAAACCTATTCAAGAATCTACTTTCTGACAATGTTCAACCATGCACATTTTTTTACGTTTTGAACGTTTTAATTTGGTTACATATTTACCTAGAAATCAAAAAAATACTAATCAATATTCTAAAAGCAATTTTAAGAGATATACAATTATTTTTAATTTAGGCTAATTTAAACGCCATTTTGAGATTATATTCGACTGTATTTCACCAAACATCAGGCGGCATCCGAAGCTGGAAATCGAAGCGAAAATTTTGAAACCCTTATGTATATTTACATCATTCTATATTTCTTACCCCACCCCCACATGATCCTATATCCATCACCAATCGTATACACATCGAATTGTGCTAATTTACTACAAAGTTACGCAAAGCAGCATCTACTATCTAAAATATGTACTGCGTGACTCTTAATACGTCCCTGCCGAATGTTACAGCGTTCGATGATCACGTGGTCTTGTTTATGTCCGGTCTATCTCTTATCTGGATATACTGTAGTCAATAATTGTAGCAGCATAATAATTGTAGTAGCTTTAATTTTCTGCGAAATAAATATTGGTTTTACGGTTAATACACGTATTTCAGAGGAATTTACACACTTGTTTGGTTTCTTTTTCGCTTCGCCCTTCAACATGACGAGTAGAGTGGCGTGAGGCCTGCTTAGAGATATGCCTTTTCTCCGTTAGTGCAAACATTTTTACACTGAACAACCAAGAAGATACCACAGGTTCCAGGAGATATATCTACAAATTGAATTTTCAGAAACGTGCTAAATAAATTGCATTAAAGTAAGTTGCAGGGAAAGACGCAACCGAATTGGAAGGCAATTGCGAAACGCATAAATGTTGGCACTCCTTAGGGAGAATATTAAATTCTATAAAAATTATGTATGTTGCCGACACCTCCGACTATGATGAGGTATAATACTAACTATAACGCTGAATACATGGTTAATTAGGTCCGCGTCTGTTTTTATGGTTGGTATTACTGATAACTTGAATAATTCGCGTATTTCGCATAATGGAGATTAGATCTCCGCATTTATTCACCGAGCTACACCAGAAGACAGCTTTATTTAACTGATCTTTCACATTTAACACAGTTACTATGTACAACTCTATTCCGGAAAACCTAAAACCATCGTCTTTAAATAGGTTTAAATATCATTTGAAAGATCACCTCCTGCATAAATAATTATTTTTGTGTGTATGTGCTTGATGATTTAATTTCAAATTTTAATAGATTCACATAATTTGGTTAGGTGTTATATTTTTTTCTTTTATATTTGGGTGAAGAATAGCTACGAGCTAAACTTCACCCTTTTGTAATGTAATCATTATAAATAAAGACGCTTATTATTATTATTATTACTACTATTTTGTCAAAAAGTACCCCGAAGCGAATAAATTAACGGTTCCTGTATGCCGATACGATGCAATGAGATCTATTGAGAGATAAGATGGGTAGAAATTGAGAGCTCTGGTTGTAGTTTGAGTAAATGTTATTCGATTTTGAGCTTGTACGTTATAAGAGTGAGTTGCTGAAATAATATGTGTAGCTGGGTAACGATAGAGGGTTCATCTATTAGCTTATCAGGGAGAATACTGGTGAGACCGATGATGTGCCGTTAGGTACTACTGAAAACGGGGTTCTGCTAAACAGTGATTAAATCATTAAAAGTAGATAGAGGCTACAATTTAAAATACAATACATTCTGTACCGCGCTCCAATATACTAAATACGTGGTATATCAAGTCGTCTGTTTATTATTGTTGTTTCCAATAATTTGAACAATTTGCATATTTTCGGTGTGTAATATATAATAATCCGAACCACCCCGTATAGAAGTCATAGATTCGATAGCATATCGTAATATTGAGGAAATTATTTCTCATGCAACGATTACTATGGTATTTTTATGTTTCCGATATAAACATTCGAGATTAGGCCTGGCTAAAGGTCATAGCAAATAAGTTCTGCAGAATGCGCAAAGACTATATTATTTATATTATTATATTGCTCCGCTATGTGAGCTGGTTGATTTATTTCAAATATTCATGCTTCGCTGGTTATTTAATTTATTTGTATTCAACTGATCCTGTTACGCCTACGTCAATACATACCGATAATAACGTGTAAAGCATATTTTGCTCTTTTCAGTAAGATTTGTCTGGGGGACTAGTAGTTCTGATTAAAATACCACGAAATGTCGACAAATACAAATCCTTCAAGCTGTAGTTACAACAAATGAAGTGACATGTACGTCAGGACTTTGTATAAAATTCTTTAACTAGTACTGCTTTGTTGTCAATTGTATCAGGCCGCATTTATACTCCAAGGAGGCAGGTTACGGGTGGTAGACGGCAAGACGTCGTTTATACTTAGGTGGCGGGGTACAAGACGGCGATGTCGCCCGTATCTGCGGCGACAGGACACTTCGTATACTGTATTCTTTTCACGGGAAAGTTCGTAGACTCTCTGCGACATCGAGCTCTCAACTTGGGCGAATTGCCTCCTTCAACTCATTCAGAGTTCGAGACTTGTGCTTGCATACGAGCTTTAAGGTGTCCTCTTACGGAAAAATGGTAGTTGGATAAATCGGGGGACTGAAGAGTTCAATGAACATCGCCAATCCTGGAAATAAGGCGACCACGGGAGAGAGGGCGAATAACGTCCATCGATGCTGTGGCTGTGTGGGTGGTAGCCCCATCCTGTTGGAACCACACACGTTGGAACATGTCGTCGTCGTAATACAGGTGAAAAGAAGTTGGTGATTATTTCGACATAGCGCTCCGAGTTCACGGTAACAGCATTGCCATTACCGTCTTCGAAGAAGTGAGGGCCGGTAATGCAAGTTTGCGATACAGCGCTCCAAACCGCCACTTTTGGGGTGAGCAGCTGTCTTTCATGTAACTGTCGTGGATTTTCATTAGCCCAATAACGGCAACTCTGCTGGTTAGTCATGCCATTAAGATGAAAGTGAGCTTCACGCATGAACAAAAAGAGGTTCTCATTTTGCTCGCTAAGTGCTTCCATCTCATGTACGAAGTTCATTCGTTGTGCGTAATCTCCAGCTGTAACTGTTGCACAATGACCAATTTGTAGGGGTGAAAGTGGATATGCAAAATATGCGTTACAGAACGATCACTGAGGCGAAGTTCAGCAGCATGTTGCCGAGCACATCGCGCCAAACTGCGAAGAAGGGCTTGTCGAACGCATTTCACGTTTTCAGGGGTTCGACCGTTCGAGGAGCTCTTGGTGGTCTTTTGTTGATCAGTACACCACGTGTGTGAAGTGATTGAACCCACTGCTCCATAATGTCTACTGGTAAGAATGCTAGGAACGCCCGAGTTGAGCGGCACTCTCCGCACAACGCTAGCCATTTCAAAAACAGCCGTCCTTTGTGCCGGACCCTGTATATTCCATTCGCTCTCTTTTCGGTCTTCAACTCGTAGCCGACATCGAAAAAAAATATAAACACATTGTCACCCATCACCTGAAGCATGCCGCCTGCCACTTCACTTGAGGCTTGACTGCTCTGAGAACAACCTCGGCCTTTTATGGTCACACTCAAAATATAGGTGGACGTAATTCAAAATTTCGGAAGTAATAGTACTTTAATGTGTTATAGATTTTACTTTCGACATGTTACAAGTATAATGAATAATACAGAGAATTTACAATTTATATTAAGACAATTCCCATTATGAAGCGTGTGTTTATGAAGGTTCTTTTTCAGTGCCAAAGACCTAGTGAAATCTTTAAAACTAGAAGGCAAGGTGGAACGTAAACTGAAGAAACTAGAGCACGAAGCAAAGAAAAAGGAAAAGAAGTTGGCTAAACTCTTGAAATCAAGTGACAGCGATGTTGGTGGCCAAAGTAGCGGAGGCCGCAGTCGTGGAGAAAGGGACGATGATGACTCTTCAGTTTTACAAATGGACGCAGCTCCTGTTAAGGTAAGTTGCTTTCTATTGCATGATTTTAAAACATGTGTCCTTGACCATTTTTAGACTGAGGATTTCTGAAAGTAATCTGAGTCATCAAAATTTTTCTTTATGCCGCCAGCGTCTCGTGCAACCAGTCGCGGGATGTAAATCAAAGCGTATATTACAGTATAACATCACTTATTAAATATAGGTGAAACGTGACTCCATGGGATTATTTTAACACATAAAAAAGCGATATCACGCGGCGAAAATTCATCTCGGTTAATAAAAAATGGCGTCAAGTAGGTTGATGCTGCTCTCCCCATGCAACGCCCGTCAGTTCATAAAGGACTCTGTTCCACACAAGTTAAATCCTATGAAAAAAGAAGGTACATAGCTACGAAAATGTCTGACAGAAATTAAACATCAAGTCAATTAAACAGGCCCACTCAATTATTCCATAGACATCTGGCAACATCGCCTTTCCCCGATACCTGATGACTCAACGCGGCAACATGGCAGTAAGGCCAGAACATTTGCTAAGGCCGGTATGCTCGTCGATGATTCCAGACAGCAGAAGCAGTGACGCGCATCGAAATCATTTCCTTATCATTGTTTTAAGGAAAAATGTGCTGTGAAATCTATGATGTGTGAAATGTCTAGTAGTTCCGTAGAACTGCCGAGGTTGGGAGTTTATAAACATACTGAAATTAAACAAATTGTTAAAATTTATTATAAGCGGTAATAAGACCGACAGACAGAAGTGACATGGTTTTTCGTGATGTGTTCTCTTAGCTCCGCCGCTACGGGGCAGATATTCGAAAACTATTTCATCAAAATCCGACCGGTATTTTCCTAGTTATAGACGGGCCAAGGATTAGCTAACAGACAGACTGACACAGACCGACGGAAATAAATGACATGGTTTTTCGTGTTGATCAATTCATATAACATCAAAAAAACATAATATCCCGTTTTTGAGATTCTTCGCGATTACATTACTTTATCGCCAGTTGGCGTGGGTAGTGAAAGGCAGATCTGGATCAGCTCAACGCAAACAAACCAACTACAGTCTTCAACATACGTGCGCACAGTTTGAGCAAATATATATGGTTCTTTGAGAGAAACAGTACTTGTAACCATTTATCAAAGTATTCAGCAAGCAATTGAATATGTTAATCAGTGATGTGACAGACACCGACATTGGGTCATTAAAAGCACTGAATTCGGCTCTAGGCGGCCTGGTCCAACCCTTCATCGTCAATTATCTTTTAGATTTTGATAGAACTTTCAACATAAAAATGTTTATTTTCAGACGCAAACTTCTATACCACACATGCTAGGCGGAGAAATATATCTGCACCAGTGGCAGGTCAAAAATACTGGAAAGTTGTGTTGGACATCCAAAGTAAGATTTCTATTATTTTTGATGAGAATTAAAACTGATGTGTTCCTCATATTTTAGACTGTTTTGATGTTCACTTGGGGGTCAAGAGCACTAAAGCCTTTGGAATCTGTTGTGTCTGTACCGTACCTTCAACCAGGCGAAATTGGACTGATTTCAGTCAGACTTCAAATACCTAGTAAGTGTTTTTCATGCGTATATCTGTTCAGGGTAAAGTTAAAGTTGTTTTTTCTAGACAAATGCTTTCCCAGTTTTGATTTCGGTAGCTTGTAATGTTGTGCGCAAACAGGTAACGAAATCTCTCGAGCGCCACTTGCAAATAGTTTGTCAAAGCTATGATTTGTAGGTGGAGCTCGTCAGATTTCTTCACCTATTTGCGCATAAAAAACCCAGTTTTTTATAAGATTATACCCGCTTACTAGGTTCTAGTTTAGCTATTTCCAAGACTAGACCTATACCATACTGATCAGTGTAAAAAGTACGAAACAGCGCTGTCTGCTGCTGGTCATGGTTACAGAGACGGAAAGCAAACATTTCCAGTTCAGCCAGCAACTTATAATTTTAGAAAATAGTTTTTATTTTCAGGCGATTTTTCAGCAAATAATTGAATGGTACATTGTTTTAAAACCTAGGAATGTTGTTAACATAAATTTTCTTTATATTACTCGCACAGAGAAATGTACATAGCTTTTCATAAGGCCCCCTATCACCGCTACTTATTCTTTAAACTGGGAAAGTCAGCAAGCTGAAAATCAGGATAATGAAATTAATACTTGTACTCTGTTTTAGCGTAAAAGTGGATTTGAAAATGGCGCCATTTTCAACACTTTTTTTTAAATGGAATGGGGGTTCATGTGATACCTCATTTAGAAGTCCCGTATCAGTTCTGTATAACCCTAGAGTTTAAATGCACTGTCTCCTGAAATGGCGGACTGTCGGACTGAAGTTGAGCATTTTTTACATACAGTAGCGGAAAAAGTTTGAAAACATTCTTAGTAATTTTTAAAAAGTGAGCGGATTTTTGTTCTTTATTATTAAGGACTATTTTTTTCTCATATAGTTTGCTTACAATATTGAGGATACAAATGACAATTTGTGTTTGCTGTGATACTACATACTAGCATCAAAACACCTTCATATTATTTTATGACCGAAAACGAGACGACAAAAGTATGGAAACATATTTTTTATTACAAAATTAAATACAATAACTCTACAAAAAGATTTAAAAAATACTGTTTAGCTAATATTTAGTAGCATAGCCTTTAGCATTCAACACTTCCTGACATCTGCTGCACATAGAAGGCACCAATACAGACATCTGTTGGGATATTTTGCCAAATATTTTTTACGTAATCAAATAAATCGTTCCTGTTTTTAAAAGTTTTTCTTGTCAGTTTTCTTTTAACATGCTCTCAGAGGGAGCAAAAGGGAGCATGTGTTCACTAAGAATATGTTTGTAAAGTTTTTGATCCATTTTCCCAACAATTTTAACAATTGGACCCGTTCCAGAACTAGAAAAACAGCCCCAAATCATGACGTTGCCTCCACCATGCTTAACTGTTGGCAACTTGATACTTTTTGTCGAATCTTTTTTGTATTGAACGTCTCACATATATGCCGTACCGTGAGATCCAAATAAGTTAAATTTGCTTTCATCGCTCCATAAAACTGTATTCCATTGTTGTTCTTTCCAAGTTAGATAAGTTTTAGCAAATTCAAGCAATTCGAGCAAAGCGTTTTTTTTAAATGGGAGGCTTTTGCACTGGACGCCTACCAAAAAGCACAAAATCCACCAAGCGTCTCTGCACTGTTCTGACAGAAAGATTCTCGGCGCCCTATTCTACGATTCTTTTGAAAATCTGTGTAGCTGGCATTCGAGGATCTTCATGGGACAAACGTTTAATGTAGCGATCCAAAACATAATCGGTTTTTTTCGGTCTTCCGGACCTGGGCCGCGTTACTGTTGATCCGTATTGATATTTACTAATAATGTTCGAAATCGTACCTTTGTTCATTTTTAATCTTTGAGAAATGTCAACATTTCTGGCACTACTTCTAAATAATTCAATTACCTTGTCTCTTAAATCTTTTGAAAATCCTTTTTCTTTTGCCATTCTCACTAATGTTAATATTTACCGCACGCAATATCAGAGTATCGCAGAACGAATAAATACGGCAAAACTGAAATTCTTCCATACTTTTGTCGTTACGAAACCTGTGGTATTTAAAAAAACGCGTGTTTTATTTTCAGAGAATTTTAATATTGATCAGATAAACCTTGTATTAGTATAGGAACCAAAATTAGATTGTAATATTTATATTATCTGTTCCTTCAAAATTTTAATTTAGGTATATGAAATAGTTCATAATAATGTTAATATTTCATTCCAAACTTTTGTCCGCTATTGTAGATTCGCTCAAAAAATAATCATCAAAACCCCATGGTATGTTATGTCTGTCTTCTTCTTCAAGAAAGGATTATCTGGATGTCTAATAAAACGTGGAATATTCCATTTAAAAAAGAGAGATTTTGACATTTTTTAAAGAAACATTCAGATCTTAGAGAAGAGTATTAATATAATTTACTCATAGCAGTTTGCTGTCAGTTTATAGTACAAAAATGCTTGACTTTGACAGCCTTCCCGTCCGTCTTTTTGAAAAACAGTAATTTAATATTTTCTATTATTATATGTAACATGGCACCCCATCCGTCATGTTGAAATTTTCAACTGCCACTTTTATGTCTAAATATATCTCTCATTAAAACCATCACCCCAAATTTGAAACGTACTATTATGACGGATGTTAATGATTACTTGCAGATGAACCAGGCCAATACGAATGTTATTGGCACTTCCACCATAAAGAACGTCGTTTTGGTCACTGGCTGGGATGTCAAGTTATTGTAGATCCTTTCGACAAGAAGGGTCATAAATCTGTTTTAGATACATCACCTCCAATTCCCTCTTTCAATACCGCTCCGCAGAAGTTTGAAGAGGACTATAACTTAGATCAAGTCATGAACCAGTATTCTGAAATCATTCAAGGTAAGGATCGATTGTTTCATTATATTCCAAAAAAATTACTGGAACCTGTCAGAAAAAAAATAAGGGATCTTATCTCCATGAAACAGACACCTAGTTTTGAGTATAATCGCATTCTAGAAAAGAGTCTCGAAAAAAGACTTAGGGTTTCTCAGGGGCAAAATGATGGAGACCTTGACCACCAACTTCAAGGTCAAGTGATTACTTTCAACACCGGACCGGAATTGGAAATAGGAGGAAATTTTATGACAGGATGTCACCTTGATCAGGACCAAATCAAGTTACTGAAAACAATTTGCTCTAGCAAAAATATTCTACGGCACAAGATGAAATTAAATTTTTCAAAGAAAACACCTCATTTTAATATTGGAATTGGACGAAGCGGGACATTTGACCTTGACCTCAGACATTTTTAAGATAAAGTGAGATAATATTGTGAAATGCAAAAAATTCCTCAAAAATTACGGTTTTCCTTTGAAAATTTTGACTTGACCTTGAAGGTCATGGTCAAAGTCACCTTCATAACCTTCACAAACCTCATAGCTTGCTATAGTAAATCGTGTTCCATGTCTTGATTTGACCTTCAAATGGTCTTGAAGGTCATGGCCATAAAATTTCCTCCTATGTTCAATCCCGATCTAAACAATGGCGTCAAGTAAGTTAACTCCGTACTTCCCACGCCACGCTGTCATCAGTTTGTCAAGGATTATGTTTGGCAAAAGTTGGCCCTTGTAAAAAAAGTTAGCTACGAACATGTATAACAAAAAATTAAATGACCTTCCTCCTCCACCTTAGAGGAATTGCTGCATAATCGTTGTGATGGCCAATTTCGCGTGAATGACGATATTGGCCTTCACCATGCTTAGTGCACACCGTCCACAGTGGTGCGGAAGCGATTGCTGACTGTGATGTACTACACCCGACGACGAGACATGTCCATCGGGCGACGACGTCGCATGTATCGACACATTTTTGTTTTAAGGGTAAATGTACGGGGACATCTATGATGAGTGAAATATGCCCAATATGTGCGTAGAATTACTGGGGTTGGGGGCGTATTTATATAACAATCATAATTTAGAT
Source organism: Acanthoscelides obtectus (assembly GCA_963669975.1). NCBI lineage: Eukaryota > Metazoa > Arthropoda > Insecta > Coleoptera > Chrysomelidae > Acanthoscelides > Acanthoscelides obtectus. Next base: position 91,235,140 of record CAVLJG010000001.1, read on the forward strand.
ATACTAACCTGAGAACTCCTAACCCCTAATTTTCAACCCCTACAAAAATGTTTCCGAAGCTTATCAGAATCATCTAAAACGCGAAAAAAAGTTGTTTTGTTTTTCTGCCTTCTTCTCCGCCACCACTGGGCCGATTTTCAAAAACTACAAAGCTTTTGCGTCCTTGGTATATTGTATAAAAATATTGTCGAAATCCGAGCGGTACTTCTCAAGTTATAGGGGCTTATAAAATTAGCGGACAGTCAGACAAACCGACGGCAATAATACATAAAAACATAATATTTTATGAAATGCGAAAGGCTTTCGCGGCCATCATTCAATGTTATTTGGTTGGTTTTTGGGTAGTCAGGCCGTCGTAAAATATTTTTACTTGACGTTTCGCCATACGAGACGTTGGCATCTTCAGATGTTCACAGTAGCTCACAGGACTCCGAACTGTGAACATCTTCTGAAGATGCCAGCCACTATTGTTGGCGAAACGTCAAATACAAATATTTTACGACAGCCTGACTTCCCAAAACCAACCAAATAACATATTTTAATTTTTAAAATTTTTGCGATATCAATACTCTCCCCCAGGAGGCGTGGGAAGTGAAATGGGGTTCCATTTGAATATATTCACTTGCAATGTCGTTGATGCTTGTGGTTATGGTTGAAGTCACCTTTATTTTGTGACCTTCAAAGTGACGTCTGTTTTATTACTTCTAAGGGAATTACTAGGATCAACATGGTTGTTTCAACAGAAGCTGTATGTGAACGTTCAAATACAGCGCAGTGGTCGCCATCTTCTTAGAGAAAACCTTAACTAATGCGAGTGTTATTGGATTTTTTGTCACTGGCTCGGTGCTGCCCATTAAACGGTGTGTAAAACAAACAACGGAGATTCGAGTCACGCACTCCTTATGTTATTCAGGTTGTGTAAGGTTATTCATTTTTTCTCAGGACCTTCAACAAGTGAGCCTGTCAATAATTATACGTTCAACGTGAATTCGGAATACAACAATATTAAGAACGAACCAGAAGAAGACGTTTGTGACATTGGCTTAGACAAACAGACATACGACAAACTTGTAAGGGATATCGGCTCCAGGGTTGATGACATCAAGCTGCAAGATCCCACTGATACGAACTGCAGCAGCGATTCCGACAACCAGAGCGTCATTTCTCTGTCGGATAGCAACGACTCCAAAGATTTGAAAGAAGATTATGTTATGGTGCCGATACCAGACTGCTTCAAGGTTTGTTTTTAGTTGCACAATTCCTTATGTCAACATTTCGACGTTAGGATAAAACTATCGTAGGGAATACTGTCCATCTGCTTTCGATCGGACTTGGGGAATTAAAATAGGGAAAATAATATACTATTTTTTTTTTGTTTACGAGTATATAGTAGCAGCGGTACTTCCCACGCATTCATATAAAGATTATATATCTGTCTACAATACGATGCTTTATTAGTGATAAGTGAAGTATGAGACGCGCCTGAATTCAAAATGTTGAGCCCCCTAAAATGTTTTGGCTACACCTTAGTGGCCAGAAAGTTGAAAACATCGAAAATATAGATTTCGAATTTGAATTTTCTTTAATATGTCCAAAAATGATCGGGATCTTAAAAAAAATCAAAAACAAAATCGCTCTAAATTTGTCAGTTTACCGCTGCCACCGGAGTAATTTCCAAAATCTGTGAAGCTATTTCGGCCTCGGCATCTTGTGTCAAAATCCGTTTAGTATTTTTCGAACTAGAGACTATAGAGGAGCCAAGGATTACTGGACAGATGACACACGGACATAAATGAGTGGCACAGTTTTTCGTTATGACATGTAATAACAACAATTCTCGTTTGCAAAATGTTTCGCGATTTTACAATACTTCCTCATTAACTGCATGGGGAGCAAAGCTCTAGAGAGGTTAAAAAATCTTGTACAAGTTACATAATAATTCCATTTCTAGCGATTGTATGCAAAGTATTGGCGTAAACTTTCTATACAATCTCGCATTTGTATAATATTGCCTGCTTTTCCAATGTGGTTTCTTCATTTTTAAGGTCGATACTCCTACTAGTGAATTTAAAGAAGAAAATGTTGCTGGAAATTCTAAACAAGAAGACGCAAGAGCTAGCGAAGGAAATACTTCACCGAATTGTGATGATAATAACAATGGAGCAGACATTGACCTCAATTTTCCAGAGCCTTCAAAGAAAGCCGAATCTGTATCTGATACAAAATCTGTATCTGATAGTATTAAATCTGACATTGTGGTGGTAACATTGTCAAATGATGACATACAAGATGAAGGTAAGGGTGGCAACCGTTATTTACCTAACAAGTGCGGAAAGTGAAGCTGTCAAGCGGGGAAAATACACTTTCCGCGAGTGTTAGGTATAAGATTTTTTCTACCATCGTGCGGAAAGTACTCACTTGGAACACGCATCTGCATGCAGAAAGTGGCACTTTTATGCGTGTTCGCACGCTGGTAGAAAAGCATCATGTTGTTATATCTTTATCTCTATTCTTTGATATAATTATTCTGCAAAATTAACAAATCTTTATTTTATTCGTTCTGTTTTGAAAGCTCAAAATCCAGTTCTATGGCATATCATATGATCAGTAATAACACAGGCCCACAAATTAAGAAAATTGGTCTCCTTATATCTTTCCCATGTACTTTTTCTCGCTGAACACGAATCTAAAGTCATAATTGGGGGTCGATAGACAAATTTTAGAAAAAACTATAAAAATCGTATCACACGGCCACAGAAAAACAAAAAGCGGTATGTACTGCCGGTCTCACTATATTTTCCCATGTATTTTTCCCGCTGAACACGAGTCTGAAGTCAACATTTGGGATCGATGGACAAATATGAATGTTATTTAGACATCATAATAACAAATTTTGCATCTATCTGTAAGAGATCTCTGAAGAGATGCATAGCCACCAAGAATACAAAACTCTGTGATCTTAATGCCTAAATTACTTACTTGTCCAGCAACCCCCAATAGGAAATATGCATGTTTTTGTATTTTATGGGCTAAACAAGTATCCAGACATCAAGAACGTATCGCGTTTAATACCATATGTAGTGTGGGATTCTAGGGACCAAAATATTAGGTCTATTGATTTACCAAAACTCATTAACTGCAGAATGGCACCTTCAGTTCTTGCAACATGAAGACGGCTTGAATAATTTACGTTTGGCACAGGTTAATAGCTGTTGGTTTCAACAAAAGGCGTGTATGTAATATGCATCTATCAGTAATCATATAATCTTACATCAAGCATTTGTTGGCAATGCCCACTTAAACAAAATAACAAATAAAAAAACACAATTTTCTTTATAAATGTAATATGTAATACATACTTTTTTCGGACCATATACAAAAATAAAGTTTCTCAAAAACGAAACTTCGGGCACATAATTTACAAAGCACCATCATATAGTGCCTAAAGGTGCCAATGAAAAAGCTCCATTAGTTTTTGATGTTTCTTAAAACAAAGTCGGAAAAAATAAAAACGATTTGGCCAAATTTCAGTTTTTCCCAAATACCTCAGTAAGTCATGAAATGTTATAAGTTTCTCAACAGCATGTAAATTCGCCCCAAATAACGCAGCTTTTTCCTAATTTAACCTAAGCTGTATCTCCCACCGGTATTGAGATCCCTCATGCATAGGATCCTAATCTTGGACACCCTGTAGACTGCAAATAAAAGTAAATAACCGATATTTGAATCACATGCCTATGTGTAGATGGAAAAAATATTGTGAGACCCTCGGCACACACCACTTTACCACTTTTTCATCTTGTGAGCCTGTGTAATTCGCAAACTAAGAATTATATACAGTAATGGACAAGTATATGTATATAGACAAATATGAATATTTACCTAAATACCTTTAGAAAACGAATAAATACTTCATTGCTCCATAAACAAATGCGTAGAAAAACTAAATTCTTTTCAACATTAGTTTAGTACAGTTTCATGTCAGAAGAGGATTAGTTTGTGTTCATCAAGTATTGTGGAATAAGTTGAGTGATTTTAAGACCATGCCTCTTGGTCCAGAAATTTCTTTCGATGTGAAAACTAAGATCATTGAGTTATACAAAGATGGTCAACATCAAGTAGACATTCCCAAAAATTTGAAGCTGAAGCGTAAAGCAGTTTGGGCAATACTGAACAAATATAAACAAAAAGGTCTTGGAAGCCTCTAAGAGAAGTGGTCAGCCTAGAAAACTAAATGCTAGATCAGTTAGATTAATAAAAGTAATTTCGTCCAAAGATCCGTTTAAAACCACAAGACAAATAAAAGCCGAAATCGAGACAAAAGGAATTGTCAGTGTTTCTACAAAAGCTATAAGTAGAAGATTAAATTATTTGAAGTTATTTGCACGTCGCCCGAGTAAGAAGCCGCTAATCTCGAGGAAAAACCGTAAGGACCGATTAGAATTTGTACGGTTGCATCTTGATTGGAGCATCTGTGACTGGAAAAGGGTATGTTTCAGTGACGAATCCAAGTTCAATATGTTTGGATCAGATGGTGTTCATTACGTTAGACGTCCTAGTGGACCCACTGTCAAACATGGAGGCGGGTCTGTTATGGTTTGGGGATGCTTTTCGGGGTTTAAGATGGGACCTTTACATAGAGTAGATGGCATTATGGATAAGTTTGTATACACAGACATACTAAAGCATGTCATGCTACCCTATATGGAAGACAATATGCCCTTAAGATCAATCTTCCAGCAAGACAATGACCCGAAGCATAGTTCAAATCTCGCAAAGAAATTCTTTCTGTATGAAAAAATACCAGTTCTCAAATTGCCTTCACAGTCTCACGAGATAAACCCCATTGAAAATCTATGGGAATACTTAGATAAGCAAATACGAGATAAAAATTATTCAAATAAGGATGAACTTTTTGCCGCTTTAGAGCAAAAGTGGAGACAGATTGATGAGAAACTTTTACAATCTATGCCGAGACGATGCCAGGCGGTGATTGATAATAATGGTTATGCTACAAAATATTAACACAAACATGGTTGGTTTTCTATAATTCAATGAACTTTGCTTCTTTTATCTATAATTGTTTTGCTCTGTCTATATATTTTTGTCCTTCATAATTCCAGTTTTTTTCAATTAATTTTTTATTGAAGAGAGTCTAATGAATTTATTTATGTATACGTGAGTATTATGCTATAACGAATTATGTATACAGGTTGGTGTAATAATAAAACAAGTTAAAAAAGAAATACAGCACAATATTAATTTGTCTATATACTTTTGTCCATTACTGTATGTAAAATTAATGTCTTTTCAGATTTTGTATATGTGATCGTCGACAACCAGAAACTGGCTCTGCCTAGAAAAATGATAAAATCAGAATATTTGAAGAATGCGAAAGAGATTCCACGATCTCACTGCGACATTTTAACTCGTACCAATAGTGCCACTTCCTCTATTGAGACTGTCTGCAAAGATGAAAAGTCTGATAGGCATGTGCAAACCGCGCCTTCGACATCACAGGTATGTTATTTATCCTCCTGAGGTTCACGTAATCTTAAAATCCAATGCCTAAAAAGCATTTAGATTTCCCCTAGTCTCTCGACCTTATGTACAAGTTATTTCATTTTTTTCAGGCCACTGAAGTTAACTTCAACATCCAAAAAACCGAAGTTGCTGGAAATTCAGAAAACGCCCAGGTGGAAGCTGATTTTCAGGAGTGTCAGGAGTTCAGCTCTCATTGTTCTGCAGCTGGTACTTGCTTCTCTGAGGCTAGTGCGGAAAGGAACTCCAGGCTGTTTATCTTTCCTCAAACTTGTCCCGGATACGAAGCTATCTACCCTGTTGGCGATTTAAAGGAGGTGGATGGAGCCGCCATTGCACCGGAGTATACCTGGGCTACGTCTGGTAAGGAAGAGACATCTCATTATGCAGGTATTAATACATTCCAGAAATGCGGATGAATCTTGTGACTTACATAAAAAACTCAGATTTCGTTCATGCTATGGTCAGAAAGGCAACTCGGGCAGTGTTAGTGGCCATCACGATCCTTTATTCAAGTTGTCATCTTATATATATATTATAAAATGGGTGGGATCTCAGAAGCGGTAGGAGATGTATAATTGTTTAAACAGGGGCAACGTTGCGTATTTGAGTATTCCGAGTATTTACGAATATAGACGAAAGTAGCCGATTTTTCCCAAAATCATTTTTATTTTTCCTGACTTTGAGATGGGAATTCAAAATAAAGAGTACATTAAAGTTACCATTTTTTTTTCGTCTAGATGATGGCATAATTAGAATTTCAATATGACATTTCGTCTCTTCTCCTCAATCATAAACTTTATTTTTTCTTACAGAACGCCATATTGGGTTTTTGCATAGGTAAATAGAGTTTTTAATTTTGATTTGAAAAATGGATAATGGACAATACATCGATATTACTAAATCTTAGCTATTAAAAAACAGAATTCCCTTAGAAGGTCTTGAAATTAACAAAAGGCGTGTGTTTCACAATTTGAAATGTCATCAGCCAAGGTCTGTAAATTAAGTGATGAGACTGATTTTTTTATTCAAATATAATTGCAATTTTATGTTGTCACCCTCAAAGTAACTTCCTTCTGAAGCCACACAGTGCTGGAGACCATTCTTCCACTCCTGATAGCAGTGCTTGAACTCCAATACTGGAATAGCCTTCAGCTGCTCGGTTACAGCTGTTTGAATGTTTTCGACTGTGTCAAAATGAGTTCCCTTGAAGGTGATTTTTTAACTTAAGGAAGAGAAAAAAGTCATAAGGACTCAACTCAGGCGAATAAGGAGACTCAGGAGCCACAGTAATGTTTTTACTGGCCAAAAACTCGTTTATTGACATTGCTGTGTGACAAAAAGCATTATCGTGATGACGGTGGTGTCAGTCAAATTTAACTCTTCTCCGATCATTCTGACTCAACCGACGATCTCAACGCACAAGATCCCGGATTCTATCTATATTTTCATCGGTTCTTGAACATGAAGGCCTTCCGCTTTGTAGTCCATCTTCAATCGTCTCCCTCCCGCCTGAAAATGTCTGCTGAAGATTAGAAAGAGCTTCCGTTGCTCTGTGCTCAATCCTGAAGCAAAACCTGAAAGCACACTGATGCTAGAGATTGATGTCCCTCATGTTTAGTACAATAGAAAAAACTGCTTCACAAAAAAAATATGTACGTACAACCAAATGACTCAAGCGAATTCAAACTAGTACTGAAGGCGGATCACATGTTCCCCTCCGAGCCCGGCGCCTCCAGTGTCGCCATATCGAACGCTACGTTGCCAGTCTTATCACTTAATTTACAGACAGTCTTATTTCCGGGTTTAGCAGCTTCTTAAACACACTTTATATCTGCCATATCTGAACTGATGCACACATCTTCATTCAACTACTATTAATCTACGACTGATGTGTCATGTAGAAAAAGTGGCAAAGGTTGCATTTTCTTAGTTACCTAAATGTACAACGTTGCTCCCATTTAATCGACTTCGAATCTCTTACCATTTCTGAGATCCAAATGGTGCGAGTCGGATTTGAAACACCCGATATATAATCCATGTTAGCCATGTAGCAATGATTTTCGAACGGTTTGCAGCCATCAAATTCGCTTGATCAAACGATATGTCAACCGTCAAAGGTGTCAACCATCAGAAATTTGTTGCCAGAGCACACGTATAAATAAAACTGTACAAGAATTAAAAAAACAACAAAATAAAAAAAAACAGATGCAATGTACAGAAAAGGAATAGAAAATATATAGATACAAAATGGAACTATACTTAAAAGCACTTATCTAAAATACTTATTAAGAAGCATTTTCTTTTTTGTACTTGTATATGTCTTTAATCTCAAACAGAGGGAAGTGCTCTCCAAAATCAGACTTCCTGTGACAATTTACTTCAAAATTTGTTATGAGCGGAGGAAATTATGCATTTCTCCGGAAAAGATGAGATGTGGGTGTATTTCATTATTATTATGCTAGATTCCACAAACTGTATAAAAATGAGATCAATAAACAACGCACATCCAGTGCTAAAGTTCAAAAAAAAATTTTTTTATATTTCTTTTCATTTGTTTACAAATATGATGCTTTTGCACCTAATGGCCTGGGGTGGTAAACGTAATTGACAATGCCTTTACTTCTGACATATACTCGAGCGACTTTGACGGTTTTCAAGCGCATCGTTGCTGCATTTTTTCAAATGACGTAACAACTTACTATTATCAGGAAATAGCACAATCTGACTTCTTCTAGCAACATCTTATGCATACACCACACCACCGGTAACCACCGAACAACCTTCAGCGCCCAACGAACACACTCCAAACTATCAACAGACTCCACCAGAAGAAAGACCAAAACCGCCAAGCTTCAATACCGCACCTACATCCCCAACTGCAGGCTCCAGAGCTGGATCTGAAAATGCATCTACTACAAATGCCACTCCAGCTGATAAAAGGGTGATTATTCTCTTTGTCTTTAGTTGGTTTTGATTGTATCTTGTATTGAGACGGATCAAAGACTATGATTATGTGCATTGGAACAGAGCGCGTTTACATGTTGGATGGTGCGGGAAAAACATTACTGACCTTTCAGTTGACGATGACGTGAATATAAAAACGCTTTTAACTTGAATATGAAAATGAAAACCAATTAGCTTATGCAATTTTTGATATTTAACCATTGTTGTTCTGTTAGCGTAAAATTTATTTCAGTTTATTTATTTCTATTTAAGATGATTCTCATAGCTTTATTTTGTAATATTTGTAATTTTGAAAATACAGTTTGGTTTGCAGAGAACGTAATAGTCGAACAATATAAAATATTTTTCAGGCTGGTGTAGATAGAAGAGACTCAAAGGGTAGCACAAGCAGCCGCAACACTCCACCACTGCATATCTTGCCAGAAATGTTGGTAACTGGTACTCTGAATGCTGCCTCTTCAGCTATCAGTACTGCTCGGTCAGTGATCAACAGAGTTCTGCCCACTGAGGTTAGTATCTAAGCATGAGTAGGTAAGATGTATAGTAGAATCTTTTCAGTTTTTGGTTTTATTTATTGTTTCGCTTTGATACTTTCACATAGCAAATACACCGTCCACGCAATAACCCCGCTAAAGACCACAAATCATTTTTTACAGTTACATATTGTGGAAATGTTTTTTAGTTAGCTTATGATGCGTTTCTTAGTTTTAACTTACCAAATATCACCTTAGTTGAAGCTCTCTTCCATTCACTACTTTTAGATGCTGGTAGCTCATAGATTAGCAAGCACATTTTCAAATGTTTGGTTCATTTTGCCAAACGTTTTTAATGTGATTGCACAGTCCAATTTCAATATTTGAAGTCCAGCTATCGCTGCTTAAACTATGATAGTATTCGCTTGTATGTGGTGCGTCCCAATAGTAGTGAAATATCGTTTTCGTGTCACCCCTGAAAGATGCACTATGTTTAGACTCAGTCACAAAATATCCAAATATTTGTTAAGTCACTTAAGTTATGGACACCTTCGGCTACATATCGTACTCATGCGCGGTTGCAACACATCTCTCAAATCGAAGGTGATCCATATGATATCAACCTCAAATTAGGTTTCTGCTGCACCACTACAATTTGGTAAAAACTCAGATAAGGTACATCTCATAACAGTCTATCTATAGTAACTTTTTAGGGGAATTACGTTAGCAACTACAACAGAATTGGTTGGCTTGGTTATATGTCAATATCTGTCACATTTTGTCACAATTTTGCGGTGTATTTTACTAATGGTGATATATCATTTTCAAACACGGATGGCAATTTAGTTCAATGTAATCGCTCCTTCTATTTTTGCTTATTTCTTGTAAATCCTGGAGCTAATTTGCATTGAATTAAATGAGCGATCATTTGTGTTCGTCATCTATTCAGTACGAAGTGAAGATGTGTGATGAAAATGACCTATTGACGTACTATCGGACATCGACTACTGTTATAGGTTATAGTTAGCCTCAATATGTACGGAGCTGGTTTCGGATGAGGCAAGATCTTTGGAAAACTGCCCTGTTATCATAACTCTTGGAATATTCTTTTGTATTGCGGATTTGGCAAGGAATCCCATATTCAGCCGATTTATTTCGTCAACTTGAGCAATGTTTGCGTTAGTTATATCCATATTTCACATATTCAAACGTTTTAAATTTTAACTTGATATACTCGGCCGTCAAGTTGTTACATAAAACCAAGGTACATTTTATGTAAAAAAACCACTGAAGGCAGAAGAAATTTTCAACTTAGGTCAACTGTCTATTTAGGTTCCACTCAAGTTTTAAGTCCACCTGGTGCAACAAAAATATTGAAATTGAGGATCAGATCAGCTTAAGGTTGACCTCATTGGCAAGATTTTGCCACAGGGCATCACAGTCTAATGGATCTAGAAAGAGAAGCGCTTCAATATCACATAAAAATCACAAACAAGTAATTTTATTCGCGGTTTCGGAACAATTCTAGGCAGTTTAGCCAAATTCAAACTTGAATTGAAGTAGGTGTGCAATTCTAATTTTTGGTGCTGATCAATCAGCAGTCCCACTAAAATATATTGATTGTAGATCTAACATCCTACACGTTATACTGAGTGTTACATCTCAATTTTGCTAAGTTCCAAGTTATATTTTCTTCCGGACTTGTGCGATACAAAGGGTAATATAAAAGTTTTGCAATTTAATGACTTCGTTCAAAGTAATTTCCACCACATTCAATACATCCGCCAAAACCAGCTTTGACAAGTTTCACCCGGGAGTGCGGCACACTCGTTGACCCAAGCCCTCAGAAGGTCCTAATCACTAGAAACCCGTTTTCCTTTTAGCTTCATTTTCAAATGCGGATACAGTACATACAGTCGCAGGAAGCAAGATCTGGACTGTAAGGAAGGGGCTCAATAAATTTCAGTCCAGTAGTGGTCAAATACTCGATGCAGGCTTTGGCGCGGCGAGCTGGAGCGTTGTCATGGTGGAGGTACCGAGAGTCCATTCTTGACTTTGACTGCAGGGTTTCGTAGACTCTATGACTTTAGACAGGTACTGTTCCGTGTCCACTTAGCAGTGACTGTCTTCTGTGTGTCCAAAACGACACGCTCCACAATCCCACTCGATTTGAAAAATGCAGCTGTCATTTTTTTCTTAACAGACGGGATTTTCTAACAGCTACTTGTGTGTCCTCATCATCAAAGACCCAAACTTTGTTTGAGCTTTGGTCGACACATCGTAATAATGGAGCCAAGTCTCGTCACCTGACACAATCCTGTTCACGTACCGAGATCGTCCCTTATCAAACATTTTCCGCACCTTTCGACACCAAGTCGTACGACGAGTCTTCTGCTCTTCCGACTGCGGTACTCAGAAAGAACAAAGTTTCCTTACGTGTAAATGGTCTTGCAGAATTGAATGAATTACTGGTGCATGAAGGTGTCAGGACTCCTCTAACTGTTGGTATGTCACTCTCCGGTCTTCGTCAAGCATTTTCCTCACAGCAGTAATGGTTTTCCTCTGTTACTGATGTTCGCGGTCTTCCTTTCCTCTCAGCGTCCTCCAGAGTGAAATTGCTCCTTTGAGATTCTCTGTACCACCTGAATATAGTCGTACCATGAAGACAATCATTCTTTAATCCAAGCGTCATTTCTTCTAGACTTTGGTCTATGCTTAACACGTTCACCACGACGTGGTACATCGCTTATCTTGCCAAAAATCGTCACTGGTCACCGGTGGTACACTTTCAATTGATTATTTCACGAGCTACCAATCCTTACGGCTTATAGTATGGAACTGAATATTCGACAGACGGCTCTAAAGATAGTAAGTACACATTAGTGCGCCACCGGTGCCGCATTTGACTATAATTGTGAATTGTATATGAAATTTAATTAGAGGTATAACAATCCATGATATTCATAAGATTTTATTTCTAAAACACACTGTAACAACCATATGAAGTAACTGAACTGAGTAAGGGGTTAAAATAATTAGTGAAACATAACGCAAAAATATTTTTTCTAACAATGGGAGTAAGCGCTTATGTATTGAGGTATAACTTTTCTTATGAATTTCATTAAAACATTGAAGACATAGTGTCGGTTGTTCTGGACAATTTTCCTAAAATGTAGAGACAGGCTTGGCTTTATTTCCTCTTTGACACCGCTTGTGTTCTGAACTTTTCATTTCCCTCAGTGGCCACTGGTGGTACACTAAGGCTATAGTGAAAAAAAGAATCATCAAAGCCGTCGTGTACCACCGATGGTACATATTGAAACAGGTATTCAAAACTCAAAATAATACTCACACATTTTCTAGAAATTATATTACAGATAATGTATATTTGCACTAAAAAAACGAAAAAAACAACGGCTACAGTCGTGTTTTACTCCATGCATTGCCGTCGTGAACGTGTTAAACCACGCGTAAAGTTATACTGTAAAACTCCCCTTGTCTCACTACGTGTCCACGATGCCTTAGTCCGCACTTTACTCTGTCAATACGCATGAACAACTAAATCAACAGACGTGCTGCTGGCGGCTACTATGCACTCATAGACATGCCTCAACATGCAGCCTCCTGCGACAGTTTGTTAAGTCATATTGCAAAACTTGTATGTACCCTTTGTACTAGTGGTCCAAGCAGCCGTTGTACGTACACACAGCGAAACGATCTAGACAAATGAATGAACAATAAATATATTTCACGAATTTGCGGAACGCCACGTATCATATCCGCTTCGCTTGTTATTGTAGCCAATCGTCCACCAACCTCAACCATCCGCATCTCTGCCTAACGAACCACCTTCCCAACAGCGCCCCGGCTACTGGTTGAATGGGCATTGGGTATCGACCGATCCTAACGCTACGAGAGAGGCCAACCTGCAAGCCTTGACGGAAATGGGCTTCTGGAACAGGGACCTGAACGCCACCCTGTTGGCCAGATATGAAGACGACCTGTCCAGGGTGGTAGCCGAATTGGTGCAATAAGCGCAACGGGAGTAGTCAATCGGCGAGAAAGCATGATTAGTAGATATTTATTACAGGGTATTTATTAGGTGTAGGTGCATCTGAATACTTTGAAAACTATAATAGAAACTTTTGTTGGCCTTGAAGTTGTAGGAGACTACTTGATACGGCTGGATCTTGATGTTTTTTCTGTTACTTAAAGCGCATGCTATTTTTGGCTAATAGAGAGATATTATTGATTTGATTGATTCACATTCAAAATGAATCTTGAATGTTGTGCTTAAATCCAACATACTACAATTTTTGCTTAAAACCATGGTTATTGTGATTTGCCGTTGAAATCTACCTTTTTAGCTAACCTAACATACGACAATCATCGCTTAAAATCATGGTCATTGTTATTTTACTGCGAGGTCTCCAGACTCCTTTAATGGGATGCGACATTAACCTCAAATGTATTTTCCACTAATTTCATGGCCGACAAGACTTCTGTTCGTAACAAAGCATGGCAGTAAAATAACTGCAATGGTCAAAGTGGTGATTCAAACTATGGTCAACGACAAATTATCTGAGAACTCACCTACAACTTCTGTATTCTAAGATTTTTGTAGAATCAATGTTTTTCAAATTGTTTTGCTGTAACTGCACCTTTCGTATACCGTGTATAATTAAATAATGCAACTTAAATATAATTAACATTATTTTATGAAGCTTCAACACCCTAATAAATAAAATATCTATAATCTTATCAAATTAACTATCGTATTTCTGGACGAGTAACTGGTCTCGTCGAATCTTTTTTTTTTCATATTCCAGCTGACTGACCCAGATAGTTTATCTTGCTTCACTGTTATATAAATGTAGTTTCATAGAATTTATATTGAGTGATACTACTGCTTAGATAAATTCTGTGTAGTTTCGCTGTTTGTTCGAGTTAAATTCTCTACATTAAATATAATCAATATATTTTTCAAAATCTCCCAATGCAAAATGAGTGAATCTTGATTGAGACTGTCATATTTTGAAGGTATCTTCGCGTGAATATTATTCAAATGGTATTTTGCAACAGATGAGTCTGAATTACTCTTGATACTTAAGAAGAAATTTCTGCACTAGACTTTTATTTGTTTGTGACCTTCTTTTATGTTTTAAAAAATTCTAGATATGTTGCAGCTGGCTGCAATAAATTATAAAAACGGTGTTTTGTGGGTAAATTCTATCTCATAAACGGTCTAATCAAGAAAATAGAAAGGTCCATATTGGATTGACTATGGTTTTAAATTTGAGCTGTACTGCATTCTATTCAAAGGGTAACTTGCACAAGCAAACATATTACTTAACAAAAAATACAGGGTGTCCCAACCGTTGCTCCTAAACGAATATTTTTCACAGAAAGTAATTATGGTTTATTATATATGGTATCTGAAGTCATATTTCTAAAAAATTCACAATCATACAGGGTGTCCCAATTTTGACCCACATATCAAAGTTGATTTTTGTTAACAAGATTGTTGTAACATACTTATGGGTTTTGGTTATTCGTTATTGAATTAATGAGTATTTTATATAAAAAAGAATCAAAGTGTAACAACCTGCATATCTGCTACGTTGACAGGTGGAGTTGTAAATTGAACATATTCTGTAGTAGTACATATAGTTTAAATTTTGGCCATGTTTACTTATAGACAACAAAAAATTAATTTCAACTACCTTATAATAAAAAAAAGCTCATTTAAATGGGGATGTGCAATAGTAATGATGCAGATATGCAGGCTCTCAAACTTTGATATTTTTTATATAAAATACCCATTAACTACTAATAACCAAAACGTAAGTATGTTATATCAATCTTGTTCTTTTAACTGGCCTATACGAATGTGTAAAAAAAGGACATTCCATTTGAGATAAATCGATTTTGATATTTGGGCCAAAATTGAGACACCCTGTATAATTGTGAATATTTTAGAAATATGCTTCCAGTTACCATATATAATAATCCATAAATAGTTTTAACCAAAAACTTTTTGTTTAGGAGTGCTCAAATTGTTAGGACACCCTGTACAAATTTGGTTAGTTCCTACAAAAATTTATATTGAAATATTTCATTTGTTATATACCGAAGTAATGTGACTGGGTTCGGCTCTTTTAATGCTGCGGAAGCTATAAGATTGCAACGGATTGTTCCAACACTTTTCATATTTGCATGTATTGTTAAAACCGTGGAAACTTCAAAATCGACTTTTAATCTTTGATGGGCCAATATCCTCATTTTATACGCGTGTGATGATAATCGGTGATGGAAATTTTTATTTTTTGTATTCTAAAGTATAAAGATTATAAGCATATTAACATTTATTTTTAGTTTTAACTCTTGATTAAGGTTATTATATCTATAGTGGGATTAATATAGTGATATATAATCATAGTTCCATGTATTCTTATTTGTGATATGTCTATTGTTCGTTTAAAGTTCCAATAAAATTCGTAAAATGACAAGTTTTTTTTACTGCTCCTTGGTTGTTGACCAGATAAATTTGGACAATTTACTTGTAGATGACAGACACATCTACAGTAGCATAGTGTTATCCAACATTCTCACATTCTTGAGGTAGCGCTGATCTCTTTTTTTTTAACTTCTTTACATTCATTTACAAGCCGAGTCTTGTCTCCCTGGGGTTGTCAAAGTATTGATGCAATGTGTTTGAAAACACAATCGATATGAATTTTAAATAATGCTGTTTTTGTCCGAGAGGAAGAAGCATAATGTCACGTTCTAAGTACCAGCATGATAAGACAAAAACGTCTAAATCAACAATTATTTATTATGTACAGTTTTTACAAAATGCATTTGGATAGTTACCTAAAATTATATATAAATTAAGGATACATGTATAACTTGGGGGAATAAAGGGACTAATTAAGTATAACGGGACGATGAATATTGATGTCGATAGTTTTGGATACAATTTTGCTTTCAAAAAATGCTGGACCTAATTTTTTTTAATGATCAGGTTATTCCAGTAGCGAATAAGTATGACTTTATTGGTACAAAAGGTATCCATAGAGAGAAAAAGAGATACTATTGTAACTTTGTATAATACCAAGGTTTTTTTTACAAAGTTACTTTATGATCTTAATCGTCCAAGTCTTACTGTATTTGACAGTTATTTTTATATTTTCATTATTAAGATACAAATATGCTAACGCTCAAAATCATATAACCTACGAAGTTATATTTTGTACATTTATGCTCTTATCAGTATTAACCTTTTCGGCATTTATAAATTCCTCGATGCTAGATAAATTTTTCTCAAAATCCAACAATGAAGGGCTCAAGGACGAATTCTCGGTCGTTGGGTCTGGTTCTTTCGTCACATTTTCTTGAGTAAATTTTTCTAAAATCTTTAGCAGACTCGAATGTTCCACCTAAAAACAGAGTAGCTAGTTTCAAATGAACCATTTCACTGTTACCTTTTTTGTTCACTTCTCAGCTGTTTCAAAATACGAGATCTGTAAATTAAGTGATGAGACGTAGCATTCGATCTGGCGATTCTTTTTGTGAAACAGTTTTTCCTATTGTGTTCTAAAAATGAACTGCAGCAAGTCTCCTTGTCACACAGCAATGTCAGTAAACGAGTTTTTGGCCAGGAAAAACATTTCTGTGGATCCTCAGCCTCCTTATTTGCTTCAGTTCTTGTGACTTTTTTCTCTTCCTGAAGTTGAAAAATCATCACAAGGGCTGCTACGAGGAGTTTTATAACCGTCTCCAGCGCTGAGTGACTTCAGAAGGAAGTTATTTTGACGGTGACAATATAAAGTTGTAATTATATTTGAATAAAAAAATTAAAAAAAAATCAGTCTCATCACTCAATTGACAGACCTCGTACATACAGTGCTTTTCAAAAAGATCTCTCCCCTACTTATTTTTAAACGGATCAAGTTAGCAAACTGAAATTTGGGCTGATGGAATTCATGCATGAATGCTATATTTTAGCGTAAAAGTGAAAGTTGAAAATTTCAATATGGCGGTGGGGAGCCAACGTGGCATATTTTTTCTTCTTCAGTGGGGTATCTTGTGACACTTCATTTTGGAGCTCCTTCTGAGTACTTTATAACCCTAGAGTATAAAATCAGTCTCTTCCAGAATGGCGGAATGGCAGGCTATCAAATATGTCCTATATTTGATACAGGGTGTTTCAGAACTATGGGATCAAACTTGTATGGGTTATCCAGTGTAACAGTAGAAAACATTTGAGTATAGGGACCCATATCCGGAAAAGTGTCACTACGGCACTACAGCACTAAGACGCGTTAAAATTTAGAAAGACGATGAATTGCCTAAATAGGATTTAATGCATTTAATTTTTGCCTTTTGTACATGATATCATCACAACAATGTTCAAAATGTCCTCCAACCTGAATACACCGTTCCTGTGGGGAGATGTAAAGTCTTTGCTTCACGAAACTCCAGTATAAACAGAGCAAGACTTAATTGGACGAATTACAGCAGCATTTGAAATCATTCAAAACGAGTATCAAATTTTTAGTCAAGTCCGCCGAAATCATGTGCGACGTTTAAATCGGTGTATTCAGGTTGGAGGAAGACATTTGGACAATTGTTGTGATGATATCATGTACAAAAGGCAAAAATTAAATGCATTAAATCCTATTTAGGCAATTCATCCTCTTTCTAAATTTAACGCGTCTTAGGGCCGTAGTGACCCTCCGGATATGGCTCCCTATACTCAAATGTTTTCTCCTGTTACACTGAATAACCCCTAGAAGTTTGATTCCATAGTATAGTTCTGAAACACCCTGTATTATTGCACGTTTAGATGAACGCTTCCGAAAGAGGCATATTGAGATGGCATATGGCGTTTTGATTATTTGTTGAGATATGAACGATACAATGTACAAGTTCACCATTTTGAAAGATAGTGAATTTATACTCTAGAGTTATAAAGTACTGATAAGGAGTTACAAAATGAAGCGCCACAAGACCTCCTTGTTTCACTTGAGAAAACCTTTCAGTATGGCGGCGATTTTTACGTTCATAAATTAATTCCATCCTCCCAAAATTCAGAACAGAAAAAAGGGAGGCTTTTTGAAGAGCACTTTATATTAATACACTTAAAATAATGATTGTGACTCTTGATATTGATGGAGGGAACCTAACTGCAAGATGTATGATCTTTTTTACGAGTATCCATTATGTTTTGACGTCTACTTAGGCGAACAGGGCTGCGTTCGTAAATTATTACAGAGTGTACTTTGTACTACTCTGTAACAATTTTAGCGTTCGTAATAGTTCGAGGTACCTGTTACATGTGTTCGGAAATGGATCAAATTAATCCTTTCGGAACGTCAACAGTGTGCTCAAAACCTTGGGAATAAGGATTCTGTCACTTGTCAGTCTAATGGTTAATTGTTTGTTTATTCTATTTGGTTATCAAAAACGGCTCAAAATTGGCAGAATATATATTTTTCATGATAAGTGCTACCTCGTATCCCTAGGGTCTCTCACAGTAACTACAATGGTAGCAGAAAACGTGATTAGAAATTAGTCGGCTGTCATCAAGTCTCATTTACAGGCACTAACTAATACGATGTTATTGTACCAGTTGCATGTACTGTAATCGCGAATTCCATCTATTATTTGGCCTTATGACCTTATCTCTATCTATTTATATTTTTTTTTTGTAGTTATTTACTTGCCCATTTATACAGTATAAATGTAGAATGTACTCTTATATACTGATTGTAATGTATGTATGTATATCTGTCTGATGTCTATTATCAATCTATTCTTTTGCAAATTATCTATTTATATTCATGCCTACGGAAGGGTTGAAAAATGTCTATCTAGCGTTGACAGTTCGGTCAGGTTGTCGATATGTAATATTTTGAAGTGTTACTAGGCAATCAGCTGTTATTTGCTGACATGTTTAACGTAATGGTTACTCGTGAAAAAGACTTATTATTGTTTTAACATATTCACCCCATGCACATGTATTACAAGCTTGAAGTATTTAACACATCCCCTGAGAATTGAACGTACCTGTCCATTTTCGTTTGCCGCATAAGCATGTGAAAACATGGTTTCCTCTTTCTCTACAACTTTTTCTTTCTGTTTAGCTGAAGGTGATAGGGGAGGTTCGAAAACAAGTTTTCTCTGAGATTCTTTCACAAGTGTTGGAGATGCTTGTAAAGATTTTTTCTTGGTCGCTGTAACTGTAGATTCTGTTCTTTTTTCCTATAACAACAGTGAAGAAAAGTTAACGACCAGGAAATATGATGATAGGAAATGAGAGCTGTAAACAGGATTTAGGATTTGACTGTTTGAATACTCACATCCAAGCGAGGCTCCAGGGGGTCATGACTCCCTCTGGACGAATCTAGTTTGACCACTAATATTTATGACTGATAAATTTAATAAAATACAGACTTTTTGCAAATATGTAATGGACACAAATGAGTAAAAAATTCACCACTCCTGGCAACCCTGATCAATTTGTAAGCGCATGATGGCCTGGAAATCTGGTTGCCTATATGTTAATCATGACCAAATATAAGTAAAATAGTGATCCTACGTTTTGCGGCTTGGTAGTACTGCTTGTCCGTTAGTTCATTATTGGAAATTGAGCCTCATGTGTCCTGTGATTGAGGTAACCTTTCGCGCGGGCGTTTAACGCTGTGAGCAAATTTAATGAAAATACTTTTTGACGGGTAAAATCGGAGAAAAGCGGTTTCATTTGATTGGAAGGAAATCATAAGTATTATGGTAAGCATCATAGTTATCCTCTCAATTTGCGAAACACCTTTTGATTCCGGAGAAACAGGCCCCTGAAGGAGACGTCGTTGGAAATAGGTTTTCTTAAATAATTATCACATATCGTCGCTTAAGTTTTAACATCGCTTAACTGAAAAAATGCCGCCATCAAAATATGGAATTCAAAGATCCGCTTTTTTTTGCTCTTTTAAAAATGTGTGAGTTTTGAGTTGCGCTGTGTTAAAACTTAGGTGACGATATAATCCAACAAAAACTATTAACTCATTTAGTTCACCAGAGACGGACTAGCCATAACCGCAATATATCGATAATTTTGTTACACCTTTTTTTAATAATGCCCTTAAAATAATATTTTTGGAAATTGGAACATGCCTCGATAGTGTTGACTTACATCAAGTAAGTTGCTTTCAAGAAATTTATTCATGCTTGATTTCGATAATATTACGTGGTTGCGGGCCTCGATGACAGAAGATCGTCTAACTGGACTGGCACTTTTATATGTGTGTCTATAAAGATGTACATGTCGATATGGAAGAAGTCATAAATCGGTTTGCAGGAAGACAAAAAAAAGAATTAATTTTGTTATTTAGCAATAAAAACTTTCCTTTTAAATTAGATTTATTGTTTAAATCACGTTTAAGCTACACCGTATGAGTACACCGGTAGGGCCACTGACATCCCTCAAACTTATGTTAAGACGAGAAATGTGAATATGTTTTCTGCCGGTTTGTACCAAATAAGAAACTTACCGGAGATTTTGGTTTCGAATCAACTACATCGTCTTTCACTATCAAGTCTTCAATTCCCGCCATAACTTCTTGACTGTTCCTTTGACTTTTCCTAGGTCTTGGTAAACTAGCATCTTTTGGGTTGTAATGTTCAATTAACCCCAAATCCCAGTCTTCAAGGCCACCGAACGAGTCGTCACTATCTCCATCTGTTTTGTGGTGGACCTAAAGACAAAAGTATGTATATAAAAGTTATTACAATATAATGTTTATTCGTACTAACCCCTCTGTTTTTTGGTGGATGTTGTGCTTTTTTCAAATGTTGAGGTAGAAGAGAACTTATGCTTCGGCATCGTGTGATATAAGAGTCCAGTTTCCCCGTAGATCCAGATCTGGACTTCTTAGGCGTGCTTGTTAGCACGTCGGACGGATATGAAGTTCGCTTTTCTTTGGTTGACTTGGACAATGTTGGATCTGCAATTAGACAGTAATTAATTTTCTACAGCCCAGAGTCCAAATGGCAGCCTGGTTCACAAGAGTGAACCCCTGAAATATTAGAGGAAAGGCCTAAAATATGACCACCATTTTGTTATGGATTAAAAAAATATGATACAAATACTCAGCGGGTATGCTTGACTCAAGTACTCCTCTTTGGAAAGTGGTGAAGTAGCTCAGAAACGTAGCTCCACGGTCCTGGGGGCATGAATGAATGAATGAATCTTGAATTTTAGAGGCATCCCGGCCACCATAAGGAGCCGGTGCATAGGCCTGGGGGCATAGTCTTCAGGACAGATGACAAGGTCGAGGTTTTAGCTGATGCTATGGAACGACAGTTCTCTCCCAACTATGATTTTGATAATGATCTCGACGCGGAGCAACAAATTGCAAGATCCGTCAGGAGATATTTTAGGGCCAACGGTGTCAGTGATCCCGGTGCCGCCATTAGTGATTCTTCCTCAGAAGATTCTTTTTCGGAAGATGCATCAGCTGAAGAGTTGCACAGCTCATCAGCGGCTTCTCCCGAGATCCCGCATTGCACATCATATTAAAGACCTCAAGGTGCGTAAAGCGAGTGGGGAGGATCAAATCACTAATAAGGCACTGAAGTTGCTTTCACGGAAGTCCTTGACTTATCTCGTGGCTATTATCAATGCAATGCTAAGGACCCAGTACTTTCCATCGACGTGGAAGCTTGCGGAAGTTATAATGATTCCAAATAAACATATTTAATAAAAATATTATTTTACAAATATTTATTAAATATGTTCAAGAAAACAAATATTTAACTAAGATAAAAATATTGTTAAATATTGAATAAATATTTAATGAATATTTCGTGCTATCGGGGGGAGCGTCGTCCTGAGTCGAAATGGCTTTCACCTGGCACGCAGGCAGTGATAATTTGTATTGCGTAAAGTTATTTGTCACATTTTCAGACCGCAAAATACATGTAACAATAACTCAGGATGTGTTGATTTTATCGCCTTTGATGGAAATCAAGGTTAATTCTAAAAGAAATTAAAACACTGAGTTGCATCAAAATTGAAAAAAATAATTCCAATCAAAATGAAAACAAAATATTAAATCAAATGTTCCAACAAACATCCTTCTTGGGTTTGGCAGTAACCTAACCTATTGCAGAAGCCTGTGCGAGCATTTTCTGGTGTATATTGGCAGATTGCATGACCTGCGTCACCGTCGCTAGGCAATGTGATGATGACCTTCGCTGTTCTCTTTCTAACATGTGTTGATTCACACTACTCGCACTTCTCTCCCGTACACATTGAACTCAAGCCATAAGACAAATTTGGTTTTCCCTGTATATGCTTCTGATTTGAAATAGTTTTGTGAACAGATATCAAGTAATTCAGCAAATGACTCTTATCATTATAAAGCAGCGGTTTTGATGCATAGCATAGTTATACGAAAAATACCTACTTACCTTTGTCAATGTCATCAAAATGAGCTACAGTGAATTTCAACTCGTCATAATTTGGAAGCGACATCACAGATAAGTTTTTCCGCCTCTTCTTCTCGACATCAGACTTGTTCTCACTTTTCTTATTCTCTTCAATTTTGTTTGTGTTTATTTTGTCATCATTTTTCTCTTCATGGTTGTGATGATGATGATGATTCCTGTTATGAGTGGATTCGTCTTCATCACAGATTGGACATTTGTAGGAGATATTTTTCTTCACGAACAGTGGCTCTTCTACTGGTTTTTTAGTCTGGAATCAGAATATCCTGTACTATTAGAAGTTCTAAAACTGCTACCAGCTATATATTGATTGATATGTAGTACTAATTTACTGCTATTTTTTAGTTTCGACACCCACTGGCAAGAAAATATTGTAATGAGGAATTTCGAAAATGAGGTATGTCATTTATTTCCGTCGATCTATCTGCCTGACGGCTTGGATTTTGATGAAATTTTCGCAAAAGGACGAAACAGCTTTATCGGTTTTGGAAATCTTCGAAACACTTTTTGACGTTTCAGAAACTCATGATAATTTTTGGAATTCCTTTGAAGGGTAAAAAAGTGGGGGTGGTGGTTTCATTAAGCGAGGGAGAGTGTATCCCATTTTTTGGCTTTGGATTATTTATATGCTTCTAGTCCCGGTAATTCCATGCAGTTATTAGACGTATTTCAGACATTCCATGTAAAATTAACCCTTAAGACTTGGAATGGAAGGAGTGTTTTTAATGCCCGGGTCAACCGTAACGGTGATAGAAAATAAACATGTTGCGAACTGGCCGCTGCCGCTGGCGTGGTAGCGATTATGTAATACATGTATCGAATGTAAGTGATATATAATAACTGTCTTTCTACCGGAATTCGCTTGAAGATGGTAATGACAGATGCTGCTGGTGACCAATGCTTAGCTAAGAATATTCGCTGCGGTGTGAATCGGCATTGTATGAAACTATATAAGATCTACAGCGCTGGAGGCTGTAGCAATAAAATCTTTTATGAACTATTCTCATTGTTGCAAGGGAAGTATAGAGTGAATCTACTTGATGCCATTTGTTATACAGGGTGTTAATAAGGGGCCTGGAATGCAGCACCCCAGATGATGTAAGCAGTACTTCAAGTCTGAAGAAATTATGAATACCGCAAGTCTGCCTACCTGAAATGCTTGAAGTCCACTTTTGGCCACAGCCTCAATCTTTTCTCTGAAATTCTTCTTATGTTTCCTTGGCGGTGGTACTGGGGTCGTTATACTATCCCTACTGAATATTGATGTTAGCTTTGGGTTCCTCAAGTGTACGTGTTGTTCCTCTTTATTGTCAGGTACTGTTAGATCCACATTCGTCCAGTCGGAAGACCTCGATATCGGTTTCGATTTGATTATGTTCTCTTTTTCGGGACGATTCATTGTTGTTATACTGAAAAATAAACACAAAATCGTCAATCGCACATTATGAAGCCATTACAGAATTGTTTTATTCCTTTTGAAGCTCTTACGCTCCGGTTTTTGACAAAATGAGTAAGGTTTTAAAGTGGTCGGGCATCTTTCTTACAGTATTACCTTATAATGAGGGCAACACGAAATACAGAGAAAAATTTATGCATGAGGATTTGAAAAGGTACATCCAAAAAGATTTTTTTGTTCATTAGTCCGCCGCTGTTACAGCGAATTTCAGAAACTGTTACTACCTTCTATGACCTCACAACATATGCTTTTCAGTTTTTACTACCTGCAAAATAATGAACTTCTGTATTTCTCACAACTAATAAAGGAATCTACCGTTTTACTTTGAACATGTGTTTGGAACAAACAAAACTAAAAACAAAAGCGCCATGTGCATTTTTCTAGTTTTAAAGCAGTTTGTTTGTTCAAGTTGTGGTTGAATTTAATCGTATATATAATTGAACACATTTTGTGCAACAGAATTTCTCAGACCCTGATCTGGACAATAGGGTGTTTTCCAAAATTTTCATTTTATGATATTCGTAACGGTCTCTGTATGTAAACAATATAATTTTTCATACAGTAGCAACTTCCACCTATTTTAAATGTATATTGTTTAAAAAAGAGGAGGTGTTGAAAAATGCTCGAACGATAGGGAAGGAAAGATGCCTGTTGAAATATTCATTTTGGATTGATACATTATTTGTGTTCGTCTACCGACAGTACAGCATACACTCTGAACAAAAAGATAAAAAAATCCATATTGCGTTGAAACGGGTTGTCCTAAACTGCAAAACCATGCTTTTGAAAATAATAAGTATAAAATCACCCTGTCATTTCTCTCTTTTTGATTGGTCGATATATAACAGTCCGTCAATTATAAAAGTGATAGGAAATACCCAATTCTATGAAAGTTATTCTAATATTTATGTTCAAAAACATCATGTTAGATTAAGATAATCTTATGAATCGTATAATCCTACCGATGTTTCACGATTCTATTCCAAATTTAATAGAAATCACTGATATGTAGATACCTTTGACAGGTTTACGACTAATTGCATGTCGATAAGGTCTTAACTGGTTCGTGCGCTAAAACCAAAGAATTCAGTTAAAGTAGAAGCCAGCCAAGGATTTGTTTGTCTCTTAATTCTTATAGTCTGAAGTGAGGATCACAGTGCACTTGACATAAGTCAGTTTTTTGACAGCTCTGATATTAAATGCCTATTATAGTGTTATTTTTTAAAAGTGCGAGTGTTTGCAGATAATTGTGATTTTATAGTTGTAGACACCGTCCTTGGCGGGTCAAAGTAAGACTACCAGTATCCCTTTATATATATATATATATATATATATATATATATATATATATCTAACTCCCTCATACGTACACATACAACCTACCCCTGTGTGTGAACGTTTGTTCGGTAAGCTCAAAGACATACATTTTTTAGTTGTGTGTCTCCGTCTCGAAAACTTTGTCGTTACGTATGAGCACCCTTCAATCATGTTTGTCAGAGTGACAACTTACTTGACAACGGCGTGCAATTCGAGTTGTCCTGTTATGGATCTTCAATATAAAATTGTACCATGCCCGGAAATACGATCAATGGAGAAGGCCGACATCTCGTACTAAATGTATTAGAGTATTTCCAGGACGAGAATGAAAACACCGGTCCCCTGTTATCCACTTCATGCGTACTGGAGAGAGTAGCAGATGCGCTGAAGATTAGTCTGCGCAGTGTTCCGCCCATGGTATGGAGACTCGATCTGTTTACTTATTACATATGGCGTTAATGACGAAACCGCCAAAAACGGTGACTACAACTATAGACGATTTCAAGACATGGTAGGTACTTCTTACATAATTCGCAAAGAGCGGCACAAGCCTAATGAAGGTAAATGTTTCCACCTGAATTATGTAGATACAATACTGTCACGTTGGTAGGCATTGGTAGACAAATGCGTCAAAAGTATGCACTAAAACTACGCAATTTTATCGACAAACAATGCAAATGTAAACGTATAGGCTTATCTCCTTCCAAACTATTCGTTGGCTGAAACTGAATTAGATAGACACGTCTTAAAAGATTTCCAAAGAAAAGTTTCCACCGTATGCCTGACAAGTTCAATCTACTGGATTCCATAATCGAATAGTCTACTGAAAAATCATCCAGTACACATCAGGCGTCAACATTTTTGTTTGATCTTGTATGTGTCCATTGTAAAAGTTTACCTGGTAATGCCCGGTGCTGCTGTATCTTTTTTGCTAAGCTGCGGGTCGGACTTCCATGCGTTTGGGCGTAACTGCAACAGAGAGAATGTGTTCAGTGCATAACTGTAAAACTTCAGACAAGAATAATTATTATTATACGCCGCAGTATACTTAAAAACCATAATAATCGTATAAAATAGTATTTTATGTCAAGAGTCCGTATCAGCACCGGTGGCTCTGACCGAACTTATATCATACAGCGGCGTAACGGTAGGTAATTATTTTTAACTAATTCAAGTCATCTACTTTTACTCGGGCATGAGAAATGTAAAGCCTTCCAGAACCTACTCATTTCTAAAACAATCCAACTGTCGCTTCGTGAATGGTTGCCTTCTAGTTCAAGATATAAAATAGTAATGTTGTCGAAGCTATCCAAATAAAATTTTTGCGGAGCAAATCCCGTATACATAGCGGTAGAACAAAACGACGAAAAGATCCCGAGAGTGTTGTTAGAGAAGTGACTTCGATCAGCATCGAGTTTGGACAATGTAGTCGACGCGGCAACACCCGAAGCGTGAGCAGTACTCCGGGCTGGGTCTTATCTGGGCCATGCACGGAGTAACGATGTTTTGTGGAGAAAAGTAATAACTGCTGCTCTTGTAAGCAGTATCAACTGACAGGCTTGAATTAAATTATTTATGCAAGGAAAATGTACAATTTACAGAAATGGTAAAAACTTCCGCTCTTACCGAAATTAGAAAGCTCAGTTGGCTACGGAGAATAGGTAAGGCTTACTTCGTAAAGCTATTTTTTCCTTATCCAGTTATTAAAACATATTGGTTAAAATATAACAGAAATATCAGATTTAGATCACAAATAAATGCAACAATAATGTGGCAAGGCAGCTTTTTACTGCAGTTCTGCTGGTTTTGTGGTCACTTGTCAATCTGTGGTTCTATGATTCTCAACATATTCATGTGTCTGATCTGATTTGAAAATAAATACTAAATAAACTTTACCGTGAAAAAAATGGACAAGGTTTTGAAATTTTGGGGTTAGCTTCACGTCAAAATCGAATAAAAAAATAAGAAACCTGTTATGACTCTCAGTAGTCAGTACCTGTCAAATTACAACTGTTTACTTCGGTGGTCATAAAAACTCCTGCCTTTTCAACCATCCTTATTTGCTGTCGCTGCCAAAAGTAACGCAACGGAAGGTTTAACAGCTCAACGATTTGTTATTTTTGTTGCACTAAAACAATTCTGTAATGACACATGTTGCCGCGATTTCCTTAGCGTCGTTTCTCCTCACTAGAAATGAGCATTTATAGGGAGGACAGGCTTTTGATCGCCAATCTGTCGTTATTGAAGCGATTCGAAAATCTGAGGCATTCGTGTCTTCACTATCAACACTTTATCAACCTCAAGTGGTCCTTGCACAGGGTCCAAATATTATAAAAACACCGACATGTTCAACCATTTGGAGAAAAGGTGCCCCTTTGCTCCTGTCGTAGGGACGCCCCTGAATATCGTACTTTCAAACGAGCAACATAACGGTGGAGTGTGGGAGCAGCAGGAAAATACAAAAAGCGTAAAACAATGCATACCTCCATTGTATATACTTCACAAAGATTTGCAACCATACATTTCCATTTTGATTATAGGCAATTTTCATGAGTTGTGTTTATTCCTTCGGGTAATGCAATAAAGGTGTTTACAATTATTCATTATTTTTTATAGAGGTCAGAATTGCTCATTAGTGAATGTATCACGTTCATAAAATAGATATTATAGAGAAAGAGGTTTACGTCGGTAGTAACGCTTCATTATTTGTTAGTGTGTGCTTAATTATACTTTATTAGATAAAAATATTGCAATATTATTATAATAATATATATATTATGTATTACTTTTATTGCTTATTGTGTTTTGAGAAAAGGAAACGATTGTGGGCTGGTCTTAGACGGTGGTCGGCGCTACTTTAAAAGAGGAAAGGATGACTGCGGGTGCCTATACTATAACTATCTAAAACTGTAATGACTCATCGATGTTCACGTGAACATCACTTAACTACCAGTAGTCGGCTGTTCATAGGCGCGGTATGAATGTTTAACATGGGTGAACTAGATTTGTCACATGCTTAATAAAGAGTGGTTTGAAACATAACATATTGTGAGTCAAAAATTTGGGAATTACCTTTATTCATCGTCGCTTCCACTTACATCTGACAGTAATAAACTGTCGCTATCGCCTTCCTCGTTGAAATTGACTATAACTGGCTCTATGATGGTGTCGATGTGGTGGTCAAGCTGCCACATTTTTGTTTCTTCCTTCACAACATGACGGATAGCATTCTGCCAAGCTTCGGGCGTTACTAGCTGTATGGAAGTCTCAAGTAAAACCTTAACGTCTGGTAATTTGAAGGTTGTGTTATAGCGCGCAATATAACCCTTCACTTGAGCCCAGATGAGCTCTATTGGATTCAGTTCACAGTGGTAGGGCGGTAACCGCAGCACAGTGACACCACATTGACGGGCCATCTCATCAGTCACGTAACTAATGTTCGCAGGTTTATGCTGTTTAATTTTTTCATACAATTCCGCTTTCACACATGAATCGTCAAACGGGATTCCTTTTTCGCGCAACCATTGCTGCATGTTACTTTTTCGAGATCCCATAGTCGGTACACGTTCGGCTCGACGACTATGGTAGGAAGCATTATCCATGACGATCACAGAGTTGGGCTCAACTCGCTGAAGCACCCCTTGAAACCAGCTCTCGAAGCAGCTGGCATTCGTTTCGTCATGGTAATCACCTCCTTTCTTAGAGACGAAAATCAAGTCACACTCTTCTAAAAAGCCACTATCCCTACCAATATGAGTTACGATCAATCTTTGACCTTTCCCTGACGGTCCACGAAGACCTGTTGACAAACCTTCAATGCTTGCTTGTCGGTTACTCACTACGTTTTTGTCTATCCAGGTTTTTTTAACTGTGTGACCTGCATTTACCCATGTCTCGTCCAAATAACACATTTTTCTGCTTTGTCGCCTATATTCAATCATTTCGCGTAGGTATTTTCGACGCCAGGCGACTATTTCAGGTCTCTCTATCAATACTGACCGATTACGCGTTTCGTAACGAAAATTAATTTCGTGCAGGGATTTCCTCATCACCTCGACGCTCATTTGGGGTATAATTTCATTTTCCTTGATCGCTGCATGTACAGCCTTGAGGGTTGGTATCTCATTCCTAAAGAAGAATGAATGTACGGTTCGCCTTAACGCCATTTTGCTATCGTCATCCAATTTAACGGCCTTTCGTCCCTTCAAATTAAACTTTGGATCAGTAGTAGCTCCAGTTTTCTTCTTTTCATGCACCACCCTGCGAATGGTCCACTCTGGAACGCCTGTCATACTTTCACAACGCGCGAGTGCATCTCTGTGCGACATAGTTCTGTTCAGATAATTGAACACGTTGAGCACGATTTCTTTCGTGTCCCTCTTCAGTGCTTTACGAAGCCGTCTACTTGTTCCCTGGCTTTCAGTACTTCCACTCGTGCCATTTGTACTCTCCATGGTTAAGTATAACCAAAAGAGTAACCACAGAAACCACAACAATAACAATCACACAACAATTCTTATAAAAACACACAATATGCGATCGCTCAACGAAACACGTTCCAATGCGTTGCCGACGCCTATGAGTCTGCCGGTCGAAGCGCGTCTTTGATTTCATTGGTTCTACCGGCGGAGAACAATCAGCCATTATTTCCATCTCTGTCTGTGCTGTTGACCACCGCAAAGCGACAGAAACGACATATGTCGTACGCTATACGGCTGTACTGGAAGGAAGCCGGGATCCAGCTCTGATTACGTGTTGATCACACGTTAAATAGTTGTAGTATACCGAGCTAAATTTTTATAATAACAGAGTCGGATTTGGATTAGCGATCTAGCCTATAAATCGTTTCCTATTTTGGTACTCAGCTAGTGATCATTTGTTCTACCCTTGAAACTGCTCGTCGATATTGTGTTGTTGAATTGTTGTGTTGTACTCTTGTTGGTGTGGTTGTTCTTGAGTGATTTTTTTATCAAGGTTGATAATGGACAATAAAAGGTCATATGCCACAATTTTAGTTACGAATTCAGTGAGTTTAATTCATGATGAGGACAACAATAGTGTGGAGCAGTTCAACTCTATAATCGCAAAATACATTGGGGTAAGCGAATAAATTATTGCTAGAAGAGGTCATACCATAGAAGATGTGCTGCAGCTGTAGTGAGCCACAATACCGGCCTGTCTATGTGGTCCAAATACATTTGGGTTCTAAGCTTAGTCCAACCTCGCTTATCAGTAAGATGGAACAAAGACTCAAACGCAAGAATCTTGGAAAGAAACTCAGACCAAAAAAAGTTGATATAAAAATAACTAACAATTCGGATAGCAATTCCAAAGAAAATATATAATAGTTTTATGGCGAATTCTGTCAAAAACCTGACATGAACGACATTGATTTGGAGGTTGCTAAGCAAGCATTTTTAGGGAAGCTTAGAAAAAGTGACGACGAGATTTTGCATATCGAACAAGTCACCAAATCACAGGACTGTGTTTGTGGCGTCTTCATCGGAGGATAAGGTTGACAGCGTCTCGATTTTGTGAAGTTTGTAGAAGAAGGCTGACAACAAGCTGTAAAGTTCTAGTAAACTCCATCATTGGACACCGCAGTTCAGTCTTGTGGTTTGTTTATTGATCGCACACATCCATTTCTGGCAGCATCGCCTCCATCTACCTATTACAGTAGACAAGAAATGTACTTAATCCAAGTATAAGCCTACTTGTTTATTGCTTTGCAAAAACTACCTAACTGTTTCCTCTTATTTTGACGGCATAAGATATTTTTATGACTCTCATTCAATTGTTACCATCTACCACACGACCCTTGTAAACATAATTGTGTTTATTGACATGAATAAACGAATTAGAATTTGAGTTCTTGAATTTATTTTAGGAAAGATAAAAATTTTTTGAATACATTTTTTCTTAGTCGGAACGCACCGTCGCGTCGCTTGGACTAGCAGGACGAAAAAGTAGATGAACTTCGCCCAAAAACCGATTTGCACTTCACAGCTTACTTTTTATTATTTCCAAATGAAACTCTTGCAGCGTGCCAGAAAGATTTTAACCACTAGGATCTTTTTAAAATACCAAGAAGTTGAGCACATATAATGAGCATTTCATCCCACCATAATTCTTGCGCAAAGACAAAATTTTGTAAAAAGCTCTGATAGCACCCTAGGCAATTATGGCCTGCTTATATCCAGAAAAACATCACAAACTGCAGAACACAAAAGGTAACGGCGAAATGGGTACATTTCACGGGTTATGAAATTCAAATGAAAATGCAGGTATAAAATCTACCAAATGATTTCTTTACTTACTTACTTTTTCTTTTTTGCCTATAGCACCGTCGCCACTGGACTAAAACTACAAAGCTTTGGCATACTAGTAATCGTGTGTGGAAATTTCATAAAAATCCGAGCGGTAATTTCCAAGTTGATGATGAGTGATACAGTTTTTCGTGATGTAGATGTCATATGACTTAAAAAAACATAACATCTCATTTTAGAAATTTTTCGCGATTACAATACTTCCTCGCCAATGACGTGGGAAGTAAAACGGCTTTAAAATCGAGGAGTATCAGCGATCGCGATTATGAGTACCTATTTGCAGAACGACTTATCTACGTGATATTATATGAAATAGGGCCACCAAATGATCTGAATACGTCCTTTTTTAGTCCGTACATTTGCGCAGCAACGCTTGGTTTGGCAGCACGAAACAGTAGACAAAATTCGTCCAAAATACGATTTGTAGAGGTTTGCGCGCTTCGAAATTGACGCATTATTTTTTGATATTTTTGGATGAAATTTTCACAGAGTGCTGAAAATAAAACTCCACAGGGTGCTATAGAGCCACTTTTTCACTTTTTTCACTAGGTTCTTTTAAAGTTGAACAGAAAAAGTGCGCACCTCAACCCATCATAAAACTTGTGCAAAAACAAAATTTCAAAAAGAGCTCCTATAGCACCCTGGGCAATTATCTTCTCAACATACTGTATGAATTTCATTCAAAAATATTGAAAAATGGAGTGTCAATTTTGAAGCAGCTGAACCGTTGTAAATGGCTTGAAACTCACTGCGTCGGAGCCGCCTTAAGAGGGGTCGGATTGCGTGAAGCCGGTCTATCGATAAGATAAGTTTCTAGGAGGACCTACAGATCCTTACCCAGTATACTGCAGTGTGAACGAGCGTGGACACAGGAAGGCCGAGGACAGCGAGCGACGGGTTCTGGACATCCCAGAGGGACCACACAGCGACTAGACCGCCGGTTAAGACTTCTGACTCTGAGAGACAGATTCAGTAGTAGGTACTCGAGCCATCGCTAATCAGTAGTTTGAAGAGCATGGAAAGATGATTGGTATGAGTACGGTCATCGCCGAATACGACGGTTTCTCCTTTTGTCTTGTCTTCTATGAGACCGGGAATGGAATCGGGTGGTCTTTAGTGACGAATCCCGCAGCTGTCTGGTGATGCACGATGGTCGAGCAAGAGTGAGAAGGCTACCTGGTGAAAGACGTGACCCACAATTTGACAGAGAGCGTCACGTTCACCACACTGTGGGAGTTGTGGTATGGGGTGCTATTGCTTTTGGTAGCAGATCACCACCAATTTTCATCAGAGGCAATATGACAGCCCGACGCTATTTCAGGAAGTAGTGGAGCCTCATCTTATTCCATACCTTAACACCATCCAAAACCCGATTTTTCAGCAAGACAATGCCAGACCGCATGTTGCCAGAACATCGTTAGAATTCATGGATCAACATCGCATCAACCGTTTACCTCGACCACCACGATCGCCTGACCTATCTCCAATTGAATATGTCTGGGACATAACAGGTCGCAGGCTCTTGAATTTGCAACACCCTCCACAAACTTTAGCAGCTCTTACTCACGACATTGCAGTAGCCTGGAATAAGATACCCCAACAGGATATCGACCACCTTAACAGCACGATGCCCAGGCGTGTCAATAAGGGTATAAGAAATCGTGGATCCTCAATACATTATTCAACCAGCTTCTGAAGTGAGTTGACGAATCAAGCTAAAAATTTGATCTTTTTACTAATACGGGACACTGAACATATATGTCAAAAATTCGGATAAACATACGTAGGTGTTTATATTTTTTTGTCACTCAGAATACTACTAGACTACTATTGTCTGCGTAATATTTATTATCAACTGGCGTACTTGTCTGAGAAATAGAGAAAAATGGTGGCGATTGCAAGGGAAGGACATATGTGGTGAAAATATGGGTCATGCAGGAAAGCAGGACCATAGTTTTGTGCGACCTGAGGCAAAGTATAAATTATGCGCCATCCCCCCATATTCATAGAGAATTTCTCGTCGCTAAATTTTTATTGTTTTCATTTACAGTGTGTCCCAATATTTCGTGGACATAGAAGTACCAGGTATTTTTAATATAGGGGTGTATTCCAGTGGTGTAATATCTAAACCATTTCTTGGTTTGGTAAGCAGTGCTAATAACTTGAATAATTTTATTTTTCAAACTGCTATGATGCTGACCAACACTGCTATTCATCTTTTATGTGGAATTTTTTATCTGTCTCATTCAGCATTGGCGTACGCATCTTCATTGGAGATGTATTCCAATAGGTAATAGACTCTATAAAATTTTTAAACAACATCAAAAAATTTATTGATTACCATCAACAATATTGTAACATTTTAGAAAACAAAAATTTAAATATCAGTTAAATATTTAAATTATTTATTTATGACAAAAACGGACCTTTTTCAAAGCAATAACAATTATTTTAAACAGTATTGTTAGTACCTTGTAGGGCCACTCCGCACTCGATCAAAGCCTGGCATATTCATGGCATGCTTTCCAAAAGGTTATTAATAAATTCTCGGGATACGTTTTCCCACTATTCCTGAATGGCCTCAGGACAGCTCTTCCATTGTTTGAGGAGCATTTTATCTTGAACTCATTAAAAATTTTAGCCGAGACGACACAGGTTCAATTATCTTTAGGTCTGGAGACTTTGATGGCAGAGGCAATAATGTAACATTATCTTCTGCCGAAAAGTTTATAACAGTACGAGCTTTGTGCGGCCTGGCATTATCATGGATGAAAACAAAATCCTCCCCATAATATTGTGCTAAAGGTACTTTTTACTTCTCAAGAGAAACCCCAAAAAAGTCCCTTTTTAAGGGATAAAAGTAACACTTCTTTAAAGTTCGATAATTAGAGATATAGCCAACTGTCGAAAAATTTGAAATACCACTCTTTTAAGGATAGTCCAAAGATCAAAAACATTTATAGAAAAATTTTCAAAATAAAAAAATGAGAATCAGACATAGCCCCAAACTTTGCTAAGAAACATGACTTCCTTTGCTCACCCTGTATAAGCGGATAAATAAAAGAAATATAACGGTCGGAACCTGTACGTGTTCTCAAAAAGTTGATCAAGAACCCCCCGAATACCGCAACTCGATATCTCTTTCGATTCTGAAAATATCGATATTTGAATTTGTGTAAAATTTTCCATGTTGCAAAGCAACTGTCCATTATAGTCAAATACCAGAATTGATGACACAGCAGAAGTCATCGTGCGCCACTGCTTTGACGCTGTATCTTTTGATTCAAATCACAACTTTGATAAGTAAGTTAAAAATTGGGACACCGTGTATAATTGCCAATATTTTAGAAATGTGCCTTTAAATGTCATGTACACTAAGTGACATATAAATCCGAACACCCAGTTTAAATGGTTTTATTTTAATAAAATTTTGTATAAGTACTTAATGAAGCATAATAAGTAAATGATAAAAATTTCAAAATGATTGCACTGCTTTAAAGCCCTTTGACCTTTAATAATATGTGGACGCACCCTGATGTGCTACGCATTCTCCAACGCGCCTAGGCATGCTTCTGATCAGGTGGTCAATGTCCTCCTGTGGTATCTCATTCTAGGCAACCACCAACTCCTCTCGAAGTGCTTCTAGAGTCTGAGGAGGACGTTGCAAATTGAGCAATCTCCTACCCATCATATCCCACACGTGCTCAATTGGGGATAAGTCGGGAGGTCTTGGTGGCTATGGTAACAATGTGACATCATTATGTTGAAAGAAGTCTATTGTGACTCTTGCAACATGTGGTCGGGCATTATCTTGTTGGAAAGTTGGATCTGCCAGGGTGTCAAGATAGGGTAAAAGATGGGGTTCTAGAACTTCGTGGATATAACGCTGCGCGTTCATGTTACCTCTGATGAAGATTAAAGGTTACCTGGAACCATAAGCTTTAGCACCCCAAACCATAACTCCAACAGTGTGATGAACATGTCTTTCAACAAAAAACTGTGGATTCCTCCTTACAGCGACGTAATCGCCTTGAGTGGTGCAGACAACGGTCACTCTGGGATCAGGAATGGAACAGTATTGTCTTTAGTGACGAGTCTCGATTTTGTTTAGGCATGCACGATGGTCGTGCCAGGGTTAGAAGGCGACGTGGTGAAAGGAGGAATCCACAGTTTTTTGTTGAAAGACATGTTCATCACACTGTTGGAGTTATGGTTTGGGGTGCTATAGCTTATGGTTCCAGGTCACCTTTAATCTTCATCAGAGGTAACATGAACGCGCAGCGTTATATCCACGAAGTTCTAGAACCCCATCTTTTACCCTATCTTGACACCCTGGCAGATCCAACTTTCCAACAAGATAATGCCCGACCACATGTTACAAGAGTCACAATAGACTTCTTTCAACATAATGAGATCACATTGTTACCATGGCCACCAAGATCTCCCGACTTATCCCCAATTGAGCACGTGTGGGATATGATGGGTAGGAGATTGCTCAATTTGCAACGTCCTCCTCAGACTCTAGAAGCACTTCGACAGGAGTTGGTGGTTGCCTGGAATGAGATACCACAGGAGGACATTGACCACCGGATCGGAAGCATGCCTAAGCGCGTTGGAGAATGCGTAGCACATCAGGGTGCATCCACACATTATTAAAGGTGAAAGGGCTTTAAAGCAGTGCAATCATTTTTGAAATTTTTATCATTTACTTATTATGCTTCATTAAGTACTTATACAAAATTTTATTAAAATAAAACCATTTAAACTGGGTGTTCGGATTTATATGTCACTTAGTATATAACATGCCAGAAATAGATTTTTCCAAAATGTATTTGTTTATAATATTCCGTCCACACATGGATGGGCCACCCTATATATATATATATGCAATTTTGAGGATTTCCTGAATTTGCCC
Source organism: Acanthoscelides obtectus (assembly GCA_963669975.1). NCBI lineage: Eukaryota > Metazoa > Arthropoda > Insecta > Coleoptera > Chrysomelidae > Acanthoscelides > Acanthoscelides obtectus. The sequence continues at coordinate 91,271,644 of CAVLJG010000001.1, forward strand.
CCCTCCCCCGAGAAAATTTACCACGTCCCGCTCTTCAAAAAGGGTTTTGGTTTCGTTTAATTCATTAAGTATAATTTTTTTAATATTCATATCTTTTTTTAGAGCAGCCTCATTCATTATTTTTATTTTGTAGGGACACTTTCACAAAAAGTTAACTCTTGGCATTGATCGACCCTCCTGAGAAAAATTCCTGCGGACGCCCATGTGTGGGATTGTTTAGTGTATATAACAAGACGGCTATCGAAGTACTTAGGAGGTGCCCGGATTTTTGATCTTATTGTCTGTGTAGGCTGTAGTTTTGAAACCAAGACATTTCTAAATTTTGTATGTTTACCTGTCCTTGTTACATATTTTCCCATAATTATTAATTTACTGAATAATATCTATTTGCGGTTAGATATAAATTTCACAATAACATTTAAGAAAGTCCAATATAATTAACCTAATCATCTGAATATGGTCTCCATTATTCTCGATTTAGACTGGCATGATCAATGAAAACAAGTTTTTTAATGCGTATGTTCGAGGAAGGTCATTGCTAGTGTATTTTAGTAATTAACCTGTGCTGAGAGACAAAATACAAACATTATTCAATACAAATTATGTAATATCCTTTCTGTTCCTGCCCAAAGTACAGTAAACTCACATCTGTCCGACTTGCAGCTGTCTACTGTCAGTGGCGAACCTATAAAAGGTACACAAGGAGAAAACAGCGACTCCGTTCCAAAACATACTCTCATTAAATTGTATTTCATAATTATCTACCAGAATAAGTACATCGGCTATCATTATTTTTTAAACCAATTAATAAATATCCACTTATTCTTTATATGGTTCATCTTTTCTTGATTCTTTCGCTGATTTTGTCAAAAAAAGGCTTGGTAACTTTTCTCTGAAGTTTATTGTTTTTGAGACAAAATAGTACTAAATCAAAAACTGCACGCAAGTGTTTAAACATAGAACATATGAATATAAAATTTATATTATTTGACGTGTTCAAACTTACAAATATTTCTCATCCTCTTTTTCGAAAAATATCCTTATTTTAATGCTGTTGCTGTCGAATTACTCTGCAACCCTCATAAAGTTCGATAAAAATCCAAAACCTGATCTTGTGATCCATAACCATAGTTGATGCAAGTCGTTTTCCAGAACCGACTCATTATACAGGTGTCAAACAAGAATACAGTGTCTTTCAAATAAAGGATGAGGCCTTTCCGTTGCTGTAGACCTATAGAGGATGTTAAAGAACATTCCGTTAATGCTAGTCTATCCGCGGCGATCTAAATAACGTGTTTTCTGTGGACACAGTGATGCATCTGCGACTTTATCGGGTGCTGTCAAAGTCGTCCAGGTCCCAGTTGGCACCCGCTAACTAGGAGACTAGGAGAACCCGCGGTTGCTCCCCCACCCCCCACGGCGTGGATGCAGAGGACCAGGAACCACCGGGACCAGGACCAGGACCAACCAGGACCAGGACCCGCCACGACCAGGACCCACCAGGACCAGGACCCTTCAGGACCAGGACCCTTCAGGACCAGGACCAGGAACAATATATAGGTAAGAGGACTTGAAACTCTTGATTTTTCGAAAACAAGAGTTTCAAGAGAACCTAGCAGACCCTCTATCGATGATCGCTTAACGACATCGATAGAATGAGCGACGTAAAGGGAACCAACCCGGCGTTCCCAGAGACTGAAACACATGAGGAGACGTTGTAGCAGACCGCAGGTCACGCACAACACATGGCCTACCGAGACGCTGATGAGTCGGGCCACGCGGAGATTAGGGTTTAGTGGGTATTAGGTGGTCTCCTCAAGACAACCTGGAGTCCCACACACGCCGTGGTATGGTGCGTAAACGCATTCCCCCTCACCAAAAAAAAAAAAAAACAAAAAAAAAACTGTTGCATACACATCTCAACGATCACTTACGACCCTTGTAATTTTCAGGCGTATTCGTGAAAACAAGGGCACGCTGAGGCTCAGACCCTTTTAGTTTATGCAAATATTGTTCAAACTATTACAAGGTGTGTATGCGTGTTGTGATTTTGTGAATAGTGCCCACATCAAGTTCAGGTCAAGGTTCGATAAATTAAACGGTGAGAGATTTCACTGAGTATCTTTTATTATTTTGCTGTACTGCATGTCATGTGTATTTTATAATCATAGCACCCTCAAAATCGCGATGATAGTTATTATAAGTCAAAAATAGAAAGATGAGATATGTTTAGTAATAGTTGAAATATAAAGTTAGGCGTAACTAAGAGTCAAAGATCTTGAAAGTTGTGACGCCTCCAGATCCTGTGGGTTGTTATGAGACTTACTGAGCCGGAATGCCAGGGTGTTTAATTACGCTCGGTTTCCTCTGTCAGGGGAAGTGTCGGAGTTTTTTGGATGTTGACAAGACGGCTTTTGGTGATGTGACAGTCTAGGTCTATGTGACCGCTTGGCTTCCTCTCGTGGCAATCGCTGGAGTCTAAAAAGGTCATGGCTGGATATGAATAGGGATGAACAGGGAAAACGTCGAAGCTTTTGGATGTTGACACGGCATCCTGGTTTCTGGACTTCTTCTCCTAACAAACAATAAACTTGGCATATCTGTCAGAACACCAGATGACTAAGTCATCAATATCGAGCGTGATTTCCAAGGTACCGTTCCCCCGCGTATGGACACAGGCGTGACTTTCATTCAGTAGGAAGCTACCGTTCCTCTGGTTATGAACATGGGTGTGACTTCCATGTGGTGGATGCTACCGTTCCTCTATGCAATGTGTTTTAATATCTGATAATATAATTGAGAGATATTATGGCCATTATTGTATTGTTTTATGATCACTATGAAGACAGCTAATTAACATAATGCATAGACAGTAGAGTTGTGCATGCATGAGTCGATAGAATATCAAAGGTAGTCATAAGGTTTTTCCCAAAAATACGCTTGAAACCGACAACCCAGTTCTGTCGACCTTATCTCTCGCCAACGAAGGACAACTCCCCTGTCGTTACGTTACCAAGTAAGTGGGTTTTGAAATTATCCTGACATTGAAGCCCAAAATGAATTGTTTACGTACTGCTCGCAATAAAATTTAATGGTACCCGTTAAAGCGGGTTTGTTGTTTTTCACGTTTATCGTTCTGTCATCGTCTCACAATTTCCTTTTTTACTTGAAGAAGCAGAGAAAGTACGAGTAAGTATAAGTTGTTGCGAATGTGATGTGCGTTCCATCAGTGTGAACACACATCACGTGCTGGAAAGCTGTATCTGGTTTTATGACAAGCAAAACTCGGTATGCTTCCTCGTGATGCATTTTAGCGCTTCATTTATAAACAACATTTTACACATCGTTTCATACCTAGCAGGAATACGGATCTTTATCATAAACAAAATATGTGTTACCTCATACGACTGTGTAGCCTCTAAATTAAAAAACGTGACGTCAAGTATTCTGACTCACAATGGGTAACATTATTCGGGTTCTCGGTATTATTGAGAAAATAATAAAGAATCCTTGAGTATTTGCCATGTTACTAATTTCTACGCGTTTTAAGTTTGATTTCATTTAAATCTCTTTTCGGACCACACGCGAACATCATTAGGGATGTAATACATATCAGAAAGAATCTAAAGTATTCCCATTAACTTAAACAAATCATGTTTTGGCTACGCTCCAAAATAAATAGTTTGAGAGAAATACTCAGGAGATGCTAAATATTTTTATATTACTAAAATTATCGGCTCTCCAAAATACTTGAAGTTAAAGTACTTTATATTTTCTATTCAATTAAAAGTAGTTACTGTTACAGACCGAATACCATGCTAGAGCGCGGTACTCAATGTACTACTTACTCAGTCATGCCAGGCTCTTTCTCTCTTGCGTCCCTCTAGCCACTTGACATAATGTAAACAAATAAACATAGCCAGAAGCGCCTTCCATGCATCGATATATCCTGACCATAATCGTTAATATTTATATTACCTCATCGGCCATTCCTTGATAATGTTGAGACTGTCCGCCGCCGCTTACCTAAGGGCCTACTATATATAGCCGTAATCCACATACCGTCTAGCCTGCTAGTCATAATGATTACACTACCCTCCTAGCTTACCCGCCCGCAGAATGCACGCTTCAGAATCACACTGCCAGTCCGAGTACCACCCGCACTATCCCTCCAGTACCAAATTCTGCTTGCAGGAGTGCCTCGTGCAAATAGGCATGTCCTGGCAATCATGTACAAACGGTTTCCCAGTGTCAAATTTAGTTGAACAATATTTATTATGTTCAATCATTGTCAGGACACCCCTATATGACTAACCGATAGGTACGCGCCAGCCGCATGCCACATGACAATGCCTGCTAGTTGCATCAATTACATTGCCCTCCTAGCTTCCCGGCCTCAGCAGTGCACACCTCAATCATATACTGCTCTTTTAGGGACTAAGTACTTCACTGTCCCGCACCTTCCAGTACTGATTTTCGTTTGCAATTCTGCCACTCTTATCTCTGGCTCGAAATCCCGCTAGCTGCAAATCTCATGCCAGATAGCCTTCAAATCACAATGTTGGCTCCATTTTTTAACTTGTAACCTGCATACACATCTCAACTATTTAATAAGTTTTTAGCAAAACCTCCTTTTTCAGTACTACCTGACTGCACATCAGGCTCATCAGTGTGCTTACCCTTAAGCTTAACGTTATGATCATTGCCGCATCTCTATAGATCAACCTTTTCAGTGTCCTAACTTAACCATTCTCTTTATCTCCATCGTACGCTTATCACTTTAAGAACTCGCTTATACAACATCCAATCGCAAACTGTAGTAACATCTACTCATCAAACCACAACCAGCACTCTCAATTATCAAAACTTCCACCCATCTCATCTACAAATACATCTCATCGCATCGGCTTTTGCAAGTAGACATGTTCAGTGCTCGTGTCAAAAATCAAGCTGGATATTTCGCAGTTCATTTTGCTTTTACGCCAAAGTCATGATTTGCAAGGCATACAGGGTTTGTCCGGAAAGTAATAGGACTGAGTCGATTTAAAAAAAATTATTGAGCCAATCGTTACAATTCTTTAAAAACTTTCAAAATAGGCTCCTTCTGCGTCGATGCTGCGCTGCCAGCGCGATTTCCAAGCATTGAAGGCGTCACGGAAGGCATTCTCCGAAATAGCCTTGAGAGCAGCGGTGCATGCTGCTTGGATCCCCTCTGTCGTCTCAAAATGCTTGCCTTTCATCGGCCTTTTCAGGCGAGGAAACAAAAAAAAGTCCGGGGGGGGGCACATCTGGGCTGTAGGGCGGCTGCGGAAGCGTTGGGATGCCAGCCTTGGTCAGGTAGCTGTTCACAAGAAAGGCGGTGTGAGCCGGGGCGTTGTCGTGGTGCAACTTCCAGTCGGCTGCGATGCCTTGTCGGACCCGACTGACCCGTCGTTTGAGTCTACAACAAAGCCCTCTCACTTTATATTTCCGTCTGTCTGCATGTCCGCAAAACCCTTGGCCGCTCTTTAACTCGGGAAGCATCGGATTTTGATGTCTGGTACCAGTGGTACCCTCATCATCAACTTTACAATGACCCCTTAGAACCCCCTCATAGGAAACTTTTCAAGTACCTCTCATACAAAGAGAATGGGATATATCCTAACTATTCGTCATTATTCGTCAGAGCGGTCCGGTGGACCATTGCTATTTGTTAAAAGTCTCGTCAGTCTGTTAGTCTGTCAGGTCTGGCTACCCAGATACCAAACATATTTAGTGACCGGCTTTTATCACAGTGAGTTGATGATGAGGCATAACATCTGTAGCCTAGAGAACAGACGCAAAAAATGTTCAGTCGAGGGGTTTGGAAGTAAAAAGGTTCAAGTGCACTTTTTTAATTAAATGGTTTAAGTGCAGAATATCATACCCAAAGCATATCCTAACTTGGTGGTAAAATGATTTAAATGCAGGCAACGTTCCCTGGCGCCATCTCTCATAGTCTTTGAGAACATATCAAAATATCCACTAATACAGTATGTGGTAAAATGATTCAAGTGCACTTGAACCATTTTACTTCTGAGGCTTTGGCAACTATTTTTAATAACGTGTGACGTGATTTCAACGTTTTACTTATTCTTAGTTAAAAATACGCATTTTGCAGTGTTGGTAGTGTTATAATAATAAACAAAATGAGTACTGATTGGGAACGCGAGGTATCTCTCAGGAGAATTAAGTATCAATAAGATGTACAAATTATATCAGGAGTTTTGTACAAGAATTACCAGTAAAAGAGTCCTATTACAGGCATATTTTCAATACGGAATTCAATTTAAGATTCCACAAGCCCTATAGTGATACCTGCAGTCGTTGTGACAATTTACAAAATTTAATAAAATATTCTACAAATGAAGACGTGATTAAAAATGCCAAGCGAGACCTCGAGCTGCACCAAAGAAAGGCCCAGAAAGCAACAGATGCCAAAAAGCTGATATTGCTGAAAATAAAAATGATTCTAAAAATACGGCTGTAATTTGTTTTGATTTGCAACAGGCATTGCCGACGCCATTGTTAACCACCTCTAAAGTATTTTATCTTCGACGTATAATTTCTGTGTTTTTGACTTACTGGCTGGAAAAAGCTATATGTATGTATGGAACGAAACTATTGCATTCAGAGGCTCACAGGAGATAGAATCATGTTTAATAAAATTTGTGCAAAGCCTTCCATCTACAGTTACGAAGATTATTGCATACAGTGATTCGTGTGGAGGACAAAATAAGAATAAAAACAATGCTAAACTATTCAGTTTTATTGTTCAAGCTACAGATATATCTGAGATTCATCACAAGTTCCTTGAACCCGGGCACACTTACATGGAATGTGACCGAAGTTTTGGCTTAATCGAGAAGAAAAAAAGGCAAATCCCTCAAGTTTTTGTCCCCGCAGATTCAGAGACTGTAATAAGAGGCACATCGGCCAAATTTATTGTGTACAATATGAACATTTTACTCTTTTTCGCCGTTCAATAAAATTATGAACGATCCAAAAAAAAATAGTGACGGTTACCCCTTAAAATAGAAAGAAATTTGCTGATTTGCTTACTATAAAAGTTAAAGACTAACATTTCGATACAAGAGTACCCTAAACATTGATGTAAAGTTTAGCAGTTGCTTAATGGCAACCTCAAAAGTTGGGCGTCCGTGTTTTAACTTTTCGATACTAAAGCCTTTGAATGGCACTTCAATAAAGATTAAAGTCGCCAAGTACAAAAACTTGCTTAGCTATTGGAATACATTTCGCCCATTCACCATACATTTTATAAAAACATGAAGCACGATGGGAAAGCATTAACAAAAAAAGGAAAAAGAAACAAACACAGACCCTGAGATCAAGCCAAACAGTACCTGATCTAGATGAACCCCAACCAAGACCAGCTGATTCAGATGAAGAAAATGATGAAGACATCCAAATATTAGATTCTGATTATGAATAAGAAATTTTGTTATAGATTATTTTTAAATAATGTTTGGTTTAGTACGGTAGTTGCACTTGAATCATGTTATCACCATAATTTTTGTAACATGTATAATGATTCAAGTACATTTTTGCAAACATGACAATAAAAAAGCAAAATTAAGAAAATGTTTTTTATTTGTAATGTTTTATTGGCATTTAAATAAACTTAATATAGTATCATACTTTGATAAATTTATTCCTGGAATTTTCAAATTCAAGTAAACTTTGAAGCCATTTATCTTAGAACTACTAAAAATGCACTAACCCTTTTACTTGCAGGCCCCTCAGTTATGTGCATGCATAGAGTTATCCGTGGTACTATACATTTTAAAAGCCTCTTAGAATAACTAAATTTCCTCGTTCCTATAGATTCGTTTCCCAAAATAGTGCAACTTTTTACTTAGTAAACCGACCGACATATCTTAATTTTCTCCTTTATATATGATTATGATATGCTGTAACTACAATTATTATGTTTGTTTGTTAATGCTACAATGTCAATTTTGTGTAATTGTTCGCTTACATATTTTTCTTCAATCTATTTTCTGCAATTTTACATTCTTGTCTATCAAAATTACATCACTATGCATTTTGAGTATTCATAAAGTGATTTTTTATTTTCGACTTAAACATTATTTAAATTCGATCAGTGTTTAATATCATTATTCAATTTATTAAATTCAAATACTCCCGTTTGAAATATAGATTTACTAGTTATGATACTATTACAATTATACTGCCTCTAGTTTCGTATTTATGATAATGACTATTTAATTTTATGAAGTTTTCTAAATGTGGTAGTAATAAATGATTTTTTAATTTGAATATGAAAATGAGAACTAAATAACATGAAATTTTTCACATTCAACCACAGTAGTTCATCTAACATAAACTTAATCCTAGCATATTTATTTTGATTAAAAAAGATTTTAATAATAATAATAATAATAATAAACGTCTTTATTTCCAAATAGACTGGGTATATAAAAAATAGCCAAATACGGGCGAAGTTCAGCTGTAGCTGCTCTTCCACTTAACCCGCTATAAAAAGTCTGTACAAAAGGTGAGTGAGACCTACTTATTTTACACATTAGAATTATTAAATGTATATGCAGTGCTTTCATTAATACATCTACTATAAAAGAAACATAAACTTGTATCAATATTTTCCTGAAACGTGGTTACTACTGCTGGGATAAGAGATATTTTTTAATTGAGTTTTGAAACTTGAGATGCTCAGAGTTTTATATTGTAGAATTTGTGATTTTTAAATATGTTATTATTTGCTGTAAACAAGATGGTTGAACAATATAAAAAATGGGGAAGAATTATAGTGTTATACACATTTTTTTTGGAATACATACTAAGATTATGGGAAGTTTTATGTTTTTTGATATTTTCGAAATAATGTATTCATAATGCTCATGAAACAGTAGTTTACTATCCACATATATACCCAGATAATTAAATGACTACTTCATCATGAATCATGAGCCTAATTGTATTGTCACCTAAATGTTTCCCGATTGACATACATTTTGTTTTATTAGTGTTTAATTTAAGTTTATTAACATTTAACCAATTCATAATTTTTTAAATCTCACTATTTAATAGTTCTAAAGTAGTTCGATACTATTTTGGATATATTTTGTTTGAGTGTATGAGACATTAATATTTGTTTTGGCTAATGCTTGTTTGTATGTTTACAGTAAGATTATTGTGTGGAGGGTCAAGAAGGTTGGAATGCTTTTTCCCTATTAGTTCTATGTATAGGTTCTTTTCAACTTTCCTTCTTTATTTACACCACACTCTGCACTTATATCTCCTTTGTTTTTTTTGTTAAGTCTCATTCGTTTCACTTTGTAATTGTGTGTAGTTGTTGCTTGATGGAGATAAATAAATAAATGAAATTTCGACACAAAGTAGCCGGGGACGAACAAGCTTTTTAGGTTTTGAAAATCGAAAATAAAAAATTGGGGTAGGGGTGGTGGATAATATATATGATCATCTTTTGACGTTAATATAATTATACGTTTCTAACACCGGTAAGTCTATGAATAAAAAATTGGGGTAGGGAGTGGTACGGGTGGTGGATAATATATTTATCATCATCTTTTGACGTTAACATAATTATACGCTTCTATCACCGGTAAGTCTACGAATCTATTTAACATCTTTCACCATAGATTACCCCGTATATTTGCCCTTAAGGCTTAAGCGAATGTCACATGATCAGGGGTGCGTTTGTAAATCACTTGGTAATGTCATACCGTACACAGTAATGGAATGTAGATTGTCAGATAATTTTACTGCGGAATACTGTGTAACTTTATTTTTAGAATGCCTAAATTATGTCTTGTAATGACACTTGATGACAAACTACTAATTTCTAATCAAGTCTTCTGCGACTATATTTTTATTATAAGAAACGCTACGGATACGAGGTAGCCCATTTATCGTGAAACATACATATTCTGCCAATTTTGAGCACATTTTAATGACCAAATAAAGTGAAAAATGAACCATAAAAATGACAAGTGACAACACTCTTGTTCCCAAGGTTTTGAGCACGGGAAGAAAAGTGCACTTTTGACGTTCCAGAAGGGTTACTTTCAGTGTTGCCAATCGGCGGTATAAGTTCCGATATGCGGAATTTTTCGGATCGTGCAGGAACTTTTTCGGAACCTAAATTTACGTGGAATTTTTTGGAAAGAAGGGCTCATTTTCGGACTTTTAAAAAATTTTAACATTTTCTAATTTTTTTATTGAAATACCGTAGAGATTATAGTAATATTCTCTATTATTTAAATTACTTAGTATCTGATTAATTAGCTATTATTTAAATCCTGTTCCTAATTTGTTCTGTTTTCCTGCAAGTAGTTTATTATATCGTTAACTGTTCCTAATTTGGACATCATTTTGATAAATGGGTATTTTCTTCCTTTTTTTTATTATCTAAATAAGTGTATACCTATACAGAGTAGTACTGTTCAAAATATAATTTAATAGAGTCAAATATCATGTGTTTTTAATTCCATTAAATAATAAAAAAAAATAAAAAACCTATTCCCTAGTAGCAACCCGACATTTATTTTCTTGTTTTTCTACTTACGCTAGCGGCAAAAGGCGAACTGCAAGTCAGTTTAACTGTTCCTTTTTTATGATACATTTTACTTTTTTGTAAAAAAATGGGGTGAAGTAAAGGGGCTATCGATAAAAGATGCAGTGAAAGGGGTAAAGATCAGAGAAAATCAGAAACAGTTTGAACAATTAACAAAAGTTTCTTTTATATACTTAAATTGTGATTCCAAAAATCAACTAGCGGTTTTCGCTACCCCCGGCGGTCGTGTCACATTTTTCCAAATAGAAGGCCTGAAGACCTTTTTCTGCTCTTCAGCTTTCAATCTGCGTCACTTTACTTTTGATACCCACCAGGCGGTATTGCTGGCAACGCCCATGGGGCGGGGGTTTGTTGGCAAAACATTTATGTAACATCATTTGTACGTGAAAAAACCACTGACACTAACGGAATGTTAAGTAAATACTGATATGGTGCAGACCACAGTAAATCCTGCTCGTCTGACATTCGCCTTGAGTGAACGCCTGTCGAGAGCTAGCCGCTGCCGCTGGTGGTTTAATCATCGCAACTTTGATCACGACTTTGTCGCATGGTCAATAGGGCTGAGGACGAATTGCTACCTCGCAACAGTGTCAAAGGGGTGAAACTGTGGACTAATTGTATGGGCCTATTTGAGTGACTTGATCCATTTAATTCGTTTGTCATATATTTCTCTGGTTAACCTTTTTCTAGCTTGCGTCAAACCTAATCCTTTATGGACTCATGACAGCGTTGGATGGGAAGTGCAGAGTCAACCCATTTGATGCTACCCTCTCTATTACTTTTGTATGCCTCCCTTGGAATTGCGTGGAAAATCTACTTGACGAACCTTTTTTTAAGGTAATTTACTAAAAAAATTTTCCAACTATTATTCACGGTACTCACTCTCAGCCTGCGTCCTAAAAAACAAAAAAATTATTCACGCGACATGATTACCATAACCATTTCCACGCTATGTGACTGTGCGCGACTTCCATGAGATCATTCATAAAAATACAAAGTGGAAACCTTGACTCCTAAGTCGCGTTCCAAATTAACTTCTGTTTATTTTTGATTTAATTTGATTTATTCAGAGCATTTCACTGCAATGTGTTAAGGATTCCGCTGGACAAATTGTTTTAATTTCTATATTCTGTGCTATTATATAAAAGTACAGTTGTTCAGTTGTACTACAGATATCGGAGCTTGTTGCTAATTATTACTGCTTTAAGGAGGGCGTTTAAATATATACCTACAGTATGCTGCCACACCCATTGGAGTATCACACTGCCGACGCATCACAGGAAGTGCTACTCCGTAAACGGTGTTATATTAGGAAACTTGGGGACGGGTGGTCCAAATACGGATCGATTTGTCGCGAACATAAGATGCTAACATAATTAGCAAAAAACGGAACTGTCCAAGCCAAACTGAGCGTAATACAGAGAGAAGCTTCTATGTTGATCACAGGCGCCTTCCGTACCACACCAACTGCAGCTATGAAGGTCCGTTTTAACTTACCCCCTTTGCACATATATCTGGAAGGCGAAGGAAGGACATTTTATAGACTACATCTTGAGGCAAATGGTATAATGGACAATATCACTATGGAGGAGATGGACATACTGGTGGATTTACAAAACCAGCACAGTCTGGGAATGCCTTCTGATATAATGCCAAAGATAACAAGACATGCTAAACCCTACTCAGTGACAATTCCACACAGGAATGAGTGGGAACAGCAAGTTAACCTGATAAGGAACGATATCTATGCATACACAGATGGCTCCAACACCGAGTTAGGTGTTGGAGCTGGTATCTTCGTGCCGAAGCTAAATATTAAAAAATCTGTTAGCCTAGGAACCTGGGCATCGATCTTTCAGGCAGAGCTACATATATGTTATAGAACTGGGTGCCAGAATGATCGCAGAACAACTGAGACGCAGAACTATAATTTTCAGATAGTCAAGCCGCACTCAATTCATCTGCGTAAAAATCCAATATGGCGTCTATTAGAAAAATGAATGCTGGAGGACATGAGATGGAACGTCATATTGAAATTCTAATTATGCCATCTTCTAGAGGAGAAAAAGTACCAGTCACCCCATGTCGCATTCCATTATGCTATAGCCCGTGAAATAGATATTTCAAAGTTATTTCCTGGGATAAGAGGTAACCTATGTATGTCATTCTTAACTGTGCACCAAATTTCATTAATATCCGTTCAGCCATTTTGGCGTGAGTAACAAGAGAAACGTCGACACTATCTCATATAACACTAATAGGGATATTCGTAAGGATTAGTGGGGATGTACGCTTTTTCGCTATGCACTCACTCATTCTCTCTCGGAACGGTAGCTTAACGTATGAAAGCGCCCCTCTTAATGCGACTATTGTAGCCCGTATACAAAGCACGTTGAAATGTGAAAGGCTTATCGTGACTTGTATTTTCAGACATTCAGTATTTAAAACTAAAATGTTATTTTGCGAGTTTCCGCTTTGATTTACAATAGAGATATAATATGTTCGTCATTTACAAGGTGGAACAGAATAAAAATGGGGTTGAAGTTGCTTAAGCTACGAAGAAACTAACAATATTATTATAAAGTTCTTTACGTTTTTAATTTATTCTACATATTCATTATGTCATATCAGAATTAACATACAAATAATATTGATATTGCAATATGACACGTTACTTGCTTAAACAAGGCTGCAATCAGTTGATTAATGGTTGAACTTTGGCAGACATTCTATCTTAAACACCATATCACCCGTAACAGAGGGATTTGTGAACCTACTATGGCGTTCAACTTGCTATATCTACTCGCGGCGTCTCTTTGTATCGGCAAAGTGTACAATGTGTAGCATAACGGGAGAGAGTAGTTTATTCCATTTTGATGGCAGACCATAAACTAAGGAATTGCACAATCATATTTCGGTCCAAATAGAGAAACTTATTGAAAATATAAATAATAAATAGACGCGAACTTGACCACAGTTCTCCCAGGAACTCTCATCGTTGCATCTCTCAAGCCACTCGACATAATATAAACAAAGCAGATGCTTTCGATGCATTCAAATAACCTGACCATTATCGCTAATATTTATCAACTCATCATAGGCGGAGGTGTAATATTAACGGCTACCACGTCCTAGTGATTGTTGTATTAAAATTTTTCACAAGACAACGCTGAGTGGATAAGCCTTTTAAAATTGTGCTGGGTACTTAAAACTGTATTCGTTATGTTATTACATGGGCTTTGTCATCATTTTTTATGACCTCTCAAGAACCATGTTATTGTTAATCGGATGTTTTTAATCTAACAGTAGCACACATTTTAATAAGAAACGCAAAGCATAAATATATTATATTATACTGTATAATGAAAAGGACTTGTTTTTAGTCTGACGGATTATTGATATAATTGTCGGTGTCCTGAAGAACAAAAGTAGTTGTCGTATCGACGAGTTTTTATACATTGAGATGAATTGATAATCGGAAGCTTTCAGCTAACGTAAAACGGCCCCAGCGGTGCAGCGCTTTTATGCTATGAAGTATTAAAGCTTTTCCACGGCTACTGTTATTCAGCATAAAAGTGCTGCACCGCTAGACCACTTTACGTTGACTCAACACTCCCATCGATTTGGAATCTGGAGTAGGTAACCTCCGTTGCTTCAAAAATCTTCCGAGTCTTCAGTCTTCAAACGGGCTAATCAGTTAAGAAAATGCCGTTAAGAAATCGAATAGCTCTTGTCCGAACTACATCAAGTATAAGCAGAAATCTAAAGCTAATCAATTGAATACTTTTCAGCTATTAGAACATTGTCCCAGCCCAAGTCTTTACACAGTATTATAAAGGGGTTGGTTAGAATCTAATAATTGCTATTAAGATTTGAACACATATTCCCGCTTTTCATAGTTTTTTGCAAAAAAAAACTCCGCGACAGTCAAGAGTTTGGTACGAATCATGATGATCGAGTGCAATTCCTACATATATAATACTTTACAGAGTTCAGATTTGACACCTCGGTGCCTCGTATAGCATAAGATGGTTATGTTTTCAAATCTCTTTAAAGCTCGCTTCTACATATGTATAATTGAGCTCTTTATCAGAAAACGTTAAAAAGTAAAATTTGGAGCTTTTCAAAATTAGTCACCAAATAGAAGGACCTGTTAATTACTCAAAAAGGCAACTGACAAAGTTTGAACATTGCTTTGTTTTTTATATGCCGTGATTTTCAAAAACGCAGACACTACTTCCACCAAGGCGTACATGTCCACTTTTCAAAAACGATTCAGAGCAATATATGTATATACCACCAAACATACAGACCGAAATAAATCATCTGATATTTCCTACCATATGAAAACTTTGGATTATTCATGGGAGCTAAGAAGAAATCACTATGAGAAAAAAGTAAACAATCAACGTGATTGTTCAAGGCTTATCCTTTCCCCCTCCTGAGCTCGGAGCTTTGTGTACGCATTTTGCACGGAAAATGAATTAGCAACCAAATCAACTCACATGTAATCGATTCACGAGCCTGTCGAAAGGATTTTTCGCATTTTCACAATCCACTTTTCGCTTGCACAATTTATTTCCCATTTTCGCGACGACTAATGAAGGAATCGCAATCGCGGCACGCGCATTGATACTATAAAAACAGTAGAACCGCAACAACCCGGCTCGCTAGATTCAGACTGAAACAAACGAATGCGCCGTGCCGCGATCGCAGGTAGCGCTGACTGGATGCGTGTAGGCGACCTTTCAGGAAAATCAGCGGGTATGTTGATTTCCCATTTTCCGATTTTCTTGGAGCCCTGGCGCCGCTGCTGGTGAGGCCTCCCGTCATGGGCGCCTTGTGGGATAGTCAGCAAGCTCCACCCCCGAAATATCCGAGCTTAAGAAAATGTCGAACGTGTTTTTTCAAATTGCAGATGACCCCCTCCATGCTATTCAATTTTCAATCGCTGATACCCTCCAGCACTTTTTTCAGCGGGTAATTTCAAATTCATCATATGAACCCCTCCGAATATATATTTTTATAGATCCGCCCCCTGAATATACCCTAATCCGAGCTTGTGGGAGGCCCACAAATCAAACAAAATCAAAGAAAAACGTCTGAGTATCTGCGTACTCCCTCTCCTCGCTCTTCAATTTTTCCCAAAAGGTAACTAGGGTTCCCGGTTTCGCTTTGGCCTGGAGACCCCATCAGCCGCAGGCCTCGATCTTCCCGTGTTTTTTTTTTTCACAGAAGCAGCCGCGCAGGCAGAAGCCTAAATGCCAGAGGACCGCAGCTGCTATGAGGGAGCTTAAAGAAACTTTGTTAATCCGAATTTTGAACTGCCTATGGTTAGTATAACTAGGAAAAGCCTCCTGATGTAAATCGTTCGACAATACCTTTGGGACAAAGGAGCGGTCGTATCGGCCAGTTCTGAACGTATCATGGTGCCCAGGTGTCTCTGTATATACTTGAATTACTGGCGTTTGCTAGTATTCGTTCAGAGTTAAGGCTTGTCAGAGTTACAACAGCCAAAGTTGCATAGTCCAACCATTTGGTGATTAAAAAGGAAGTTGCATGGAAAGTTTTGGGAAAAGGCTCAAAAAGTTGGTATCTTCTTACGTTTTACTTCCCACGCCTAGTGGCGGGTAAGTATTGTAATCTAGAAAATTTTCGAAGAAAAGATATATTTTTTGTTGTTATACGACATCACGAACAACCATGTCACTCATTTTGGTCAATGTCTGTCGGTCTGTCCGCTAATATTATAACCCCATATAACTTGAGAAGTACCTCTTGGATTTCGATGAAATTTTTACACAATGTTACTATTATGCCAAGGGCGCAAAAACTTTGTAGTTTCTGAAAATCGACCCAGTGGCGGCAGAGAAAAAGGCCTAAAACCAAAAAAGTAAAAATCGCTCAAACTTAGTTTTTTTTACGTTTCATAGGATCCTGATAATTTTTTAAAAACATTTTAGAGGTAAAAATCCTGTTAGTGGGGATTGTAAGGGGGTGGGGAGTTTTTATCCCATTTTTTGTATGCTGGTACATTTATACGCTTCCAACATTGGTAATTCTACGCACCTATTAGACATGGTTCACACATTATAGATTTCTCTGCACATTAGCCCTAAAAAGAAATATATTCTCAGAAGACAGATCGTGTGCCTAGCCTAGCTGCTGCTGGAGTCGTACGCCGACCGTGTTCAAATCTTGTATGGAATCACACGTATTTACCGTGCAACAGCATAGTGTTTTCTTATGCTCTGACCGCACTACCACGGTGCTACATCTGCCCGAGCTAGGTATCGGAGAAAGGCGACGTTTCCAGAAGCACTACAGGTAGGGCAAGGGAAGAATGCCTATGGACGAATGTATGGACCTATTTGACTGACCTTTTGTGCTGTACATATTCTTTTATGTAGTCAATAGTTTTACCTGGAGCGCTTTGGAGAAGTTTTAAAAAAGTATTATTGTGTATTTTGACGTGCTCTTTCCAAATTTTCACTACTACCGTGCCACCACACTAAAAAAATCACACAAAAAAGTGTTTCAACAATTCAACAATGTCTTTATTTCGAGGCGATCAGAGAGATCTAAAATTTTCTGTAAATTGGTACCAATCTCGATTTATTTGATTTTGATGGTAAATATTAAAATAAGAGTATTTGCAAAAAGGCTTATTTTCGAAGCAGTCATTAAACAATATCCTTGATTAAAGTCGATATATTATGGAAAAGATTTAAACAAAGCCATTCGATAGAACATGCAATGCTTTTTTGGGCATTTATGATGAGTGCAGCTGTACGGGTGCCCCGAACCAATACGACATCTAATCTATTCTTTTATTATTATAGTATAAGTAAATCCATATTATGAATACAGTATAATAATAATATTTATTCACTCAATGTACAAAGAGAACAAACAACATGTAAAGTAAAGTAAATGAATATAGAATCAAAACAACCAATAGAAGGCATTGCCTGTACATGGACCAATAATTTTATGTTGCAACTGTAGAATGGAATGACAAAAAGGACAAAAATTAGCCACAGTAGATTATACTTGATGTTCGTATTTATGAGTTGCTGAATTTCAGTCCTAGATATAGAATGTAGCCACTTTTTTAAATTTCTTTTGAAACAATTTCCGAAATGTAAATCTTTTAAATCATTAGGTATAATTTCTTAAAATTTTGGCGCTAAATAGAGATACGATATTAGGTAATGATTATGTTTAATTTCAATAGTACTATACTTGCATGATTTTTATTATTATATGATTAAGATAATTTATTACGGAAAAGGTTCATCGACCATTTCCGTTTCAAGGCCGTTAAATATGACTAAGAGCATTTTGGCCTTCAGGTTAACGCTAGTTACATTCGAGCCGTTGCTTAGTAACCACTTAGGGGGTGGAGGACATAATTATATATTGGTACCCCAGTTAGTAAGGGTGTTTGGTGATTCATTATATTTTAACCGTTTCAGTTTTTTGTCAAGTTACATACTATATGAACTGCTATAAAAGATCCTTCGTGATTCCTTTTTTTCCTTGGGGCGAAATGAAATATTTAAGGCATAAAACTATGGTGCACACGGATGTCGAACTACGTATGTATAGTATGTAACTTTGAACAATTTGAGAATCAAAGAAAAATGCATACTTTTTCGGCATTATTTATTATTATTGAACATTACAAAAGTGCATAAAACCTTTCAAATAAAATGATAACAGGATATTTGAAAAGCTATTGAAGTTATGTTAAATATCGTAAAACTTCTTTGACGCTTTTCGCAACACTTGGAAGATTCAATCGTAATCAAGGAATGAAGCTAAATACTACTTTAAAAAATTGTGCTATATTTTTATAAGCTTTTAATCTCTAATTTTTTTTTTGGGTGTAAAGGAATAATTTTTGGAGGGGTTCAGGTTTTAGACAACCTTCGTTTGATTCACCTAACTTCCGGATATTTTAGGACATCGTAAAAAATATGAAAATCTTTTTATCTTGAAGACAGTTGTTAAATCCCTACTTCCCTTCTTTAATTCGTATTATAATATGAGGACGTGTGAAAGTCTGTATACAGACTGTAACAAAAGTTTGGAATGCTTCAAATATCTTTCGAATTACTCATCGAATTAAAAAAAAAGATGGGTTAGATTCGAAACTACAGCGGATCCGTTGATGATATCCGCGATGTTACCAAATCTACAGTTTTTCTGAAACTGGTAGCAACTTTTGTTTTTCTTATGGAATGCTATACATTTTATTCGATATTTGTATTCCTCGAGAAATTCCGAAACATAAAGATACTTTGACATGGACCTCATAGTTTTCGAAATAATAAAAATATTTTTTTTCACCTAAACAATGACCGCTATGTAAAATAATTTCCTGTCATTTCCGACTATGAGAAAAAATACCTTTTATTGTTCAAATAGTAATGTTTGATCGTGAATATTTCGAAAACTATGAGGTCTACGTCAAAATATGTTCAATAAAAAGTACATATTTACAATTTCTCGCAGAATACAAATATCGAATAAAATGTACCTATACCATTCCATAAGAAAAATAAAAGTTGCTATCAGTTTCTAAAAAGCTGTAGGTTTGTCAACGTCGCGGATAACATCAACGGAAGCTAAACCTACCAATTTTTAAAAGAATTATTATTAAGATATACATTAAAGTCATTTGCATTTCTATTAGAGACCTAGAATTTAACAGTAGCTGTCAGGTGTATCAGAATGAATTTCGAGACAGGATCGGGTAACGGGCTTAAATGGCACTCCCAAGTTTGTTTGAAATTCCTGAAGTTTTCTGCTAAGTATACCTAAAAAATGATGGTTCTTTAGTGTAAACTTACACTATACAGGGTGTCCCGAAAAAGGTGTGCAATATTCTACCAGCGGTTTCTAGAGCTTAAAATAGGAAGAAAAGTTTATATAAACATAGGTCGACAAACGTCCCCTAAGGGCGCTACTCTCTTTTAAAGGGGCTCCCCTGAAGATGGTTTTTCCTTAATATTTTCGAAATCTGTTGAGATAAAGACATACTATTTGGTATTCTAGCCTAGTTTTTTATGCTGGATGAAAAAATATTAACAATTTTAGACAGTTTTGTTTAGAAGCGTATGTAACAGGGATGGACTCAGGTTATTTTAGCCCCAAAATTTTTGTATGATTCTATTTTTGAAATTCAATTTTAGAATTTGAAAATTTGGGGTTTTCTACATAAAAAAGGTACTCTTATTGAATATCGATAAATTGTGCCATTTTTTAATAAAATCAAACTAAAAAATTTGTCACATGATAGGAAATGTACTGCGAATTTAAATGAATTCTTGAATAATTATCCAATGCAAAGAAAAAAATAATTTAATAATTGGTAAATATTACATAAATACATATTTCTATTGCAACATAGCTAACATTTAGGCAAAACCAAAAGAAATAAATTTTTTCTACGAACGAAATTGAAATTTGTTAAAAAAAGAAGAGATACAGTTGGATACACTTAAAACTAGCTTTACAATAAGTGTTCAAATAAATTCCCATTTTGTTGGATATAGAGTTTCGCTCGACGAACTAATGATTGCGTAGCCCGAAAAGTGAAAAACCTTTTTCTTCTTATTTCATTTGCGGCCACGCTATAGGACCTCCTCGGCCTAACCACCTGTCTGGAAAATTGACATTCAACCAATTTCGAACATTGCGTCCAAAATGTGCAGGGACGCCATCATGTTGAAAAAACATATTTTCTTGAAACTGCTAGCGCACATCCAATGGTATTATATCCATGAGCTCATTCCGAAAAAAGTTCAGATACACCTCTGAAGATGATTGGGAAGTACCATAGACCCAATTACTTGATCCCCAATTACTTCTGCCCAAAGTTCGATGAAAATCTATGTTGGAAATTTGTACGGCGAACAACTTTTGGATTTTCATCTGACTAGTGAGGCATGTTATGGAAATTAAAAGCACCATTCCTAGTAAATATTGACTTATATACCATAATAATCTAGGAATAGTGTTTTCATTTGCTAATATCCACTGGCAAAACTCGATTCGTGGTAAAAAATCTGCCTCCGTTAAATGCTGCACCCATTTAAAATGATGTAATCCCTGCATTCTTGTCATTCTTCCTATCTAAAATTATTATTTTTAGGATAACTATCAAATAGGTATTCATAAATTTTTCTTACTATTGATCGAGGTATATCCATAATTTCTGAAACATTTCGTATGCTTATTTGCGGATTATTTTTAAACATATTTAAAGCAATATCCATACGATGATTTTCCAGTGGCCTTCCTGAGCCCTGCATGCGCTGAAAACTTCCATGGTTTGACTGAATATCAGTAAACATTCGACATCCAGGTACTATGCGATTGGGAAATCTTCTTTGATATTCTCTTACAGCTGCCAATGAACTGAAATTGCAAAACCCGAACACAAAATGCATATCAGTCAGTTCTCTGTCTGTAAATCTTGGCATTTTAAATCGATTTAATAAAAAAATTTGATTCTAATCTAGTAATTTTACACTGCTAACAATGTCAGGTTAACGTCAAAACAAGTCATAATAAATCAAAACAACTTTTGTTTGCAGTCATGGCTAACTATGTATAATCAACAATTCATTTCCTATCATGTGTCAAATTATTTAGTTTGATTTTATTCAAAAATGGCACAATTTATCGATATTCAATAAGAGTACCTTTTTTATGTAGAAAACCCTAAATTTTATAATTCTAAAATTGAATTCCATAAATAGAATCACACAAAAATTTTGGGGCTTAAATATTCACTGAGTTCGTCCCTGTTACATCCGCTTCCAAACAAAACTGTCTAAAACTGTTAATATTTTTAAATCCAGCATAAAAAACTAGGTTAGAATACCAAATTTTAAGTCTTTATCTCAAGACGTTTCGGAAATATTAAGGAAAAACCATCTTCAGGGGATCCCCTTTAAAAGACCGTAGCACCCTTAGGGGACGTTTGTCGACCTATGTTTATATAAACTTTTCTTCCTATTTTAAGCTCTAGAAACCGCTGGTAGAATATCGCACACTTTTTTCGGGACACCCTGTATATGAATGGATTTTGTAGGCTCGGGATGGAAGGAATGTCACAATTTCATTTTATTTTTTACATTTTATACCTAGAGACCCGAAAATTGGCAGCGAGGTAGCAATGTGAAATTTGACCCAATTTGAAAATTTTGGTATTTTAACTATATTAAGCGTACGAAGTCGCAGATAACAGCTAGTATACTTTCAGTTAATATAGTAGCAGAGCTTGTTTGTAAGCATATGTTGTCGCCGTCAGAAGCTCGATGAAATCAATATCTATCAATAAAAAAAAATTGTCTGGTTTCTGGGTTACCAGACCTGACAGACTTACAAACTGACACTGTGACTCAAGAGCTAAGGTCCAACGGACCGCTCTGACAACCAACGATGACTTGATCAATATGTTGCTCACTTATAATCTAAAGTCGCCTTGAGTGCAACTATTTTTTAATCATATTACTGGTCGATCAGGTATATTGTATGACATGTCGCCAATCAAGGCGTTGTATCAATATACAGCAGCGGTGCTGGTGAATGAATCACATTCTAATAGCCAAAAGACGACCTTATGCTCATATATGAAATCCTCTACTGGGTATCTTACGTCACCGGCGTGTATTCGTACGAAGTCAAGGTTGGATAACGTTGCAATTCAATTCACAGGGACTACGTTACTCCAGTTCATCACGTTATTGCACGTGAAAATGAGGTGTGTACCTACCTAGATTGTGAAATAAAACATGTTGTTTACAATATATCTAGCTTTACTTCCTTTACAAGTACGGAGATTTATCTACTCTAATCAAGTAGTGGAGTATCTTCGCTCGGAAAAACATACTGACATAGAAAAAAATGGCGTACCTAAATGTCTTCGTTGGCGATTTCAAAGAAAAGTTCACTTAGGTATGATAAATCTTCGACCTCTTCATATCAAACTATACAGGGTGACTTTGAAGTTGAGTCATTAATTTTCAGATAATGATTGTAGAAGGAAGATAAACCAAAATATGTGTGTAAAAATAAAAAAAATAAAAAATTTTTTACCTTGTTTTATAAAGAATCCTCCCGACAAGTATTTCAGTGCGGACCTGTATTTGATCGTGAGGTCTTGGAGCACCGGCATGCAGTCCACTGTGTGGTCTTAAGTCACCTGATTCACGAGCCCGTTGTACTACATTAACAAAGGCACGAGGGGTTGGTTGCACTCGATTGGGAAACCGATCCGCATAAACATGTGCCATTTTTTATTTCGTTTGAGCCACGCAACAGACACCTCTATTCAAACGCGTTACCGACTGACACTGACTGTATACAACTGACTAAAATAATTGTAAAAAGATCGTTCCAAATTCTTTCGCTTTTTTGTTTCCGATGCGATGAACCAAACACGAGCACATAATATTATTATTGAGACAGGGCGGTACTCAAACTTCCAAAGGGCTATAACTTTGTTACTTTAATTTTACCAGAAAAATGGTAAAGGAAAAAACATTTCTTTTGATGAGATCTACTCACTGTTAAAATAAATGACTCAACTTCGAAGGCAAATTTACCATATTTCTGTTTCCATGGCGGACGTAGAGAAAATATGTATGACTTATTATGTCTAACAGGTGCATAGGACCACTGAGATCAGTAGCTTATTAATAATAGAAGGTCTTTCACTGACACCAAATATGCAACAATTTCAAGCATTGTCTGAAAATGATCACGAATCTCTGAAACGTTGTAACATTAAGCTGATAGAAGTATTTAACTCGCGATAATTTTCGATATTCGGTTCATAGTCTAATCATATTAGCAAATTTCTCCGAAATAATTTTAAAGCTGGTTTTATTGGTAAAAGTTGTTCAAGGGGGCATTTAAAACATGGATGCATAAAATAAGAATACCCTTTTTTTATGGGAAACATTTTTATTTGATAACCAAGAATGAGAAACTTTTGGGATTCAATCCAAAGTGTTGGCAGGAACGAAAAAACTTTTCGTATAAGCTTTTTTTTGTATTTATGAGACCTACAAAATGAGACCACACGTAAAAAGATCAGACTAATAGCAAAAAAGTTATAGTCGAAAACCGAGGAAAAAAACAGGTTTTGGCACTTGTTGGTAATGCGACAATAATTCCACGCAACTACTTGAAATTCTTCAAACCCATAGGATTCATACTTCTTAATAACAGCAACAAAATTGGAGTATATTGGTCGAGTAGTTTTTTGAGAATCTCTTATTGTTTATCCCAAAACACCTGTTTCCCAGCCATCACTACACGTTTATTGAGCAATATACAGGGTTCGTTAAAAGAGCATTTCATAGCAAAATACAAGTGTTTACCTTATCGTTATGAATCACAAGCCATTCCGAAAGATAAATGTTATTTTGATGAGAAAAACATAGGTTTCGTTTTTTCCTTCTAAACAAATTCAAACATTTCGTATTTGTGAGTAATTGTACAAATGCGGTACGATATTCGAAAAACGTACGATACTATACATATTTTAAGACAAAGCGGATGTGTCTCTCATCTTTTGTTGCGAATTACTAACAAATACGAAATGTTTGAATTTGTTTAGAAGAAAAACGTAACTCAATCTTATTTGCATAAAAATAACATTTATTTTCCGGAATGCTTCGCGATTCATATCGACAAGGTAAACTAGTGTATTTTGCTATAAAATGCCCTTCATACTAACCCTGTATATTGCTCAATAAACTAGTAGTGATGGCCGAAAAATAGGTGTTTTCGAATAAACAATTAGAAATTCTAAAAAACTACTAGAACAAACTACTCCAATTTTGTTGTGGTTGTTTAGAAGTACGAATCCTACGAATTTGAAGAATTTTAAATATCTGCGAGAAACCATCGTCGCATTACCAATAAGTGCAAAAACCTACAGTTTGCCTCGGTTTTCGGCCATAACATTTTTGCTATTAGATCTTTTCACGTGTGGTCTCATTTTGTAGGTCTCATAAATACCTAAAAATCTTATGTGAAGAGTTTTTTCGTTTCTGCCAACGCTTTCGATTGAATCCCAAAAAACATGTTTTCTCATTCTTTGTTGTTGAATAAAAAGTTTTCCCACAAAAATTGGTCTACCCATTTTATACGTCCATGTTTTGGATACCACCTTGAACAACTTGCAGCAATAAAACCAGACTTTACGATTATTTCGCAAGCCAGGGGTATATTCGTCTAATATGATTAGACTATCACAAGTTTTCTGCTGCTTAAAGATATATGCATCACACAAGTCCGTGTTTCTCATTTATGCCGGTTTTTCAGTCCGTGTCTGTTGTATATCAATATTAAGTTCATTTACAAAAGCATCGCAGATCGCTAAAGTGGTACGTACCCTTAATATCCAAATGTTGCAAAAATATTTCTCCTGTAGTCTCGACACCACCGCAGACCAGATGGAGTTTATTACCCATTTCACAACAGGCAGTGGCCTCCAACGTAAAAAGTGTAAGTGATTTTTGTTTTTTTTTTTCGTGTTTTTGACCCTAGCTCCGCCACCACTAGAAATATTTTCAAAAGCTTCTTCATCCTTGGCGTATTAGTAATCTTCTGTGAAAATATATTAAAAATTCAATCGGTACTTCTCAATTTCTAGGCGGTTTTAAAATTCGCGGACAGATCGTCAGACAGACCGATGGATGTGAGTTACATGGTTTTTCGTTATCTACCATAGAACATCCAAAAAACATAATATTTTAGTTTCGAAATGTTTTGCGATTACAATACTTCTTCGTCAGTTTTGGCATAGGAAGTAAAACGAACACCCAATAATAAATAGCTTATTACAAAGATTTTCTAGGTACATGTTACAAATATAACGATCAGCTTTTCAACCATATCTATAGTGGGTTTTATGATGTTTTTAGCTACAATTGGCATTTGATCATAGTACAATACGTTGTAAACAGCTACTTTAATCTATTTTATGCCGAGTAAGAAAACGGCAAAATTTTCAACAGCTTAGCGAGTTTGATAGGGGGCGAATCGTGGCTTTGTGTGAGGCTGGTTGGTCCTTTAGAGAAGTAGCCACGATGGTCCACATAAGTCGGTGGTGGTTGGTTCCACATGGGACCGCTACTCGCCCACAAGGTCAATTGCGGACCAATGGTTGGGAGATCATGGAAAGCCTATTAAAATTGTTTGTCGACAGTGAAAAAGTGCTGTAATCCTGTGTTCCATTGAATTACATCAGAAATATGTTATTTGAGAAATAATTCTTTAGATTTCGCATTGATATCGATAGTAGACCTGGTAACTCTGATTATGCGTGTGCTCGAGAAATATGTAGCTGGTGACCGCACCTATACTGCTACTACAGACTGTCCTCATCGGAAATCCCTAGGATCTACCACTTAATTTTAACGCATTCTTGTTGTGCTCAGTTACATCACAGATAGTCTGTTTTACGCTCCACAAACGCAGAAGATCAAAAGGTTTCGTCCTCTTAAGCCTTCTTTTGATATCCTCGTTGTCAAGCAGTTGACGCGACTTCAAATTGACGTGCTGATGCAGTCATTTTTCATGCTTAGTCGCATAGTTCTTTTTATCTCATCTGCAATATTTCTGACACCAAAGACACTATGAAAATACACCGTAGCACTTTATCATCATTGCTCCAAATGTGATCATAGCGTTTACATGTGAACTATGTTGAAGCTCATTCGAAACGTATCCTATCAGACCGTTAAATGAAAAGTACAAATAAAACAAATGGTAGGTAAAGAGTCGATTCTACAAATGTATATGTTATGTAAATGTTCTTTTTATTTTTATTACAATATGATACGCATCCAAAAATCACGATTCATAATATTAAAACTGCAACTTTCTAAACCATATTTACGAGCAGTGGCTTCATTATAATTTCACTGGTTGTTTTAAACGCCATCAATTACAGCGAGAGACAGAATAGTGCAAGTTGTTTTACCAAATGCGTACTACTTGAGAATGTTCAGTGAAATGTTTAGTGTACATTGTTTTGGATTTGCTTTCCCCGTTACTTGAATGTGCCCTGAAAAAGGCAGTCAAGTAGCAGTAATTTCCATGCCACATAACAAAATGAACACGATTCGTTTTTAAATGAATTTTAATAGTTACGCTCATAAAAGTGCCCAGGAAATGAGATAATGCTTCATACGTGTTCCCTAAAGTTTACTTGATACTTTCACAATCGGTCACTGAAGCAAAACGAATCTAACCTCAAATATCACGAGTTCTCGATCCTTAAACAGAATTAACGAGGCAATAATTAGCTTGATAACCATTCTGGTATATCTAGATGCGGTTGGCTATAGTTCAGTGGTAGTCAGTTCTTGTTGTTGTTACTCAAGTAAACTGGAGGAACCCTTCTACTCCACGACAGGAATGAATATAAATTGTATTGAGACCAATATATTCTTGGGCGATGAGAGGAATAAACTTTCCACCTACTATACTTCTGTCTTTAGTCGGTGTGATGGAGAATGTAGCCATCTACTATTATTCAATAGAGACACCTACAGCTCAAGCCCAATCAAATATACTCAAGTTTGAGGAAAACGTTTCAGTCACTTCGGTGGGTTTTTCCAAAGTACAAACTAATTATGACATTGACAATATATCTTATAAATAAAGACATAGCAAAAGGACATCCAGTAATAATCAATTTATTACAATTTTTGTATACCTGAATTAGGTAAGTAATTGAACAGAGAAAGAAATTAATAATGTGTTGGGCCTCCACGGTGTCTTATGCTCTCAGAAACACATATCAGCATACTTCTAATCAGATGGTCGTTTTCTTCTTGAAGTATTTCATCCCCGGATATGTTTACCTCGTTACGAAGTGCCGCTGGAGTCTAGGCACTACCTGATGGTGTTTTCCTGTCGCAACGGTTTTTGAGTAACCATCATCCACTTTATTTTTTATATGGTCTGAAAAAGGTACACCCTGTGTCTAATAGCATTATTTCATACGAATTCAACAAAGCGTTTTTTTACCTGATTTTTTATTTTTCTTTTAAGTAGGCGTTGCAAACAAATGCTTGACTTGACGTAAATAGCTGTCACCGAGTATTGTTATTATTGTGCTAATATTGCTTTATTACCGTCAAAAACGCCATGCTGACGTGCTACATTTTGTGCTACAAAAATTCTGAAAATACTGCAGAAACGTATCTTGATAAATTTCCCGGAAGAAGGCAGCCAAGTAAGTAAATTTTCTAGAGTTGGCTCGGAATTTAAATGAATATTCTGTACCTCAGAGCCAGACTAGGTTAAGTCCAAATAAGTAGTTTTGAGATAATGATATATAAAATATTTTTCTTGCATTGTATTGAATACAACTTGATATGAGTTAAAAAGTCGTAACTTCCATATTATTAAAGATAGATGGATGCTGCATGTAGCAAATGAAAATTCACAATATTATCATAAGCTTAACATATTAAAATCATTTTTGACAAAAATGGACTTAACCTAGTCTGGCTCTGGGGTACAGAATTATGGTTCTCTTAAAAACCTGTTATACGCCTCGAAAAAGGGAATCTTTTACAAGCAGTAGCCGAGAACTATGAGATATCAACTAGGCAAATTGAAAAAATGTAGGAGTAGGTAAAATCCATAGCCCAATTCATTTTTCGTAAAAATAAATATAAATATATTGTAAATGAAATAAAAATAACGCTAAAAATGTATTAGTTATTCTGATTATAACTAGATTGAGCACAGCATTTAGAAACACAATCATGTATTGCCTAAAAAGTGCAAATGGAAAAGTTCCATTAGTTTTTTGACATTTCTTAAAATGATGTCAGATGAAGCTTAAACGATTTGGACAAATTTTCCTTTTTCCCAAATATCTCAGTAAATTTTTACAAGTTTCTCAACGGCATGTAAATACGCCCCAAAGAAGGCAGCTTTTTCTTAATTTAACCTAAGCTGTATCTTCCACAAGTATTACATGCATCCTCTAAATCCGCCCTTGAAGCATCTTAAAGTACTTTGATGATTACATCCAATCAGGAAGTTTAAAGAGCGTAGATACAACTGAGTATCTACCTTGAATTACCTTTTACGTGATTTTACCTCGATATTATCGGCTTGCTAACATTAACAAATAAACCCAGTTTTATTATGTAATATTTAAAATAGGCACCAGTTCGTCTGAAGCTACTTTTTGATCCTGAATCTAGTGACGACAGCCTAGAGTCTAGATCAATAGAGCCTCAGAGGGTACTGTATGACATTGTCTACTCTCAAGCAACGTTTAACTGTGTCAATGTGACCTCAGTAATTTCCGAGATGCTTGATAGACTGCGAAGTGTTTCAAAATCAGATCCTTTTGATAACAACTTCCGCGTAAAAAAGATAATGGAAATTGCCATTCGTTTTGTTAACTGCAAAAGCAAAACATCATTTGTATGCAGAATTATCTGAATCTTAGTCACCTCACAATATCGAAAAGCACGAGGAAAACATTATAAGCCTTGGGGCGAAGTAATAAACCGATATAAATAAACCGACAATGCAAAATAAAAAACAAACGACGTGTTTAGGTAAAGAAAGTTTTTGGATACGCCTAAATATTATCTGTGAGAAACAAAAAAGACAAAAATAGAATTCTGGAAGGTCCAGAAATATTTTGGTATTTTGTAAATACGGAGGTTATATAGTAATAGAATAGTTTATTGTCTGTAACCAGAAAGTTGTAAAGAACCTACAAAATAATGTCCGGCATTGGTGGCAATTGGTGCCCTGGTTAGGGAGTAAGAACAGCTGCTAGCTGAATCCTTGCCAGGAAAATAAAAGGCATTTTATTCTTATTATTATTATTTAGTATTTTTTGACCAAATCGAAAAGTACGTATTCGAAATTTCGAAAATCGTTTTTCAATATACTGGTTGGGAAATCTCTGGAGATACTACAGACCAAAATATGTGAGTTGACCTAAACATACCTTAGTCCAAAAGTTGATAGTTTACGAGATACAGGGTGTCAAAGTTACAATTTTATTTTCAATTTTTCATTATTGCTTGAGTAAGTATTTCAGATTTTGGCATAAAACTCGGTATAGAGAGGTTTTCTAGTATTAGAAACAAGAATCCGTTATGTTTATTGGCCACACTTCTAGAGGGCGCCACTTACAGCACTATTTCGGTAAATAACTTATCATAACTTTTTTGTGCTACCCTGTATACAACAACTGACCGAAAAATCTTATTTTCTCGTATTTTCACAACAAAAAAGATTTGCTTGTTAGCAAAAGTGTCTAAAGCTAATAGTTTTGGAGATATTTGTTTTTAAAGCATTACATCTTGCCAGCACGCATATTAAATGCTTATCAGAATATTCATCAAACGTATTCTCCATGATGTTTAACAACTTATTGTCAACTTAAAATTATTCTTGAAATTTAAAGCAATATTATGACAAACATTAGAAACTATAGCAACGCTACTCAGATATGATCCAAAGCAACTTGATTATTATGTTATAAAAATGTTTTATCATCATGGTACAAATAATGCATTGAAACATTTAAAAACAAATATATCGAAAACTATTAGCTTTGCTATAATCATAAAATTGGAAGGCATCAATATAAACAAGATCTCCCAGACTTCAGTTTTATTCAGATGCAATATAACAAATCTGATTTACTCCAAAAGGGTTAAAGACTTATTAGGAAACATGGTAAAGTGGATGATTTAAACAATAACCCACATAGCATGCTTTCTTGACTACTCGCAAAAATTTTCGTAAATTCGAAAACAACATAATGAAGTAGTATAGGGAGTTAATATCTTCCGTCCACGCCTATTGGTCCGTCGGTCTATTTGTCCGCTTATCTTATAACCGCCTATAACTTGAGAAGTACAGCTCGGATTTCGATGAAATTTCCACACCATTTTACGATCATTTCAAGGACGCAAAAGCTCTGTAGTCTTTGAAAACCGGTCCAGTGGCGACAGAGAAAAAGGCCAAAACCGAAAATCAAACAGAAATCGCGTAAACGTTGTTTTTTGATCCTGACCATTTTCGAAAACATTTTTGTAGGGATTAAAAACTGGGGGTTAGAGGTTGCAGGGGGTGGGGGAGAATATATCTCAATTTTTTGACGTTGTTATATTCATATGCCTCCAACCCCAGTAATTCTACGCACATATTAGGCATAGATGTCCCCCGTACGTTTACGCTTAAAACTTAAGGTAAATATCTCCTACAGTCGACTGTCGATATGCGCGACGTCACCCCCCGATGGACAAGGGTCGTCATCGGTGGTCGTACGTCTGTACATTACAGTCGGCAATATCTTGCACACTACTATAGGTTGCCTAAAATGTGCATGGTGAAGGCCAATAATCGCCATTCACATGGGATTGGTCTTGCAACTATCATGTGCACCTACCGCAATTCCTCTCAGCGGGAAGATGAATTAATTTTTCGTTATGCATGTTCGTGTCTAACTTTTTTCTCAGAAGGGCTAACTTGTGCCAAACATAATCCATCACAAACTGATGACAGTGTGACGTGGGCAGTACAGAGTCGACTTACTTGGCGCCATTTTAATTATTTTTATTACACTGCACTGTTGCCCATGCACCGATTTCTGAGTAACTTATTTCTACTAAATCCCAATATCCCATCACCAGTCTTTTTATTTTCATTAATCAAGACGAATACAGTAGAAAACTTGTATGTATCGTCATTCAATTTCCACGTTACTTCTAATAGTATCCGCAAAGATTTTAGTATTTATCAATCGAATTGTCATCAATTATGTTTCAGTGTTTTGTCCCACTGTTTTGATATTGATAAAATAGTTTCCATTATGTAACTTTTCGTAGCCACTGTAACTTACATTGTATTGGCCCATTGTCTTTATACGAAAACTCTCAACACAAAAAAATGACATCAAGTATGTTGACTCTGCACTACCAACGCAACGCCCTTATCAGTACATAAAGGAATATGTTCAGCAAAACTAGATCCTTTGAGAAAAAAGTCAGTCAAACAGGTCCATACAGTTAGTCCATAGACATTCTTTCCCTGCGCTACCGGTAGTGCATCTGGAAACATCGCTTCTCCCCGATACCTCAATCGGGCAGACGTGGCATCATGGAAGCGCGTCAAGACTATAGAAAACACTATGTTGTTGCGTAGCAGAGATATGTGTGAACACTCGTCATCATTAGGCAGCAGCGGCGGCCGCAGTAGTAGACTCTTCGGTCTCCTGATCAGTCGTCGTGCGCTGTGCGGGTTCGAGTCCCGTCCCAGGAGAAATTTTTCTCTTGGCTATGGATGTTGTGATTGTCCGTAGGTGGTAGACGGTCTCTGACTGTCGAACGTGGAAGTACCACCCGGCGGATCTCGTAGGCGGAGCCAGAATGTGTGCATGTTGCATGCACACGTGTTCCCTCGCCAGAGTCCGTGTGGCGTTCCCCCTTTCCCCTGTATCCCCCTATAGCCCCACGGTACCCAATGGGTGTTTAGGCCTTAGGCCTTCGTGGTAGTTGGAGTATAAAAAAAATCATCACGGTCGGCGCACGACGCCTGCAGCAGCCGCGGCCGATCCGTCTCCAGAGAATATTATTCTGTTTACAGGGCTAATGTACAGAGAAATCTATGATGTGTGAACTATGTCTAATATGTGCGTAGAATTACCAATGTTGGGAGCGTATAAATAAACCAGCATCAAAAAATGAGATAAACCCTCCGCAAACCCTTACAGCTCCCACCTTCAAGTTTCTTATCGCTAAAATGTGTTTAAACAATGATCAGATCCTCAGAAACGTCAAGGAGTATGAACGATTTTGCCTTTTTTATTTTAGCCCCTTTTTCTGCCGCCCCTGGACCGATTTTCAAAAGCTCTTGCATCCTTGGCATAGTAGTGACATTGTGCAAAGCATTTAATCGAAATCCGATCGGTACTTCTCAAGCTATAGGCGGTTATAAGATTAGCGGACAGACAGACAGACAGTCAGACAGACCGATGGAAATGAGTGACATGGTTTTTCGTGATGTACATATGATATAACATCCAAAAACATACAGTGGCGCTCCCAGGATTTCAGTCTGGGAGGGGTAAAATGGAAAGTAAATTCTCAGTGTGACGTACGTAAGTGTTATAATAATTTAACATTAAAAGCTTGGACATATGCAGAATTTACAGACTAGACACTAGACTAGACCATAAAAGACTAGGCTATACCTGTTCCAACAGGAAGAAGCGCACACCGTTGCTGTTGGTGGGAGAGTAGTCGCTAGTCGCATGCGCGCTGAGCGGGTTGGCAGTGTTGCCGCTATCCTTTCTTAAAGTTACAGATTTTTTTATGAGACGTTAACATTATACCACCTTTTCAAAGACTGCTCGAGTCGGGTAATTACCCCCTTTATCCCCCCCCCCCGTGGGAGCACCAGTGAAAACATCATTTTCGAGACTTTTTGCGATTTTCATAACTCCTCGCCACTAGGCGTGGGATGTAAAAGAAAGTTGCCATTATAAAAAACGAGAACATCACCTCTAGTATAAAATATTGTTAGTCACTTGTATATCCGGCTTAAACAGCTAACCATTTACACTCGTCTAGTACGAATTTCGATAAATTATACATTGTTGTCGAAATCGCTCGAAAAAAAAGTTGTATCTAATAATATGATAATGCAAGTAAGTGTTCGGGAGAATATTCCCAGTGGCTTTCCATATACGTAACGATCCATCAACTTGGGTTTGTCTTGAAGGATTGCACCCCGATCTTGCTTTATCATTACCAACGTAAATAAAATATTGAAAACTGATTTACTTACCGTGTCTATAATCCGTTTCATATTTTGCTCTCAAAGATTTCCACTAGAACTACACCCTATCATCGCTCCAACTGCCTGCGTGCATAGGAATGAGGACTATGAAAGCGAATTCAACGCTTTTTCTGAAATTTATGTTAGATGAGATCATGCGTATAAATACAACATTGAATATGTTTTTGATGGTCACAGAAGCAAGTGTTTATAGCTCCGGGCATTTTATATTAATGGACTTATTGATTTTTCATTCCGAAAATAGTGTACCCACTACTTGGAAGAATTTGCATAATAAAACACGTAATTGTGTCAAAATTCGGCACTGCCAATTATAGATTTTTTTATAGATTCAAGTTCTGCAAATAAACTGTTTCGTGTTTTGTTTCAATGAGATCAGCAAACGTTTTGAAATAAAAATGTCGCTCATGCCGCTTTATTATTCAAGGTTTTGAAATATAAATCGCCAAATAATTTTTTTAACGCTTTAGGGAAAAAATCTCATCATATATTCTTGCGTTACGATTATTGCTGCAATACTCCGACCATTCATAGTTTCGAAAAAGAATTTAAAAAAGAGCTGCTACAGTTACAATTTGATGAAGCTACAAGTAGATCAATTGTTACCACTATAATAATCCTTTGAAATTTTGTATTATAGTTTTATAGCGATAAGTTCTTGTATACGGTGCATATGTTTTTCTCACTCTTTGTAAACTCGGATTGTATCTACATTAGCTACCCAAGGTAGGGTGAAAGATGGCTTGTCAATCCTCAGCGTTTTGGGCTAATATTTTTTTGTATTGTATTGTAGTAAAATTTTTATTCTATTACGCATCAATCTTCCAATAAACATTATTATTATTATGCGTTAGGCCTGGTATATTTTTTATATATACCAGCTCCCTCCTAGGTGCTGCTGAGATTGTCCAGATGTGTTTGTGCCAAGTAATGTTCCTAGTGAATCTCCTGACAAAGCTTGGCCACCCATTAAAACCGAATGTGTGCGTGGATCTCATTTTATACAGGGTGACTTCGAAGTTGAGTCATTTATTTTAACAGTGAGTAGATCTGATCAAAAGAAATGTTTTTTTCCTTTACCATTTTTCTGGTAAAATTAAAGTAACAAAGTTATAGCCCTTTGGAAGTTTGAGTACCGCCCTGTCTCAATAATAATATCATGTACTCGTGTTTGGCAACAACGGATATAATCCGCCTTACCAGTTCATCGCATCGGAAACAAAAAAGCGAAAGAATTTGGAACGTTTTTGCAATTAAGTATTTTATTCAGTTCAGTTATACATACACTCAGTGTCTGTCGGTTAGCGTGTGAATAGTGTCTGTTGCGTGGCTCAAACGAAATAAAAAATGGCACATGTTTATGCGGATCGGTTTCCCAATCGAGTGCAACCAACCCCTCGTGCCTTTGTTAATGTAGTACAACGGGCTCGTGAATCAGGTGACTTAAGACCTCACAGGGGACCTCACGATCAAATACAGGTCCGCACTGAAATACTTGTCGGGAGGATACTTTATAAAACAAGGTAAAAATTTTTTTTAATTTTTTTTTATTTTTACACACATATTCTGGTTTATCTTCCTTCTACAATCATTATCTGAAAATTAATGACTCAACTTCAAAGTCACCCTGTATAAGAGATATACAGGGTGTAAACGTTATGATAATCATTATTTAAATGGGTGATAGAGGGGCTTAAAAGAAGCAAAAAGGTTCATATAACATGGGGGTCAAAACGGCATTTTTTTAGAGAAAAGCGACTTTAAAGTAAAATAAAATCTGACAACGCCGCATTGCCTGACGCAAATTACAACGGAACGCAGTGTAATTAAAGATAGAGTTTGTTATTTTTGACTCTTAGGTATTATTTCATTATTTGATAATGTATTCGTAAAATGCAAACAATTAAAAAAACGGACTTACCACTAACTGTCTCTACGCTTCACCTGGTGTGTGAAAGTTTATCGAACGTACTAAAAAAATGCACTTATAAATAGGGAACACAATTTTGATACATACATTGTTTTTCTTTCTAAAACCCACACTGCACTTTTTTTAAATTTAAAGAAGGTGTTCAAAATGCTGTCCTTCACTTTCCACACAAGCTGGATTACGACGAACCCAGTTTCTTCTTACTCTAGGTCCTCGAACTTGTCCATTTATTATTTCAGCCGCATTAATTTTTTTCGCGAAGTTGTGCTTCAATTCTTATTGGACCAGCCCCATAAACCATCCCTTTAAGTTCTTCCCAATACCAGAAATCCATCAGATTGAGGTCAGGAGATCTTGCTGGCCATTTTCGAGGATAAGGAGCATTTCGACCGATCCAGCGATTTGGATAATGTTCATTCAAATACTGAATGACGTCTCTAAAAATGTGTGGTGGTGCCCCGTCATGAAGAAACCACAAATTCTGTCTCCGTTGCAATGGCATGTTGCCTAAGGTCTGTTCCAAAACTTCTGGTAGGTTCTTGGCTAAAAAGCTAAGGTATCCTTCTCCTGACAACTTTGGGGGTAACTCGAAAGGGCCAATTACCTGATCGTCAAGAATATCCGCCCAAATATTTATTTTAAAACGTTGTTGGAAATGACCTTCGCGAATGGTATGAGGATTTTCTTGAGCCCACGTGTGAGTATTATGAAAATTTAATATCCCGTCTCGCGTAAAAGTACATTCGTCCGTCTCTAGAATGTTTTTAAAAAAATCCGGATTTTCAATATTTTTGTTCAAAAACCACTGACAGAATGTTAGTCTGCGAGGATAGTCTTCTGGTAACAAGGCCTGTACTTGTTGTACATGGTAGGGATAAAGCAAATTTTCCCGTAGGATTCTAGTCCTACGCGGCGGCCTAATTCCCGAGTGCTGATATCTGCATTGATTTAAAATTTGTTCCTCCTGCTCTACAGTAACTTGTCTTTCACGAGTGCGAATATTAGTGGGCTGAACACTTCCTGTATCTCGAAGTCTTTGGTACACTTGCACAAATGTCCTCTCTGGGTGTACCCGATGGCGAAATCTGTCGCGATAAATTTGAGCTGCAAGATTTGAATTCTGACGAACTTCACCGAAAATTAAATTAAAACATGTCGGTGAACTCTTGATTCGAGAACATTGTAAATAACCACGACGACGTACGCGAACAAAAACAAAACAACGCTCCCGATGCTCTGCTCGACAGAACAATAAAGTAATTTATCTATGCAAAACGATAACTAACCACTGTTACCGTTTGCGATCTATTGCCGGTTCGATAAGAGTGATGAACGACCGACGCACTGTGGTCATGTGTGTTTTAAATATTTAATTTAATGAAACTTACTTACTGACTACAAATGTTGGCTTAACTTATAAAGACTTAATGCCATTTATTTGTTAATTACCCAATTTAAAAACGTTTTAGATTAGATTATAAAAATTAGTAAGGTTGTGGTGATTGTGGTCGATATAAAGCACTTAAAGTTGTAAACTACATAGCCATTTAGACAAAAATCTATTGACTCTTGAACCATGGGTCATATGAACTTTTTGACTTGTTTTGACCCCCCTATTATCCATTTCAATACTGCCTACCATACCGTTTAGACCCTGTAGTACTGAGACTTTGTTTCGTCCACACTCACATATTGAAATGAAACTGATTTTATGCTTCCTCATAGCATCATAGCGATTCTTTCTTCTACTAGTTAGAATACCTGACAGGTTGATTGAAAGTCCATAAGAAATATACCTACATTTCATTTCTTAAAAGATCAAACATTGTTTTGTCAACAGACTTTTTTTTTGGTACTAAACAGCCCGATTTAGTCTGACAACATAATCCTGAATGAACTTATAAATACCTGTTCGACTTTATTAAAAATTGTGTAAAAGGCATTGAACCGGTAACATTTTGTAGGCGTTATCACCCACGATTATCGTGTACATTCAGATCTAACTAGATATTTCGACATTTCGAGAGTAAATCCACTGCGGGTCAGGTGAACAATGCTCTTGAAATCTTATGCGGCTTGGTCTAATTGTATTATTATAAAAAATTGGACAAAATTCTCCTATTGATAAGGATATCAGAATAGATGAGCCAAATAGATATACTTTTGACGGAACATACAGTCAAGTAGATCGTCTCGTTACTACATTTAATCAATATAAATATATTTCCAAAATACAGGTAAAACAACGCAGAGGTGAAGTTTTGCAGTTTTTGGCCAACCAAAATATCGGTGACTACACCTAAAAATGGTAAGAAACGCAAATACATAGGAAGAAGCTGATTGAGTAGTGTATTTTTTATTTCTCTCTGTATATTTCTCAGACTCGCAAACATCACTTCTAGGACCTAGGACCTTGTCATAATATTAGTTCGCAAGCCTGTCAGGTTTGGAAACTCAAAAAACAACCATTGTTGATAAAAGAATGGAAGAATAAATAAGGTAAGAGAGGGACTTTAATTAGAGGCTCAAATAAAGTTACTCAGATAGACAAGAATCATTTCCAGTCTTTTCCTCTTTAAATTTTTCTGTATTTTTTCACTTCTGAACTGATTTTTTTTCTGGGACGGGAAGTAAAACAACAGCAATAAAAATATTTAA
Source organism: Acanthoscelides obtectus (assembly GCA_963669975.1). Lineage (NCBI taxonomy): Eukaryota > Metazoa > Arthropoda > Insecta > Coleoptera > Chrysomelidae > Acanthoscelides > Acanthoscelides obtectus. Next base: position 91,309,734 of record CAVLJG010000001.1, read on the forward strand.
TAAATTATATTCAACCAAAATAAAAAAGACTTTCGTTCGTGTTATTGGTGAACTTAGCTACTTTGGATTTCCTCTTCTTATTCTTGGTCACGCAAAACTGGTACCCTGGAGGTATGCAGTTTTTAACCGTAAGAGTAGCCATCGTTCGTTTGTTGTTCAACACCTTGGTCATCTGTAAATACATCAAATAGGTATAAAAACGTCAGCCTGTTTTCAAAGTGTACAGATTCCACCTTAAATATTCAAACCAATTCCTCTCCAGAAGGAACGGTCTAACAAAAATTTCTTATTTCACGTAAGTTTGAAGAACTTATTCGAAAGGGAGAGGCGTAGAAAATATGTTTAATGCTCCTTCCTTATGAATTTAAATATCCTAGTTTATACGCCAGTGGTACAGTTGTTGACCATAAAATTCCAATTCCTATCAGAATTGGGTTCTATTTCGAAATTATAACTTCAAGTCCATGCACCTCGGTAAAAATGCGATACAGGGTAACTTTGTAATTCAAAATATTAGATATTCAAATTTCTTCACTGCATTCTTGTATTGTCAGTTAATTGTTATGCCCATGTTGATAAGGTATGTCCCACTTCTCCAGATAGCGGAAAATTAAGTCAGATAGGAAGTAAAAGCATATAACACTGTAATTGTTAACAAAGTAAATACATATGATAACAGTTAAAAGAATAAGTTGGCTATTTGAATATTGCCAGCGCACGTAATAGAGAAAATATTGCAGCTTGATTTTTTTATTCTAGAAGTAAAAATAATCGCATACGAGTCAGAAAGTTTTCAGGAAAATAGGAAATACCTAGACTAAATGCTATTTAGAATGCTCAATGCATAAAATCCCTGAAAATTGTCAAAATAGCATATTTTACAGCTTGAGGTTTGACGACACAACTGACAAATTTATTGCCGTTCTAATCTAATTAATACCTACTGTATCATTTTAATTTCGAAATGATTTTGTACATCTCTGCAAAGAAAAGGTTTTCTCAAAATTTTTATTGTGACGGAATATCAAGGTTTTCCTCCAAAAAGGGTATTCTGAGTGTCTTCACTTTGTTCTTTAAATGAAAAGTGGGAGACTTTACCTCCTAGATTTAAAATTTCGCGCCAAAGCTGTAACTTACTTGTGACATTTTTTCTCTGATATTGATGGTTTGACATGGAATTCTATGGACGCTCCATTCAGGATAAAAATCAAATCATATTGGCTGATTCTTTTAGCGTGAAATGCAAAGGGTTTAAATGAATTCTCTTTTATTACATGAATTTCAGAAAAAAATCCAACAAACGAGTGAAAAGATAAGGTAAAAAAGTAGGTTGACCCAGCACTTCTCATGTAACGCTGTTATTAATTCATAAAAGGCACAAGTGAGCCCTTCTTAAAAAAAGTTAGCATATACAACGCAAGAATTGAATGGATTAAGTCAGTCAAATAGGCTCATATCATTAGTCTACACCCACCTGACAACAATGCGATCTACAAATTTCTTTTTTGTCCTCCCCAGACAATAAAAAATATTGTATTTCCCAATGGGAAGAATGAATTATCAAGAATGTGCTTCGAAGATGGTATAGTAACACAAAAAATATTGATTGCAGAACGAATGAACGCTTATTTTGTAGAAAGTATAGATGAGATAGTGCAATCAATCGAAGATGGGGATCCAAGTCTATGTCACATGCAAGTTGCTTATAACTATTCTACGCGACAATTCCAAACAATAAATATCAGCCTTCTTTCAAAAGCTATTACAAGATTCAAATCGAATAGAAATCCTAGTGAACATCTTTCAAAAATGGTTATGAAGGAATGTTTCAACATTATTGGAGAGAAGTTATTATTGTAAGTGAATCACTGTTTAGTGTATGGCGAATTTCCTTCAAAATTACACAAATTTCTCCTTCAGCATAATTGATCATAAAATACAAATTAATAGAGTACCGAACATAAAATACCTTGGAGAGGTCTTGGATCCTCACTTACGTTGGGAAATTCATGTCAATTATATTTTAAAGAAAGTTAGATTTGTATCCTACAAAGTTAAATACCTTACGAATATATTCACAGAAAAATATTTTCGAACATTATACCATGCACTGATTGAGCCTCATGTCACATATGGTATTTTAGCATGGGGAGCTGCATGTTCCTCACATATCTATAATTTAGATGTTTTTCAAAAAAGTATTCTAAAAATGATGTTTAAAAAACCGAAACTTTATCCCACTGACAAATTATACGCAGATGTACGAATGTATGATATAAGACAGCTTTATTTCTTACACAGTATCACTCACTACCATAAATTTGTCAACACCGACCAAAAAATTAAACATAATCATTACACAAGGTACAAAATTCGTGGCACAGTAGTTTCTCAGCCGCATAAATCTATAATGCAGCGGTCATAACTCTATCTAGCGGCAAAATTATATGAGGGACCTCGGTTGGCCGCGTGGGTCAGAGTGTCGTGCTACTGATCAGCCGGCCGGCCGGGCCGCGAGTTCGAATCTCGCCTTCGGAAATCACATTTCGAGGCCATGGATGTTGTGACGTCGTGTGTTTGTCCATAATTAGAGATATACATACATATACAAGATTGGATCTGGCTAATGGGACGCAATGTCCTAGTGCCAGAAAAAAAAATAAGAAATTACACCTAAAGACTTGAAAGATTTACATTTAAGGAAATTGTTTCAAAAGAAATTTAAAAAAGTGGCTACATTTTATATCTAGGACTGAAATTCATAAACTCATAAATACGAACATCAAGTAAATGCATATTCTACTGTGGCCAATTTTTGTCATTCTTTGTCATTTGCATTCTACAGTTGCAACTTAAAATTATATGTATGTCCATGTATAGGCAATGCCTTCCATGGGACCTATTTTGATTTTATATTTATTGACTCATGTTGTTTGTTCTCTTTGTACATTGAGTGGATAAATATTATTATTATTATTATTAATAATAATATATTGACAAAATTTCAAGCAGGATTCAGAAAAAAGTATTCTACTGAAACAGCAATTCAAATGGTAGTAGAAGAATGCAGGTGAAATATGGCTGAAAAAAAGTTTGCAATAACATTGTTCTTAGATTTCAAAAGAGCATTTGAGACTATTGACAGGGATACATTGTCAAAGAACTAAAATTGGCAATACGTTATTATTTTTAAAACATTTCGGTAGATGTGCCACGGGGTAGCAAATCATCTTAAATAAAAATAAATATACTAGAATAAATTTTATGCTGAAAGAACTACAATGGTTAAATATCAAAAATTTCATAGCCTACTTGGTTTTCATTTTCATATTCAAGTTAAAAAATCATTTTCTACCAAATCACTTAGAAAATTTTATTGTATTGAACAATGAGTGCCACAATTATTCTACTAGAGGAAGTATAGACTTTCATTTACAAAACTGCAGTAGCAATATAACGAGCAAGTCAGTATTTCAAAAGGGATTGTACGAATTTAATAAATTAAGTAATGATATCAAGATGTTCAAAGGGAAATTGAAAAAATATCTCATGGAAAACCAGAATTCATAGTAGTGAAATTTTGTATAAAAATATGTGGTCTTGAAGACATAATATATTTTGTGATATACTGTGTAATATGGATATTATGGACGTTGTAGCATTAATGCTAAATAAATTTGAAACAAAGAATCAAACAAACGACAGGTTTTTTCTAGGTTCTTCACCGGTTAGGCGAGTATTGAACATATTTCTGTCACTCTTAGACTCAAGGGCAAATTTACGGGAAAATCTATGTGTAAAATGTATCTAGTAGGCGCGAAGAGTTATTGGAGCTTCTAAAACCTTGTAAGATATATTCTCCCCCACCCGCTACAATGCTTCCATACCCAATTTTTTACCTCTCAAAAATATTCCAAAAATCAGTCTCTGAAACGTCAAGAAAACTAAGTTCGAGCGATTTTTATTTTTAACTTTTAAGCCCGTAGGTTTGCCGACACTAGATCGATTTTCAAAACCTGCAAAGCTTTTTCGCTCTTGGCATATTAGTAACTTTGTATCAAACTTTTTATCAAAGTCTCAACAGTGCTTTCCGAGTATATATAGAAGGAACAATGATTAGCGGATAGATAGACAGACCGACCGGAATGTGTATAATGATTTTTTCGTGATCTTTATGTCATGTAACACCTAATAACTTATTTTAGATATTTTTAGCGTTCATAATATTTGGCTTGGTAACTAATATTGAGGAAAACATTTGAGCCCACCTCTGGGCCAAGCGGTACATCCTCAGCATACAAAGTCAGGTGTAGCTTTTATATGGAGTGCTAGCTAATTTTGATGCGCAGTGTAGTTTCATTGGCTATACATATCTTATTTAACAAGTAGATATCTTAAAATATATGTTACTGACAATCTACATACTGCATGCTGCAAATATATGCCACAGAACCAAGCAAAATATGTGCATACCACTATGCAAATGTTTATACACATGATGTTATAACGGGCATAGAAACAGAATGTTATCGGCAACGAGAGCGTTACGTATAGAAGAATTAATCGCAACCGCGACATCTAAATGCAACTGTGGTGTTCTCATTTTTTTTTATTTGATATGCCGTATCTTGCCCCGAGGAACAGATTACTGTTAGAAACGAGTAATGAAATAAAATTATAACGTTATTACACTTAAATAGTATCATTATGTTTCTGTATTAAGATGGATCTTAGATCACTGGTGCATCTAGAAAAAAATAACGGGCTGTATTTGGCATCGTTCCATTTGTTTCAGATCCCCGACGTGAAAATGCAAGAGATTTTCTTTTTGAAAACTTCCTCTAGTACACACTGTTCTCTCATTGTGTTGCTTTGTCCTATTATTTAGAACCCAAAAACGTTCTACTTTATTTTTATTGGAAAGTACAAAATATTTTCGTAGGGAGTAAAAATAATTGGAGTTTTATGAAAACAAGTTGAAAAGAGGTATTGTAACGCCCTCGTATAACTAGAACTCGGTACCAGCGGGGCACCCTAGTTCATAGACCAGGAGATTTCACAGGCGTCCAGAAACATCGACGCTTGGGCAACCATACAGGTAGTTATACAGCTGTACGTGAGAGATTGCCTTCACATGGTGAGAGCGTTCTGCCGATTCCGGGAACGTTTGACAAGTATCGATTCGAATCTTCTAGAACTTCGATAATGGGGCTGGAAAGCTTCTCGATTGATCCTTTCCAAAATATAAAGGCGCGACGACGGTAGAAAGTACAGTTAATGGGGCACCACCAAGATTGTTTTAGAAAAAGTAAAGACAAATGATGCCGGCGATCTAACATCCACATAAAACTATTTGTAGAAGCATATAACATCTCAAAATTTATCATGCAATGTTCGTGCTATTTATTCTCTGTAGTTTTCTGATCGATAAATGGTACCACATATGTAGAATTGGCTACCTCGGTGGCAGACTCCAAATTAAAAATGACAATAATATATTTTATATACATCAGCCTTCCAGGTGACAATTCATATGTTTTGCCGCTACTAAGCAGTGTGTTGCATTACTAGCCCGTACCACGTCGAGATGGTGCGAAGCTTTCATTACAGTTTTAAAAAATGGCGTCAGGTAGGTTCAATCTTCCCATCATCAGTTGATAAAGGATTATGTTAAAGTTATGCCCTCTGAGAAAAAAGTTGGTTTTCTGACAACACTGATCATTTTGTCCGCCCATCGATGATGGCGTGGAAATAAGAGGGTTGCGCAAGTTTAGTTGCCTATAGGTTCAGCTTGACATAATTATATATAAAATAGTGATTTTGCGTTTTTTGGCTTGGTACTACTGCAGGTCCGTTAGTGCATTATTGGAAATTGAGCCTCATGTGTTCTGTGATTAAAGTAAATTGAAAATTCAGACATTTGGACAAGAGTATAAGAAAAAACCTTTTCCTGTGCGCCTTTAAAGCTGTGAGCAAATTTGATAAAAATACTTTTTAAGGGACAAAATCATATAAAAGCGGTTTTATTAATTTGATAGAAAGCAGAAGAGTATTTTTGGAAGGCTGTTTACACCTCTTCTAGGCAACTGATCTTCAAGAGCCACTATCCACAGAGACAGTTAGATGTTTTAATTCCGAGAATCACTTAGTGCACGTTTACATCGAACGCGCTTCGCTTGGAGCTGTTCACCTCACTTCATGTCAAGCGAACCTCTATGGGTTCGGGTTCGTTCATATCGGAGGCGCTTCGCTTTTTAGACGTCGCGTCGGCTGCTAATAAAACACACTTATATTTATTGACGCATTTTCCAATCAGTTCACAATAGCTCCTTTACGAGTTAAGAAAATATTACTACTCGAAAATGAGTAGAAAAAAAATGTTTAAAACGATTATGGGTGCATGAGATTAATATATGTAGGAAACCGTTAGGAGAATTCTATCACCTCTATCGAGATTTTGTAACGCATATACATTTTTATGCAACGAATGCTTCGGATTTCATATTGCCTCTCCTTTAAAAACGGCGGTGATAATTTGTTCTTCCATTATACAGGGTGTCCGCAAAGTTGGGGTTTTCCTTTACACGACGTGTAGATCTTGAAAACATAAGCAATTTTTCTTAGTACCATATACACCAATGTCTTAAGAAAACCGAGATAAAGGGCTCTGCAACATCATCAAGTGGTACAAGGTCACTGGCTCAACCCGACGACAGAACTGGGTCGGGGTCAGTGTGTCAGGTCAGTATGCAACCTTCAACCCACGGTTACGGTCACGCGTGTAGAGGTAATCGCGTAGACGATAATCCCTCAACAAGCACTAGAGACGTGGCTAGAGAAGTGCAAGTATCAAGAACTAAAGTGTGGCAAACGCTGCGTGAAGAGGGGCTGTATCCGTTTCACGTCCAACGTGTACAAGCCCTTCAACCTGACGATTTTCCAGCAAGAGTGCGGTTTTGTGAGTCGTTGTTGCATCAACATGACAATAATCCGGACTTTTTGAAGTGCATTTTTTTTACAGACGAATCTACGTTCACGCGTAATGGGGTGAATAACTTTCGCAACACTCATGTTTGGTCAGTAGAAAATCCGCACGCGGTCCGTCGGGCACATTTTCAACAAATATTTTCGGTGAATGTTTGGGCTGGCATGGTGAACGGTAAGCTCATTGGACCATTTATTCTCGCAAATCGATTGGACGGGATGCAATACCTAGACTTTTTACGCAACATTTTGCCTTCCTTGTTTGCCTGCGTCTGCGAGGTAGCGCATCAGCTGATTTCATTTTCTATTGGAGCGGTATGATTTCGGGCAGAGACGTACTTAGCCCTTCTCGTCAATTGGATAGTGAGTACTTTTTCCTTTATTTTTTTTTACTTGGTTCACTACACATTACCTTTGTTATTTCAAGGGTAGTTGTTTCTGAAAAGGAAAACCCCAACTTTGCGGACACCCTGTATATGCAGATAACCTTCGGAGTTCTCTGAAGAAGTGAGGCAAAACGCAACGCAAAACCAACACATCGCGTTTTCCACTGCTCCGCATAGTATAACGTAAGGCACGGTGCTTAGCGCCATGCGCGCGGTCTGAATACATTCATTTAAAGCTGTGTTCTCGTTCTTCTAGCTTTCCCCGGGGCTGTAAAGTAAAGCGCACAGCTGCAAGCGAAGCGCCTTCGATGTAAACGTACACTTATACTAGTGAAGATCTAGAAACCGTTCAGCAACTCGCAATCGACTACAAACCTTTACTTTTACCTTTAACCTTTATTTCCATACAGACAAAATTGTCAATTTTTCGTTCGCTACAAACCTACAACTAATCTCAAGTTGCAATGTTCAAAAATTCATCAACACGATAAGAGCACTTGTTTATCAAAGATTGCTTCAACTGGAACTTGAAGTCGTTAATATTTTTAACCGAGGTAATGTGGCATGGTAAATTATTAAAAAGAAGCGGACCAATTTTATTAGGTGATCTAAATGCCGTTTTTGATTTGCTGAAGTTTACATTATAAATTATTACAAGTCCTTGTATCATAATTATGCATATGACAATTTCGCTTGAATTTTTCATTATTTTTAAAAACATGTAAGAACAATTCATATATATACAACGAAGGGACAGTTAAAATGTTGAAACTTATAAAATATTTTTTGCAACTTTCTGTTGGTGAGATGCCTGCTAATGATCGGATGCATCTTTTTTGAGACACAAATACATCTTCAGAGCGCGTTGACCAACCCCAAAAACATACTCCATATCTTAATCTCGAATCCACATTAGCAAAATAAACTTGTATCAATTGTTCAGCTGTTAAGATGGTTTTTAACCCTCTTGATACGCCAACTTTAATAATCGTGAATGTATATCGGCTCTGGATGACAAAATGGCAGCGAGTTCTGCATTTTCCTCGGTCGATTCCTCTTATTGAAAATTGCGATGCCAAAATATATCCCAACATCAAAAAATTCTGATGTATCCTTGCGACATTACCAGTTAGAGCCTTCGCACACTACGTCGTATCGTAAGCGTATCGTAATACGCGCGTAGTACGAGAGCAAAACGAGCTCGTATGTGTGCTAACAAGTCCGCACATGAAGCGGTATTGCAGCGAAGCGTATGAGATGTTCAGTCGTATTACGATAGTCGTAGCGGTCTGGCGTAAGGCAGGCGTAGAAGCAAGCATAAAATTTGAAAAATGTTGTTTAATTGCTCTCGATATGGCTGAAATGTCTCCTTCCTCATTGGATAAAAGCCTCGGAATTTATTATCATCTTCTCAAAGTCCACGTTCAGCAACAAACAATCTTTTCTTCTTATTACTTGCGATGTATGGATGGATCCAATAAGTATGTCGCGTTCAACTTCTAACATAATCAAACAATAAAAAATCCTCTTCGTCTGAAGAAAATGTAAGATCATCAATGGATACACCAGAAACATCTGGTACCGTTGACGCCATGATTTCAACTAAGATCTCAACAAACGATACGAGTACGAGACGATGTGTGTGTGGAATACTGCAGGTCTCGTAACGATACGCTTACGAAACGACTACGCTTACGTTGCGTGTGCGAAGGCCCTTAATGTACTTATAACTGAGAGGTCATTTTCTACGCTCAAGTGGCTCAAGATATGGAAGAAGTCATGAATCGATTTGCAAGAAGACAAAAAAGAAGAATTGTATCTTGTTATTTAACAATAAAAGGTCTCCTTTTAAATTAGCTTTATTGTTTAAATCACATTTATGCTACATCGTATGAGTACACCGGCAGCCACTCTTCAATTTTTGCTAATTATTATCCGTAATCCACCGACGGCATTAAAGTGAACACAACTCGAGCCGTCGCCCCTAGTTTGAGAAGGAATTAGATCCAAACAAAAAACAGAATCTCATTATCAATTTGGTTTATTCCATTTCAATGTCAACCCGTCTCTGTTGAAAAACTATTTAGCTTACCTATTACGATATTAAGTACTCATACTTACAGTAATTGTAGAAGTTTGATAAACCCTTCTCCTGACATAATGTGGTAAGATAGTCTCTAATTGATCAAGTCTATCCTCGATCAACATATCATAAACCTTCTTTCCACTTAAATTTGGAGTTTTCGTTTGTTTCCTACTGGAATAGAAAGGAGTCTCACTGGGAGCTATGAAATCGTTGAAAGTTTCATCTCTAGTTTCCTGAATTTCTTCGTAAGGGTCATAATGAGCTTCTAAGAGATTTGAATTCCTGAAATTCAAAGTATTGTTATAAATATTATTAAGTGATATTTACATTTTTTGGAAAATATAGAGACATGACTGCAGAAAAACTTGCACAGCTAAAGCGAAGTTAGGGAAATTCGGACGTCCACAGGTTATGGGCACTCTTTAAAGAAATTATAATAACAGCGACCGAAGATACGTGCGGATATGCTTCCATGACTAGAAACAAAAAGCTAACAAGTTGGTGGAACGCCAAAATTAAAGGACAAGTGAAAATAAAAAAGATTAAATGGAAAGCATACTTAGGGAATAGGACCGACAAGACTTACAACGACTATAAAAAAGAAAGGATAAAGACGAAGGAGGTGATACTGGGAGTGAAAAAACAGTCATGGGAAGATTTTGGGACTAAGATGGAACAAGACAGCAGAGGAAACCAACAACTATTTTATAGAGTTTTGAAAACTTTAAGAAACCCTAAACAGTATAATCTCAGGCATGTCAAAGACAAGCATAACCAAAACATTACGGAGCCTAAAATTATAATACGAGGGATGTCTTTTAAGTTTTGCATATAGAAACATATTAGGCCGCGCGGATCGAACGTCAGTACCGAATCTTAACCTCACTCTTTAGTAAACTTAGATTCAAAGTTTCACAACAATACGTGCAGTGTTCTTACTATAGTAAATTATTAAGTGTCACCAAGTCATCAGAAAAATGGAACTCAACCGAGAACATTGTCGCGCCATAATTTATTACAACTTTCAGAGACAATTACCGCAACAAGCATGCCTTGCTGAGCTACTGTCTGTTTTCGGCAACGAAGCGCCACATCAGTCGACAATTTCCCGTTGGTATGGAGAATTCAAACGTGGACGGGTGAGTCTTAGCGACGATTCCATGGTGGGTGCACCAAAAACGGCAGTCACTCAGGAAAACGTCGATCCTGTGCGCAAGCTCATCATTGAAGATAGACATGTGACATATCGCGAGATTGAGGCATCCTTGAAGATCTCAAAGACCTCAATACAAAAAAATTTACATGAAGAATTAGGAGTAAGAAAATTAGTTTCTCGTTGGATACCCCCATGTTGACTGAAGAGCAGAAAGCAGCCAGGGTTAATTGGTGTCAAAAAACGCTAAACCGTTTCAGTTCCGGAAACTCAAAAAATGTGTACAGCATTGTTAGTGGTGATCAATAGTGGATTTCCTGTTATGAACTAGAAAATAAACGACAGTCGGCTGTTTGGGTGTTCCAAGGTGAAGAAAAGCCAACAAAAGTCATCCGTTCTCGAAGTGTTTCGAAAAAGATGGTCGCGACATTTGTTTCAAAAGCAACAATTCCTCTTAATGAGCAAAGAACTGTTACTGCGGATTGGTATACCACCATTTGTTTGCCAAAAGTCATCACCGAGCTTCGAAAAATCAATCCCGAAAGAAGAATCATCCTCCACCAAGACAATGCAAGCTCGCACACAGCCTAAAAAACAAGGCAGTATTTAACGAAAGAAAACGTGGAATTATTGGACCATCCTCCATATAGTCCCGATCTAAGTCCTAACGATTTCTTTACTTTCCCGAAAATTAAAAACAGACTGCGTGGTCAAAGGTTCCAGTCACCAGAAGAAGCAGTTGACGCGTTCAAAAATGCCGTTTTGGATCTGCCAGCAAACGAGTGGAATAAGTGCTTCGAAAACTGGTTCGAGCGCATGCAGATGTGTATTAGTCTTCGTGGAGAATACTTCGAAAAACAATAAAGTCATTTAAAACTACCTACCGTGTTGTTTTATTTCCATATGCAAAACTTAAAAGACGTCCCTCGTAGAAAGATGGAGACAACTCTTTGAAGAGCTCTTGAACACACCGAAGACAAATGTGACTGCAAATGACACTTCAGTATTCCCACAAAGAGGAGCAACAGAAACTGAGCAAAGCGAAATACAAAAAGAAGTTGCGGAAATCATCAATGCGCTGAAACGGGTGAAATCTGCGGGACACGATGGTATTATCTCTGAAATGTTGAAGATTAGCGGAGCTGTTTACCGATTTATTGAACAATGCGGTGGTAGAAACACAAATTCCCGGTGATTGGAAAATAGGAATAATCATCCCCCATCCACAAAAAAGGAGACACACTGGACTGCACCAACTATAGAGGAATCACGTTGCTAAGTATGCCTTTGAAAGTTTACGACCTAGACGGAGCGCAGAGTGGGTTCAGAAAAGGACTATGCTATGTCCGGACCATATATACGTATTTACAATAAAACAGCTAATCCAAAAATGTAATACAAAGAACACGGAACTAAGCCTAGCTTTCTTAGACCTGAAAAAGCGTTCGACAATATGCCAAGGAGAATTGTGTAGGACAGCATGGCAAAACGAGGAGTACATAACGACCTAACAGAGTGTATACAAAGCATATACGAACAAAATACATGCTATGTTAGAAAGGATAACATGACGTCAGAGGAATTTATCATATGAGATGGGCTGAGACAGGGAGGAGTCCTGAGTCCGATATTATTCATTATGATTATGGATGATGTAATAAAGGCCGTCAAAAGCAAAATTAAAAAAGTACAGGTCGGTTTCTACAAAATGAGGCCAATAAATATTTCAGAGTGCGCATTCGCGGACGACCTGCTATTGTGCGCTAAAACGGATCTAAAACAAAAGTGATGACGACAGCAGAAGGGAATGGAATGAATATAGTTACTAAGGGCGCACATATGGAACAAGTCGAAGCTTTCAAATGTCTAGGAGTGGTAGTACAAGGTGATGGAACAATGGAAGAGGAAATCAACGAAAGATTAATGAACGTATCTAGGCTCTATCACACATTGAAAACATCTTTCTTAACGAAGAAAGTGATAAGCAGAAAAACAAAGACGACCGTGTACAGAACAGTATTCAGACCCATATTTATATTTGGAAGCGAGAGCTGGGTATTAACGAACAGACAAAAAGCAAGTTACAGGCTAGGAAAGACAAAATTAGAAACGAAGTAATTAGAGAAGAGCTGGGAGTGGAATCTGTACTACAAAGGATTGACTCAAAATGGTTTTATCATTCAGTAAGGATGAAGGATACAAGGCCAGTTAAACTCATATGGGAAGCGATAGTTCAAATGAAAAGGGCAAGAGGGCGACCGAAAAAGACGTGGAATGATGGATTGGCGAAAATACTCAAGAACAGGGGAATAAGTTGGAACGAAGCAGTGCGCCGGGCGAGAAATAAGAAAGACTGGGCTAAATTTGTATATAATAACTAATTAGTTTAGAAAATGAAATAATGTAATTGCACCTTACACCTACGGGTATAAGGGTTTAGATAGCATATATATATATATATACATTTCTGGGAGACGAGGCATCTTGGTAATGTCCTCTCACAATATTGTGTAACAATAATAAACCTTAACATTAAATTGGAATGATCGATGTATTAGATTAAATCTCATAAACCTGCCTATAATGATTTTTGTCTTCGTGTTTTAAACTTACCACACGGTATCATCGTCTTCTCCACCCAAATCAACATGCTTTCCATTTCTTTGGTTTTGTTCTTTATCTTGGACAAAGTATTCTTTGGTTACTATTTCATCTTCGCCACCCCTGTGCTTTGTAGTTGTGGCCATTGGGCAAGTTTTCTTTTTAGTAGCTTTTATGCAAACTGGATTTTTATATACATACCTAAAACAAGTGAATACGCGTCATTACTGTATGATTTAAGCTGGGATTAATACTATTATAAAAGACGAACAGCATAGAGAGACAGATCAACGGAAAAGGTGGTTTGATATTATTTATTCTATACACATTATTCGAGCTTTTGCTCAGAATGAAGTTGAGGATGCTTGCCACAGTAGGTTTCAGGAATTTCAGTTGTTGCTAATTTGTCCTATCGCAAAATTGACCGCCGTGTTAATTGTACTACAATGACGGTAATGCTTGTGTATCGTGTGTGGATAGAAGAAGATAGAGGAACACGTATGTATGTCTGTCCGCTAATGTTTGACCCGTGTATCAGTTAGAAAAAGCTCGGATTTGGATGAAGCTTTTGTTGTTTTGATTAGTAGTTTTTGAAAATCGGTCCAGTAGCAGTGGAACTACGGAGCGAAAAAGCAAAAAGAATAGAAATCGCTCAAACTCCTTTTTTTGACGTTTGAGAGGCTCCTAATCATTATCAGAAAAATTTTGGTAGGAATTTAAAATTGAAGTTTGGGGGTTGTCGGGATGGGGGAGGTTATATCTCAATTTTTTGATGTTACCTTTCGGATTTATTACACATATTTCACACATCATAGATTTTCCCGTAGATTTGGCCTTAGGAATGGTAGCAAAATGATTTCAACACGCGTTTCTGCTTCTGCTCTCTGTGACCATTCTGGAAAGCACAGTATACGGCGCCATTTCATCGACATTTTGTATCAACAGTATAAGTGGGACGACGAACGAAAGTATCCCACACCTTTAGCCCATCCCCATCTTAGTGGGTGATTCTGGCAGCAATTGGTGCTTGTGTACCAACTACTTCCACCAGTATCATACTTATAAAAGAATTACTATCAGTTCAGGAAGTATCTTCACATCTGCTCAGAAAAATATTCTGATTCGATTTTTTACAACGAATCTGCGTGTCGCCAGATCAAAAAGTAAATTTGTTAACTCATTTCTGAAACAAATTGTTTGTTTTTCGCTCCGAACAAAAATTTTTGTGTCATTCTGAACAAAAGAGTTCCTATGAATTGTTCCCTAAAGTTGACAGTTTTCGAAATATAAGCTATTTAGTATTTGAAAAAGTTTTTTCATATCATTTTTCGGGGTCTTAAATGGCATATTTTGCATTTTTTGATGTATTCAATCGCTTATATTTCAAAAACTGTCAGGTATATACAAAAGTTCGTAAAAACGTTTTGTTCAGAATTACCTAAAAAATCGGAAAAACTGTCCAGGGAAAAAATCAATTTTTGGAATTGGCCAAAAAATGTTCAAACAATTTCTGATACAATTTTGGGCCTGGGTACATGCAGATTCATTAAAAAGGGTCCTTTTTGTATACGATTCAAATAATTTTTGGTGCAATTTTGGGCTTGGCAACATGCGAATTTATTAAAAAAGGCTCTTTTTGAATAAGATCATACAAAAAAAACGAATCGGAAATCAGAAAAAAAAATTGATCAGATGCGGAAATACTTCCTGGTCTATATGCGTTCCTTCAGTTCCATCTATGTTTGCCTATATTTCGGTTGTCAATTGAGGTAGAAGTAGGACGAGTGACATCTATTTCGTTTGAAAGTTTTCGCAGACATTTTATACCAAACTGTGCTTGGCGCTTATAATTTATTTTCAGTATTGACTTACTTGGTAACGACTCTTACGGCTCTAGTTTGCATAGCTGGTGTTGGTTTGATGGTGCCTGTGTTGATGGGTATCTCCATGTGACCTACATATGGAAGTTTCAGCGATGGAAGCTGAGACATGTACCGATCCGGGCGATAGATCTTTGCGCACTCCTGAAGCAGCATTGAATGATACTCTCTGATTTTGTCATCTGATGTCTGTGAACAAATCGTATGATCAGTGCAATGTTTGAGATCGGCGCCAATACTACCTTCGCTTGATGAACGCCTAGGGCAGGAAACTATTAGAATAAGTATTGTACAGTAGCATGATCCAATATACAGGGTGTCCGCAAAGTTGGGGTTGGGGCGACCAAGTAAAAAAAAATAAAGGAAAAAGTACTCACTCTCCAGTTGACGAGAAATCTCTGCCCGAAATCATACCGCTCCAACAGAAAATGAAATCAGCTGATGCACTACCGAGCAGACGCAGGCAAACAAGGAAGGCAAAATGTTGCGTAAAAAGTCTATAAGTCAACGCCAAACAAAGTGGCGTGCACGTCATCACGATAAAAATTCCCCGACCTAATGCCTAGGTTTCTATCACCAACAATTGCTCTATTGCAGTTTCATATTAATGTGATATATAAATTGTAAAATGGTCATTACTCTCTTATTATGGTTAATAGTCATATAAACATTGTTATTAAAATATCACATGAGTTGCTTTCTGATAAATTTAGACGCATTATGCGAAATAAAATGTTATGCAAACGCTCCAATCACTTATCGACATGTAAACGCACTAAACCGATTTCGCAGCGTTGACACATTGTCACCTTGAAACTTATTTAAACTGGGAACTGACATTTGTATTAATTTTGACACTGAATCAATTTGTGGCATTTCAAATCTTTATAAATCCTTTGGCCCCGCATACTGTAAATCAACAACTGTTTGTTTCAAAACAAAATTATTCATTTTACGAGTAGATAAAGGCAATTTTGGTATATAAAGATGCCCAAACAGTTAAATAGTCGCTGTAAGGAACTCGTGGCCTCGTTGCTGTAAGGAACTCGTGGCCTCGTTAATGCACTACTTTGAGCAAGAAAGGGACAACAACGGGCCTTTGTTGCCTTTAAATGCTGTTCAAGAGGTAGGTTACTAATAATTATATGTAATGTATTTTATTTCATTTTTTGTAGCGTGTTGCTGCTGCTTTAAAAATTAGTTTAAGGACAGTTAGTCGTATTTCCGAAGGTGTGAAAAGTGATGCAAATTTAGAATCGCCCAAGAAAAAGCGGAGTTATATTAAACGTGTAACCAACACAGCGACATTGGATACAAGTGCCATTCGAGAAGTGATCTATAATATGTATCACAAAAGTAAGATGTATTATAATAACTTATCAGAAATTTGCATTAATTTGTTAACTAAATTATAACGTCATATTACACATGGTTTCAGAAGAACAAGTTACGATACAAACTTTATGGTCTCGATTAAGAGATAGGGCATTATTTGATGGTAGTGCCACGTCTTTAAGGCGGTTGCTTAGAGATCTTGGATTTAAGTGGCTTAAGGACAATCCGCGACGAGAGCTCATGGAACTACCAAGTATAGCTTTGAAAAGGGTGGAATTTCTAAGGCAATACAATCAAGCCAAGGTTGAGGCCTTATACCAGTTTGTCTTCCTCGATGAAACTTGGATATTTCAAAATGGGACCATAGGTCGCTCTTGGCAAAATGGAAACCAAAAAAGCGTGAAAGCTATTAAAACAGATGGTAAAAGGTATGTACTTTTACACAATTTGCACTATAAAATTTAAAACTAATATATTTTAGATACATTATATTACATGCTGGAAATGAAAATGGGTTTATTGAGGGTAGTGAAGCGATATTTTCTTCGAAAACAAAATTGAGCGATTACCATGGAGAGATGAACCAGGACAATTTTTTGAAATGGTTTCAACATCAGTTATTAGAAAAATTGGAGAGTCCATCTATGATTATACTGGATAACGCCCCTTATCACAGCATGACATTGAACAAAGTGCCCAACAATGCATGGACAAAAAAAAATATCCAAGACTGGTTGACAAATCAAAACCTACCATTTTTAAACACAATGTTTAAAACAGCTATTGAGTATTGTTGCTCGGTACATAATGCTTCTTAATTATATATATTTTGGTCGACAGTTTATATTTCTTTTGTTTATTCCTATTCTTAAAATAACTGCTTTTTTAGAAACAAACCACCTAAAATATACGTGATTGATGAATTGGCGGAACAACATGGGCACAAAGTTCTTCGTCTGCCTCCTTACCATTGTATATTTAACCCTATTGAGTTAATTTGGGGCATAGCAAAAGGTTACTATAACAGACATATTGGTAGAGATGGTAACAGTGAAAAAGACTGTTTGGATATGTGGAACGAGGCTCTACAAACGGTTACCCCAGACATGTGGAAAAATAGTGTTCGACATACTGAGCAAGAAATTTTTAAATGGTATGAAAGAGAACGAATTTTTGATCGACCAGACATCGAACCTTTAATAATCAACTTTGAGAGTGATGAAGATTCAGATTCAGACAGCGCTGAAGAAAGAAACTCCGACTAACTTTATTGTACAGAAAAAGCTTACACCAGTAGCTTACCTAATTTTAGAATGCATTTTTCTGTATGAATTCTGTAAAATAAATACCATGCATAAAATTTGGAGGACCCCATTTGGATTTTTATTCATACCTTTAAGCTATCAATTAAATATGGTAGTTTCATAGTGTCATCTGATCAATAATTGTCATACTTAATGATTATGCAAGTACAGATCTATAATTTTATTATACTATTATTTTTGTTCTCATTTGAGGTTAATATTGCTTATAAACCTAGATATGTAAATAATAAATTTTATTATTTTACAAAAAGTTTGGCAACAATGTAAATTTTTCAACACACCCACCTTGATGACGTGCACGCCACTTTGTTTGGCGTTGACTATAGGTATTGCATCCCGTCCAATCGATTTGGGAGAATAAATGGTCCAATGAGCATACCGTTCACCATGCCAGCCCAAACATTCACCGAAAATGTTTGTTGAAAATGTGCCCGACGGACAGCGTGCGGATTTTCTACTGACCAAACATGAGTGTTGCGAAAGTTATTCACCCCATTACGCGTGAACGTAGATTCGTCTGTCACCAATATGCACTTCAAAAAGTCCGGATTATTGTCATGTTGATGCAACAACCACTCACAAAACCGCACTCTTGCTGGAAAATCGTCAGGTTAAAGGGCTTGTACACGTTGGACGTGAAACGGATACAGCCCCTCTTCACGCAGCGTTTCCACACTTTAGTTTTTGATACTTGCACTTCTCTAGCCACGTCTCTAGTGCTTGTTGAGGGATTCTCGTCTACGCGATTACCTCTACACGCGTGACCGTAACCGTCGCTTGAAGGTTGCATACTGACCTGACACACTGACCCCGACCCAGTTCTGTCGTCGGGTTGAGCTAGTGTCCTACTACCACTCGGGGATGTCGCGGCTACAGGACGGTATTCAGATATTTTTGATGTTGCAGAGCCCTTTATCTCGGTTCCCTTAAGACATTGGTGTATATGGTACTAAGAAAAATTGCTTATGTTTTCAAGATCTACACGTCGTGTAAAGGAAAACCCCAACTTTGCGGACACCCTGTATACAGGTAAACAAATATAATATTTTGAACACAGACGAATTTAGTCGTGTCACGAGAAAAGTCAACTATCAAGATCTTAATGATACAATGCTCTCTGTTTAATTTTTTGTCGAATTACAGAGAGTTTTTAATACTGTTAATGTATACAGGGTGATTCACAAGTCGTGACCAAAAATAAAACATCATATACAGGACCGCATTTTAAGGGGGGTCTTCTATGTAACATTTTTTCCTCAAGGGCTTCATTAAAAAGATAGTTGAAGCTTAAAAATAATAAACAATATTTTTATTATCTTCAAAACCGACAACTGGAATGAAAATTTGGTATGTGGATTAACCTAAGTATTGTCCACATTCAAAAGTCCTTAGTTAAAATTAACGTGCACCAGTGACGGAGATATAGGGGATTAGTGGCATTATTTTTCCAAATAAAAATAGTACGCCACTGTTTTTTTTTCGAAACACGCAATTTTCAGAATTTTACCTTCAATTTGCTACAGATATGTAGTCTAGTGTTTTTTCCTAGAGTGCATTGTTTTCGTGATATAAAAAAAACAAATTACATAATCAAAGCTTTATTTCAATAAATGTTCAAAAACACCACCATTCTGAGGGATACAAGAGCGACATCTTTTTAATAAAGAAAAAAGTATTTCCGAAAAATTTGTTGTGGATTAAATTTGATGAAACGCATTATCTATTCTTTCTTGTAACTGATCAACAAGTATTAATTTGTTCAGCATACACTAATTGTTTAAAAGCACCTCACAAAAAGACATCCATTAGGTTCAAATAAGGAGACCTCGCAGGCCAATTTACGGGTCCATTTCTGCCAATCCATCGTTGTCTAAAATTATTATTTAACCATGCGGCTATGTCACAACATGCGGTGGGGCACCGTCGTGCTGATACCACATTCGTATTCTAGTTGCTAACGGAACATCATCTAACACATTTTCTACATAATTCTCTAGAAAAGCTAAGTATGAGTTTCCATTTAAACGTTGTGGCAATATGTGTGCATAAACAGTTGGCCATTAAAAATGCCGCACCAGACATTTCTAGAAAATCTGTGTTAAAACGAGTGGATTCTTACAGTACGGGGATTTTCTTACGACCAAATATGTTCATTATGAGAATTAAAGGTTCCACTCCTCGTAAAAGGCGATTCATCTGACCACAAAACCAAATCAATAAAATCTGCATTTTGATTATGCATTTGCAGGAACCACTCACAAAAATTTCGCCATTGCACTTCGTCGCCGGACATTTTGCCGATGGTAAGGATGTAAAACTTCCCGATATAAAATTCTCCACGCAAGACTTTGGAAACATGGTAACTGAGCTCCAATCTACCTAGTACTTGAACTAGGATCATCCAACGCCAAATTAATCACTTCCGGTTCCTCTTGAACCCGTAGGCAAAAATAATATCGGCGTACTCATCCTTGCTGAATTCTATTTCACAACACCCAACAATGGAAAAAATAGACTTGTGACTTGACTTTTACAAAAATAAAAATGGTATTAGTAACCGTATAACACATAACTTTGACAATCTATCTCCCAAGAAACGTCAAGTTGGTATCAAGGCCTCCTATTTTATTTTGAAACTAATCGTATCTCGGCTCTTCATGAATGATCTAATTTGTTTTTTATATTTTTATGAAAACAGTGCAGACTAGGAAAAAACACAGGAGATTTGTAGCAAATTGAAGGTAAAATTCGAAAACTTGCGCGTTTCGAAAAAAAAAACAGTTTCGTAGTACTATTTTATTTGGTAAAATAATGCTACTAATCCCCTGTATCTCCACCATTGGTGGACGTGAATTTTAAGAGCCAGATATTCCTGATTTTCCAGACAGTGAATAGTGCTCAGAACATGTGCGTGAAAGCCAATACTTGCTTAAAATTGTAAAATGTACCAATATGTTTACGTAAGCATGGGAGGGGGAGGGGTAAGCTCTTGGAAAATGATGACATGTTCGAAGAAACAGTTACTAAATAGCTTAACGGTCACAAGGCGTACTTAGACGATGGGTTTGTGAAGCTGGTGCCACGACTTGACAAATAATGAAATGTTTATTATTATATTCTTAATTAAAAAAATGACCATTGTATGTGTAACTATTGTTTTTAAACCAGACAAAGATATTATGCAGCAACAAAATTTTATACACTTCTACCTAATATTTACGTTTTGAAAAATATTTAAATATCAATTTTAAAGGGTGGGTATCTTAAACTGACTTTGTTTTAATCACTTATATTTTTACTACCCACGCCTATTGACGACGAAGTATTGTAACCGCGTAAAGTTTCGACATTGAGATGTTATGGTTTTTGGATTCAATATCGCATGTAGATCACGAAAAACAATGTCACTCATTTCCGTCAGTCAGTCTGTCTGTCCGCTGATCTTGTCGCCTCTATAACATGCAAAGTACCGCTCTGATGCAATTTACACAATGTTAATACTATATCAAGGACGAAAAAGCTTTGTAACTTTTGAAAGCCGGTTCAGTGGCGGCTGAGTACTTTTTTAATTTGTGTATGGGTTAGAAATTGGAGGTTAGTGGTGGCAGGAGGGTGGGAAGGGCTTATCTCAATTACTTGATATTAGTACATTTAAAAGTTCCCAACCCTTGTAATTCTACGCACCCATTAGACATATTCCACACATCATAGATTTTTCCGTACATTAGTCTTAAAACTTAAAAAGAATATTCTTAGCAGATGGATCGCGTACCTACCGGCGGCGACTGCTGCTTACGGCAACCGTCCGTGAGTGTTCTGCTGTGGTATAACACTCATTTCTGCCGCGCCACAGCATAATGTTTCCTAGGCTCTGACCGTAACGACGAGAGGCAACGTTTCCTGATGCCACTATCAGTAGGGCAGGGAAAGTATGTCTATGGACTAATTGCCAGACTTTTTTTCAGAGGGTCTAGGCGTTACGTGGGAAAAGCATAGTCAAACTACTTGACTCCATTTATTTCTTTTTATTATAAATTTAATCTTCCCATTTGGAGAATGTAGAGGCTAGCCGTCATATGGACATATTCACATTTATTTGCTATAAAAAATCCTCTCAGTGTGTGACTCCATTCCTTTTCTTTGACTGTTAAAGGAATATCAACTGTGGTAAGTCACCACCCATACAGTTTGGAGTTCGGGTGAGAGATCTTTTATTTCTGGAGCACCCAAGGTAGAACGTATAGAGGACCAAATCTAGCCTAACTACTTGGATTTTGAGTAAGTATCATTCTTGGAGGTAAACTAAGTTTGGGTATTTTAAAAGGCAGTCAGTCCAGTCCGGTCCATTTTGAACTATTTTCTAAAAAAGGCAACCGTGGTAGACAAAATGTCAGTAAACTCATTCGTAATCAACTATCGGTGAGAGATAAACTATTGTATCCAATACACAACCACATGATATCTTCCAGCAATTACGTGTAAGAATAAAATTTGTCTGGCAGTCACATGTTTCTTTAAGTTTGATACAGTCCATTGTAATGTTTTTACGCTCCACGTTAATTAGCGAGGTACTTCCTCGTGAAAATGTCGAAAACGAGGTAATGTTTTTCGGATGTTATATGATACGTACATTACGAAAAACTGTATTTCTATCGGTTTGTCTGTCCGTTATATACAGGATTTGTTCGGAAAGTAATAGGACTCATTTTCCTCCGCCATGACGGTACTTCGGAGCGTGCGCGCTCCGACTGGATTCGGTAGAGGGCGTTCCTAGCTAACGAATGAGCGGCTGGTCAGTTGTCTCCGAGCACTTGGAGAGTCAGGACAGGCATTTTCGCGCGACGTGTTTCTGTGAGTGGTGCAAGCCGAAAATGCAGCGTTCATTAGAGCAGAGGTACGCGATTAAATTCTGTGTGAAACTCGGTAAATCTGCGACAGAGACGTTTGATATGATCAAGCAGGCTTACCCAGGTGTTGCTTTAGCAAGAAGTGGTGTGTTTAGGTGGCACCAGGCCTTTTTGGAGGGCCGGGAAGAGGTCGCTGATGAAGACCGTGCTGGAAGACCTTTGACTGACACTGCTGACTGACGACCAGAAATTGCGGCAAGTGGAAGTGTGCCAAGAAAATTTGAACATGTGTGAAAGTGACGCCCAATTTTTGAATAACGTAATCACAGGTGACGAGCCCAGGATCTTTGAGTATGATCCCGAGACAAAGAGGCAATCTTCCGAGTGGCACACGACGTCGTCTCCTCGCCCAAAAAAGGGAAGAATGAACAAATCCAAAGTGAAACCAATGCTCATTGTCTTTTTTGACATCAAAGACATCGATCACGATGAATTTGTTCCTCCTGGACAAACCGTCAACGCCAAGTTTTACGTGGAAGTGCTCAGGAGACTCAAACGAAGGCTCAGTCGGGTCCGACAAGACATCGCAGCCGACTGGAAGTTGTACCACGACAACGCCCCGGCTCACACCGCACTTTTTTGTGAACAGCTACCTACCTGACCAAGGCCGGCATCCCAACGCTTCCGCAGCCGCCCTACAGCCCAGATGTGCCCCCCCGGACTTTTTGTTTCCTCGCCTGAAAAGGACAATGAAAGGCAAGCATTTTGAGACGACAGAGGGGATCCAAGCAGCATGCACCGCGGCTCTCAAGGCTATTCTGGAGAATGCCTTCCGTGACGCCTTCAATGCTTGGAAATCGCGCTGGCAGCGCTGCATCGACGCAGAAGGAGCCTACTTATTTTGAAGGTTTTTAAGAAATTGTAACGATTGGCTCAATAATTTTTTTTAAATCGACCCAGTCCTATTACTTTCCGGACAAACCCTGTATGTATAACTCTGAAAGCACGAATTTTCATGAAATGTATCCAAAAGGGATGGAAAAACTTAGTAGGTTTTGAAGATAGATCCAGTAACGGCTGACCACTGGCAAAAAACGAAAGAAAAA
Source organism: Acanthoscelides obtectus (assembly GCA_963669975.1). Lineage (NCBI taxonomy): Eukaryota > Metazoa > Arthropoda > Insecta > Coleoptera > Chrysomelidae > Acanthoscelides > Acanthoscelides obtectus. The sequence continues at coordinate 91,333,437 of CAVLJG010000001.1, forward strand.
TAAAATAGCTCAAACCTTGTTTTTAAACATTCCATTTTTGAAAACTTGTTGATGAGTGAAAAATAGGAATGAGGGATCAATAGTTAATTATACGCTCCTAGGGCTCGTGATTTTACACATCTACCAGACAGATTTCCCTATGTACTCTTAAGACTACTAACAATAAAAATATTTTCAATACATTCGTCGAGTGCAACGAAAATAGAAAAAACCTATCGCGAACTGGCCGCTGCCGCTGGCAAGGCTTATTTATCGCAACTTTAACTGCAACATTGCCGAATAGTCACTAAAAGATAGGAGAAAAATAGAGATCGCAACGAGCTCAAAAGTGTGAGAAGTAGGAACCAATTATATGGGCCTATTGGATTGACCTAATCGCTTAAATTGCTTTATTGAACATTTTCGTAGTTAACTTTTTCCTAAAAAGGGCTGACCGCAGCATTGCGTGGGAAGTGTAGAGTCAACCTACATAGTTGACGTGATTTTTGATGTTCATATCTTCCAAAAGAACACATACTTATTGTAATAAAAATAGTTCAAAATAATTTAGTTCGGATCTACAAAACATCATCCCTACTGAGCGGGGCCGTGGCAAGTGCTTGTTCTGGAAGTTGTATCCAGTATACAACTTCTTCCCGTTCAAGTGATTGTACACGCGTTAAGGAATACCTCAGTACCGATTGCCGGGTGGCCGTCCGCCAACGGGCCACTTTAGGTCTATTTAACATCACTAACACGTAAGAAGAAGGTGGTAGACAAGGACCAGTCGACCGAGGCAGTACCACCTGCTAGCTTTTCCCAGGGTGTCTTATAAATGTCCGCATGTTTCCACACCTAAGCTATACAGTCGGTTATCTTCCAAAACAAAGAAATTAATGATGATGGATCCCTCGAGCACTAAGAACTCCGGACGTAAATTCACTTCACTCTCGGAATGTCCGGGTTGAGGGTGGGCTCGAGGGAACAACATCGACGATAAAATTTGTTTTTCGAACATCTGCGGGATTAACAGCAGCATCGATGCTGTTCATCACTACCCGCAATCCAATCGTCCTGCCGTGCTTTTCTTGGCGGAGACAAAAATCTCAGAGTCTGCACCGATTAACCATCTTAACTTCCCTAACAACGAGGTGCACTTCAATCTGAGAAAGAACGGAGGAGTTGTGGCTTTTGTCCGCAGCAGTCTTTCCTGCTCCAGAGATGTTTCCTTGGAATCAGGCCGGAAGGACATTCTGTGGCTTCGCGTCAACTCCAAAACATCACCCAAATTTATTTGCTGCCTTTATCGCTCTCCCTCGGACCATAACTGGGATGACCTACTCGAATACCTCGCCGTCCAGATCGACTTCCTGAACATCAATCATCCCGCTTCAGAGGTAGTCCCTCGGTGATTTCAATGCCCATAATAAGGTTTGGTTGGGCTTAAACAAGACCGATGCAGCAGGTCGTGCAGTCGAAGCGTTCGCTCTTACTCAAGGGCTGACCCAGCTTGTGACGAGCCCTACTTTTTTCCCCCGCGTCTCGTCACACGCCAGTAGCCTGCTGGATCTTTAACTGACCACGCATCCTTCCCCTTACAGCACTGCTGTCCTGTCCCCATGGGTAACTCAGACTCACGGTGTTGTGCAGGTTAGGTTTCGGTCAGAACCCGCTGTGGCAGCAGAAACTCGTACAGGCCGCAAAACTTGGCATTACGGACATGCCGACTGGAGACTTCTTCTCTAGCTTACCTTGGAAAGATGTCTGTTTCACTGACGCGGATGCGTCGGCTGTCTGTTTTTCGATAACCGAAATTATCCACGTCGGAATGGAGGAATACATCCCTCACACAGTGAAAGTGCCTAGACCAGGGTCCAACGGCTGGTTTAACAAATCGTGTGGCGCTGCTCGGCAGCAGAAGATCAAGGCACACAGAACGTTCTTACAAAACCCCACTGTAGAGAGCGGTTCGCAATGCCAAAAACCAGCAGGATATAAAAGTTATTCACAGGGTAATGTCGCAGCGCAATGGCAGTCGGTCTTTCTGGACGCTGGCCAAGCAGATTGAAAAGAACTTCTCACCCAGTAGGCTCTCTCTCTGTTCTAAGTAAGGTGATGGAGAGGTGCATAAATCGCGAGCTTCTGGACTACCTCGAACTTCACGGCTTGATTAGCGACAGGCAGTATGGTTTCCGGCACCATCGATCCACAGCGGACCTCCTAGCTTAGGTCACTCAATTGTGGAGTAAACTCATCCAGGCTTATGGTGAGGCTCATGTCGTTGCTCTTGACATTACGAAAGCGTTTGATCAGCTGTGGCACGCTGCCCTCTTGAGCAAACTTCCATACTATGGCCTCCCAGAAAAGCTTTGCAGATGGGTGGCTGACTTTATCTCTGACCGCAAGATATCCGTCGTAATTGACGGGTTCTCCTCTTCATCCCACAACGTCAACGCGGGTGTTCCCCAGGGATGGGTGTTGGCTCCGACACTGTTTCTCTTACATATCAACGACCTCCTTTCCTGCACGATCAACCCAATCCACAGCTTCGCTGATGACAGCACCCTACATGCAGGAATTCAGAGTGGCAAGCCGATCTCTGCGGCTGAGTTGGAAAAAAGAAGACTAGCGATGACTTCCTCTCCTGGAAGCTATCCCTGCTTGGGGACGCAACAATCTTGTACAGTTCGATGCAGTACTGTACTTTGACGAACAAAAAGCGTCCCTGCGCTCACCCGGTTTTGATGGATGGTCGAGTTCTGCCAAAGAGCCATTCATTTCGGCTGGTTGGAGTCCAGATCACCGAGGACCTGATTTGGCACGAACACATCTCGTCAATAGCTGCAGCTGCTGGGAAAAAGCTAGGCTATTTGTTTAGGGCTAAGAAGTACTTTTCTCCGCATGACCTTCTCACTCTAGACAAGGCCCAGATAAGGCCTAGCCTCGAGTATTGCTGATACGTTTGGTGTGCTGCCGCCCAGACTACATTATCCATGCTCGATGCTGTCCAGAGGAGGGCGGTCCGACTGATCGATGACTCTTCTCTAACAGACAGTCTCGGGACTCTTTCGCACCCGTGGGCTGTCGGCGATCTGGCTCTTTTCTACCGTTACACCAACGGGCTTTGCTCCTCAGAGCCGCCGCGCGATGTGCCTGCCAGATAGACCCGCCTGACTTTGGCGTCCCATCCTAACCGTGTCGAACTTCGTACATCCAGAACCGGCCGATACGACCGCTCCTTTGTCCCGAGGGTATCGAGATTGTGGAACAATCTACAAGAGGAAGATTTTCCCAGTTCTATTAACCTTAAGCAGTTCAAAAATCGTATTAATAAAATTTCTTTGGGATCATCATAGCAGCCGCGGTGTTCCGGCGTTTAGGCTTCTAGGGCCTGCGCGGCTGCTTCGATATATAAAAAAAAACAATCACAAAAAACTGGTGACAGTTCCCATAGGTTCACCAATATTTACAATCAATGGTATAGTTTACTTGTGACTGAATCAACGTCCAATCACCAAACAATTTATAAAGGCCGAGTTAAAAAATTTATTTCTTTCTACTTTTTTGTGCAGATTTTCTAAATTTCCGAAACTACAACTCAATTTTATATAATTACTGTTGTTTCATTGGAAGCTTTCTGAGACCATTCTGAGTAAAAACTTATGAGTACATATTTGGCGTTTTCGGAACGATGGACAAGAGTGACGTGTCTGCTACATTATAAACCGTCAGATAACCTCATGCTCGCTTGTCTCTTTGGGAGGCTGGACGTCCTTTTGAGAGCGGAAATGCCTACCCCAGGATCTCAGTATGCTACAGGACCGGTCAATTTATAGTCTGTAAATTGGCAACGTAGCGTTGCTTCAAACGTGGGCATAATTCTATAGAAACTCTTGCTAAGCTTCAGCAGGCCTACGGAAATAGTGTTTTGTCAAGAACCCAAGCTTAAGGCAGAGAGTCGATTGAAGATGAATCACGAAGCAGAAGCCCTTCATCTTCATAAACCGATGAAAATATTGCCAGAATCCAGTATCTTGTGCGTACAGATTGTCGGCTGACAGTCAAAATGATCGGGAAAGAGAGAGTTAAATTTGACTTATACCACCGGTCGTCAGATCAAGAACATCTCACGATAATGCTCCATGTCACACAGCAATGTCTTTAAAAAAGTGTTTGACCAGCATAAACGTTCTTGTGGCTCCCCAGCCTCCTTATTCGCCTGACTTGAGTCCTTGTGATTTTTTTCTCTTCCCGAAGTTGAAAAATCACAGCAAGGGAACTCAGTTTGGGACAATCGAAAGACGTGTGGCGAACAAAACAGGCTTATGTGCTAAAACAATTTTCAACATTGTTAAAGAATATAGGAAAAAAATTGTCTCTACCACACAAGAGGCTGCATTACACGAAGCTGTTGGATACAGTTGATAAATTAGATCGGAATGCCATCAGACGCAAAGTCCATCAATTTTTTGAAAGGCAGGAACGTCCCACCATAGACAAAGTAGTGATGAAGCCTTACCTACTTTCAACAGGAGCACATTCTGTAGTTTACTCAAAGAACTTCATTTTGAGTATAGAAAACAGGGCAGAAATAGTATTTTGATGGACAGCCAAGAGATTATTTTATGGAGAAGAAATTATTTAAAATCAATAAAGAAATACCGCGACCAGGGCAGGAATATTTATTACTTGGATATAACCTGGATAAATGCAGGACATACAAAACCTAAAGTATGGGCTGACTCTACGATTAAATTAGCAAGACAAGCCTTCTTAGATGGACTAACCACTGGCCTAAAGAAACCGTCAGGTACGTGTATCTAACCAATTCGTCATTTGTGTTGTAAAAATGTTGTCAAGACTGATTCTATGCGCCCACGCTGAAAACTTAGCTACACTAAACTTAGCTATATCTGGTAAATTTGGAATCAACACCTGTTAGATGTTCTGCTTGTGTTATTATTACTTTTCTTGAATACTATATGGAATAATTATTTCCAGGAAAAGGAAAACGATTTGTTATCTGTCACATTGGCAGTGAAGATGGTTTTGTGCCGACTGCCCTATGGGCATATGAGTCAAAGAAAACGACCAACTACCATGAAGAAATGGACAGAAGTTCATTTGAACAATGGTTTGAAGAAACGCTCCCAAAGCTTGACGACAACTCCGTCATTGTACTTGATAATGCTGCATACCACACTAGAAAACTGGAAAAAATTCCCACAATGTCCACAAGAAAGGCAGAAGTTCAACAAGGTTCCTATCAAAAGACACTAGTTTCAATGAAAATATGGTCAAAGCAGACCTTATCCATCTAGTCAGTCAGCACAAATATAAATGTAATCTTATGTTTTATGACGAAATGGCTAACAACCAAAGTAAGACCGTTTTAAGGCTATCCCCTTATCACTGCGTATTAAATCCCATTGAAATGATTTGGGCAAATATAAAAAACTATGTGGCTTCAAACAATAGAACATCCAAATTTTCTGACGTGAAAAATTTGTTTTATGGAGCTGCCAACAGAGTGACGGCAAACCATTGGAAAGATTGCATCCGTCACATTCAAGATACAATCGAAACAAAGATGTGGGATCTGGACAATATGATCTAAGTTGAACCTGTAATAATTAATATTAACCATTCGGACGATGATTCAAGTACTTCCAGCGAATAACGAATTGTGGCATTGAGGAAAATACGGACCTGTACAATCTCGCTCTTGGGCATGTTGTGTTCTATCTGAGCGGAAATGGACTACGAATGGGGTATAATCGCCAAAGCTGAACCATTTCAATATTCGGCTGGGATGATTTTGGCACAGTGCGAACTGTTGCATGGATTGCGATTTACTCACTCCAATTTAGTCGTGCGACTTGACCGAGTTTTTCAGTTTAATCTAGACTCTTCGTTTAAAATTTGGTATACATCCAGGCACTATTCTCGATGTTCTCAAATTTTATCAAAACGTATGCTAGACGCATATCCCACAGCCAGCTCAAGCGAAGCGCAGGTTCCATCCGGAACTGAAGACCTACCTCGGCTACAGTTGTCGTTTGTCCAAATGATGATGAGGCAAAAATTTACTCACCATACCATTCACTGTATCCACTCCATTAAATCCACTAACAACCACCATCAACACAACCATCACAACACACAACAAGCGCATTTTTACATGATTCCCCATAAAATATGTATGCACTACTGTCTGCTAATCATACGCGGCATACTCTTTTTATAACATTTTCCCAAGTAGGCGTTGTATTCAAAGAAGAGAAAATTGCTAAGTACTTTTGCTGCTTGTTAGGCGCTATGATCAGGAGTACACTTACACTGATCCAAATATTAAGTGAATCTGTTTTTAGCACGGTCGTTGTAGAATAGCAAAATATCGGAAGACAGATTTATACATTAACTACGAATTTATAGTATTCACTGTCATGACGTATACGAAGCTCCATGAGATTGCCTTACAACAGTTTTTCTGCTCAACTAACTTAGTGACGGGTTTCTTTTTTTTACACCGAATTAACTGCGCAGGCAGAAAGCCTAAATGCCAGGACACCGCGGCTGCTATGAGGATCCCAAAGAATCTTTGTTAATCCGATTTTTAACGGACTAGGGTTAGAAGAACTAGGAAAAGGAATTGCTCCACAATCTCGACACCCTAGGGACAAACGAATGGTCGAATCGGCTAATTATGGATGTATGGACTTCGACACGGTTAGGATAGGAGGCCAAAGACAGGCGGATCTGTATGGTAGGCACATCGCGGGGCGGCATCATGGAGGTGAGCTCTGAGGAGCAAACCCTGTTGGTGTAGCAGTAGAAGAGAGCTGGATCATCGACTTCTCGCCGGTGCAAAAGAGTCCTGATACTGTCTGTTAGAGAAGAGACATCGATCAGTCGGACAGCCCTCCTCTGGACAGCATCGAGCATGAATAATGTAGCCGGGGCGGCAGCACCCCCAACATGTGAGCAATACTCGAGGCTAGGTCTTATCTGGACCTTGGAGATCATGTGGAGAAAAGTACTTCTTAGCCTTAAACAAATAGCCTAGCTTTTTCCTAGCAGCTGCCGCTATTGACTAGATGTGTTTGTGGCAGATCGAGCTCTCGGTAATCTAGACTCCGACCAGCCGAAATGAACGGCTCTTTGGCAGAAATCGGCTATCCATCGAAACCCAATGAGCGCTAGGACGTTTTTTGTTCGTCAAAAGCATTAAACTGTATACCCTATTTCACGAGAATCCATCACGATACAGGACACATAATTCTGACGGATCCGTCAACGTCAGGTAGTCAGAGCCGCATTTTGTTTTCATTTTTTGTAAGCTAGAGATTCATTTTGTACTTGTTAACAGCTCCTTTATTTAGAAAAGTTCATTTGCACTCAAAAAACTAAACGCTATAAACAAATTTTACTAGATTTACACCCGATTCACTATTGCCGACTTCGCAGACTAACACTACAATGTCACTTGCTGATCAGTTGTTCACCTCAGTAGACGTCAAAGCGTGATGGATACTCGTGAAATAGGGTATACAAGATTGTTGCGTCCCCAAGCAGTGATAACCTCCAAGTCTCTCGTCAGAGAGGAAGTCGCTGCTACTCTTCTTTTTTCAGCTCATCTGCAGAGATCGGCCTGTTATTCTGAATTCCTGCATCTAAAGTGGATTGGCTTTATCGTACAGGAAAGGAAAGTGGAGGATGTGAGAGGAACAGTTTCGGAGCTAAGGCAGATCCCTGTGGAACACCCGGGTTAACGTTATGGGATGAAGAAGAGAACCCGCCAAGTTTGCATAAGAGGACAGCGTGCCACAGCTGATCGAATGCTTTCCTGATATCAACAGCAACGACATGAGTCTCACCATAAGACTGGATTAGTTTACTCCACAATTGCATGTCAAATTGCATTCAAATGTCTTTAATAAAATTATCGTACACCAGTGACGGAGATACAGGGGACTTTAGTGGCATTATTTTTCCAAATAAAAATATCGCGCCATTGTTTTTTTTTTCAAAATGCGCAATTTGCCGAATTTTATCTTCAATTTACTACAAATAGTTACTCTAGTGTTTTTTCTAGAGTGCACTGTTTTCGTAAAAATAAAATTAAAACATGAAAAGCCGAGATACAATTAGTTCCAAAATAAAATAGGTGGCCTTGATATCAAGTTGACGTGTTTGCTTGTCTGAAGTCTGTGAGGTGGTTAGTTGATGGAGGCACTTTCCGTCTCTTTTGCAAAACAGCCTTTTGCCTTTGGATACGGTTGCATTTAGGCCATTTCACAGGCCTAGACAGATCACGGGGAGGTTGAAGATCCTATCCAATTCCAAAGTTCATCGGTCTCTTTTCATGCAGCGGGACAGCTATCGTTTTGGAAAGGAGTTGGGTAAGTAGTGAAATTGCAAATTTGAGTAGCATCGAAAGGAGCATCAGACACGTTTTTTAATTGAGTCAGTCATATACAAAACACTATCAGAAGAGAGCGTTGCTGTTATTAAGCAGCTAAAGGGTTTTTAATATCTCTAGAATGAACTAAAATTTTGTATGTGGATGTCCACATTCAAAAGTCTTTAATAAAATTAACTTACACCAGTGGCGGTGATACAGAGGACTTTAGACACTTTTTCCAAATAAAAATAGTACGCCTCTGTTTTTTGTTCAAAACGCATAATTTACCGAATTTTACCCTCAATTAAATAATTACTCACGTGTTTTTTCCTAGAGTGCACTGTTTTCGTAAAAATAAAATTAAAACAAATTAGATCATTCATGAAGAGCCGAGATACAATTAATTTCAAAATATAATAGGTGGTGTTGATACCAACTTGACGTTTCTTGGGAGGTAGTTTGTCAAAATTATGTGTTATATGGTTGTTATCGTTACTACTAATACTACGGCGGATTGCAGCCCTCTTACCACGTTCCCAAAGTCTTGTTTGGGTAATTTTAAATCGGGAAGTTTTACATCCTTACCATCGGCAAAATGTGCAATTTCTGCAACCCGGCGACGAAGTGCAGATTTTATTGATTTGGTTTTGCGGAGGAGTGGAAACCTAATTCTCATAATGAACATATTTGATCGTTAGAAAATCCCCGTTCTGTAAGAATCTACTCGTTTCAACATAGATTTTCTTGAAATGTCTGGTGCAGTATTTTCAATGGCCAACTGCTTATGCACGTACAGCCACAACGTTTAAATGCAAACTCATACTTAGCTTTTCTAGAGAATTACATAGAAAATGTGTTAGATGATGTTCCGTTAGCAACGAGAGTACAAATGTGGTATCAGCACGACGGTGCACCACCGCATGTTCGTCGTGACATAACCGCATGGTTTAATAATCATTTTAGACAACGATGGATTAACAGAAAAGGACTCGTGCATTGGCCTGCGAGGTCTCCCGATTTGGACCCCATGGATTTCTTTTTGTGGGGCGCTTTTAAACAACTAGTGTATGCCGAACAAATTAATACTGTTGATCAGTTACAAGAAAGAATAGACAATGCGTTTCATCAACTTCAATCCACAACAAAATTTTGGGAAATACGTTTTTCTTTATTAAAAAATCCGTCAGAATGGTGGTCTTTTTGAACATTCATTGAAATAAAGCTTTGATCACCTAATTTAGTTTTTTTTTTTATTTTAGCGAAAACAATGCAGTCTAGGAAAAAACAAGAATAATTATTTGTAGCAAATTGAAGGTAAAATTCGAATAATTGCGCGGTTTGAAGTGTGGCATACTATTTTTATTTGGAAAAATAATGCCACTAATGTGTGTCTCCGCCATTAGTGCAAGTAAATTTCAAGTTAAGGCTTTAGAATGTGGACAATACTTGGGTAAATCCACATACCAAATTTTAGTTCATTGCAGTTGACGGTTTTGAAGTTAATTTTAAACTTCAACACCCCGTATCTTTTTAATGAAGCCGTCGAGGAAAAAATATTACATAAAAGGCCCCCTTAAAGGGGAGATGTTTTATTTTTGGTCACAACTTGTGAATCACCCTGTATTTAAATAGCGATGAATATCCCCATTACGAGGGCATCAAGTGACATTGACCAAGTTTTTTACGAAAACTGTATTTTGGAAAACATGGATAATTTGAATGTTGGATTCCTTGAAATAGCCGAAGGACGGGTCCAGAGAACGGGGTCGCCTTCGAGTCAGGGCAGTTAAGATCCAGTCTAGACAGGCTCCAGTGCGTTTGAAATGATGATTTAAAAAACGAGTATTTTATTCTGAAATCTTTTTTTTGTTTTCTTGCGAAACAATCTGTAACTTGAAATAAGATACATTGATTACCAGAATCGAGACCACTGCGAGTAGTGAAACAGCACGCTGACTGTTGGAATTGCATTCAAGTTCGCATTTGTCTGCGCCCTAGAACGTCGTCCCACCGACTACAGACGGCGAATCATGGACAGCTGTTTCATAATTTTGAACAGCTCATCAGCACGGTCTAGGCTTGGTCTCAGGCCGTGGTGATCCGTCTGTCAAATGCGATCTGGAATTCATTTCCACTAGACAGCTTGTTGTTTCACGCTTGCAATGGTTGATTCTGGTAATAGGTCACACTTTGTTCTAACTTATAGACTTTATATCCTTGATAGAGCATAGTTGATCAGTTTTCGTTCGTTGCCCAGGCCATGCTGACGAGTTGCCGAAAAGCAGGAAACAGCTGTCCATGGTTGGCCGTCTGTGGTCGGATGGACGAAAGCTATATTACTAGTTTGATTTGCCACTTCCAGATCAAGAGTAAAAAATAAGAAGTGCTAGTCTAATTAGGCGATTTTCTGCCAGAGACATGCTTAACCATAATTTGAGCCTCCTAAGAATGAAGGACATTTCTGCTGTCGTTAGTTTAGCTGTTGGTGTAGCAAGAATGTATGCATGTTTGGCGTTTGGAAGGATTCCATTATCGCAATCTTCTATAAGCCGAACAAATACAGGGTGCGTCATCTATGACTTTTTTCTATTTGAAAAATCAACACGCTTTTGACGAGGTGAAATCGATTTTTTTTATTGATAAATGAAGGTTGGTTTATGCCATTTATGTATGAAAAATAACATCAGTCATGTGACCACCGCGGCTTCTTTTACAGGCCAACATCCGAACATCAAAATTTTCAATGACTTTTTCCAGAATAATTGGGACTATGGCCGCAATTTTAGTCCGAATATTGCTCTTTAGGCCTTGAATTGTCCGGGGACCATTCGCATACACTTTTCCTTTAAAAAATCCCCAAATAAAATAGTCAAGAGGTGTTTAATCGCACAATCTCGGGGGCCAACTGACATCTGAATTTCGTGAAATTATGTGAACTCGAAATTTCGTGTGCAATAAAGCGATTGTTTAGCGAGATGTGTGAGCCGTTGCTAAGTGTTGATAAAACCAAAGATCGTCGGCACCAATACGATCCAATTGTGGCCACAAAAAGTCGCGATAACGTACCCCGTTGGCGATAATGGCCTTTTCTTCGGCATCTTCAAAGAAGAATGGTCCAACGATGCCACCAGCCCATAATCCGCACCAAACAGTCACTTTTACTTATTTACGTACCCATTGAGGCGAAAATGAGCCTCATCAGAAAAGAGCCGAAAATCCGTCTTTCCAGCATCCAATTAACAAAAACACGCCGCTATTGATGGTCTGCCGGCTTCAATTCTTGTGTTAGTTGGATTTTGTCTGGATGGAGGTGTAAATCAATGTGTAAAATCCGGCGTAAAGTGGTGTCACTAATTCCCAATTGTTGTGAACGGTGCCTAGTCGAGGTGGTTGGATCTTTCCGCATACTTTCACTCACTGCGGCTATATTTTCACGAGTATGAGCTGGACCAGCATGTTGGTATCGTCTACGACCTTCAGCTGAACCAGTTACATCAAAACGTATAACAATCCAACGAATTCCAGGCTCTGTTGGGCATCCATGTCGGCCAAAACTAGTGCGAAGTTTGCGAAAAGTATTTTTTATATTTCGACCGTTTTCGTAGTAAGTTTGGATAACCAAAATGTGTTGTTGTGTTGTAAAAGAATCCATGACTATAAATGACATACCTTTGACAGTTCATTTATGCATACCATATGACTTTTGACTCACATGGTAACACATAAACTTATAGGTAAAAGAAAGTAATAGATGGCGCACCCTGTATTAGTGGTCGGTATCGATTCACCCAGGGGGGTCATGACTCCCATGATCCTCCCTAGATCCGCCCTTAGACCAGCTCCAAAGTTGGCCACCATATGTTTCTTACAATTGTGGTTTTCAGACAGTCGACATTTGTTTTATTTATTTTTTTATATTTTCCTTTTTTTTTGGTTAATACTCATGTTTCTCTTTCTGATTTTTTTTGAGAACTGTTTGGAAATAAAGGCATTTATTATTATTATTATTATTATTATTATTATTATTATTATTATTATATGATGACATAGGTTGTAAGATGTCGTTATTCAGTATGATCTTGTTATAGAACCACCGCTTCAAGGATCCTCTCAATAACCAATAACATTGCTCGTAGCAGGAGTTAAACCCCTCCCTTTTTTGATATAGTGATTGCCTTTGAGTCTTGTGTCAAGGCAATGCTTTCCAATCTCCGGTTATCAAGGTAGAAATCGGTTTTAGTTCGTTTAGTCTGATTTTCCACCTTTGTCCATTCTGCTACTTCAGTATTTTTTTTAGCATTCTTTCCAGAAGCTAAGATGTGGTACAACATCATTAAGCTTGCAAGCTCGAGCAATATTCACTATACCATAACTCTTTCTAAATATGGGAAAATCGCAGAAGTAATAATATTTTTATAGCAATTAGTGCTACAGAGCAAACGTAATTACTCTAAATTTAATAAGATGATGCTTCCCACAGATTAGGGATTAAGGTTTCGAGCGCTACGAATTAAATGGATTCATGTTTCTGAATGAACTGGAAAAAACATTTGCTACACTAATCTGTTTGGAAATGAGAAATATACTGGGTACTCAGCATCTTGGATTAATAGCTAGATAGCGAATGCATCATACCATCTTTGAAAACAATGTATTAATATATCCATAATTCCATTCAAATCTGTGTAGACGTTTTGTTGTTGTTATTTGATATTCTAAAGGTTTCCTGGTTATAGTATTTCCTTCCATTACGGAGATATAAACGATAAGAAAAACGTGTATCTGCTATTTGACCAATTTGTAACATTAAATGTAAAAGTCCATAGTCACTTTTGTTTGTTTTGAGAATAATCTTTACCTCGCCTCAGGAGCAAACTACGCCACTGATATTCAAGGAATTGACTTTATGAAAACCCTGTACTAAATTAATTAATTAATGTGGCAGTATTCTACAACCTGACTTGAGATTGTTAGATTCATAATGTATACATATTTTCATATTTTTTCATAGTCTAGTTTGTTAGAGGCCCTGTCATAGAGGGTGTTTTCAAAGTTGAGTCATTTATTTTAACTGTTTTTAGGAGTTGATATACCAAAAATCACCTATATAAAAGTATCACAATAAAAGAAATAGTAGAAGATTAAAAATTTAAAAAACACAAGAATGTTATACAGATTTTTTGATATTCTTCACCACTGCAGTATAACGTCTTAACGTTTTTTGTTTACTACTCTTATCGTTTATCTAAATTTGACAAACTTTTTGTGTTATTTGTATGATTATTTTGTGCGAAAAAATTGTTAACGAATATAATTTACTAGTGGGCATAACGGTGGGACATAATACTAACATACGGAGAATGCCAACAGAATGCAGCCGCAGCATGCAAGCTGTATGCGGTTTCCTTTAAGAAATCATCCGGCCCCATGATGTTTGTAAATTTAGTTCTTGGACTTCGTGACACAGGATATTTAAAAGAACAAAGAAGAGGTCGTGCTGGAACACCTACTCAACGTGAAATGTTACAAATTGAGGAAGACATTTTAGAAATGATCGAAGACGACCCGACAATGAGTACTAGAACCATAGCAGCTCAAGTTGAAGTTTCTCATAGTAAAGTGTGGAAAACAATACGACAAGAACAGTATTATCCTTATCATTATCAACGGGTACAAGCGTTACAACATGAAGACCAACAAATGTTACAAAGGGCACAAACCGCAAACCCAAATGGTACCCAGATATAGGCCGGCTAAGTATAACGGGTATCGGTTCTACCCGAATATAGATACATAATGCTCTAGTTGCAAGCGGTCTCAGGACGCATACTTCCCTTTACCCCGTCTAGGTCCAAGTAGGCGGGCACGTTGCTCTACGTCGCGCTGTGCAGAAGGCGCTATCAACCGTAAAGCCCGCTTGCGAGCGCGTACCCTTTCATGGATCTCTATTACCAATTGTACTTTTTTCTTACGCTTTAGTGCACAATGCTTCCCAGCTCATAGTCGTTCGTTAGGTTTCTTTCGTTGAGCCCAGAATAAAAACGAGGGACAGCGATCGTTTGCTGTCGATAAATATTTATTTGGTACAGATTTACGAAGAGCATAATCGCCGGTCAACCCTTATATACTCTCACAGGCGCTTTTTAATAAGGCCATTTTTTTTTTTTTTTTTTTTAACGAGGGGGGAATGCATTTACGCACCATACCATAGCACGAGCTACGACGTGTGTGGGGCTCCAGGGTCTTGAAGAGATCACCTAATACCCACTAAACCCTAAACCTCCGCGTGGCCCGACTCATCAGCGTCTCGGTAGGCCATGTGTTGTGCGTGACCTGCGGTCTGCTACAACGTCTCCTCATGTGTTTCAGTCTCTGGGAACGCCGGGTTGGTTCCCTTTACCTCGCACATTCTATCGATGTCGTTAAGCGATCATCGATAGAGGGTCTGCTAGTTTCTCTTGAAACTCTTGTTTTCGAAAAATCAAGAGTTTCAAGTCCTCTTACCAATATGTTGTTCCTGGTCCTGGTCCTGAAGGGTCCTGGTCCTGGTTGGTCCTGGTCCCGGTGGATCCTGGTCCCGGTGGTTCCTGGCCCTCTGCATCCACGCCGTGGGGGGGGGGAGCAGCCGCAAATTCTCCTAGTCTCCTAGTCAAGGTTCCAGTTAGCGGGTGCCAACTGGGACCTTGGTCTGGGGTACCTGGTTCTGCGGTTGCGTGGCCTCACGTCCGGATCGTAGTCCATGAGGAATCGTAGCTGCTCGTTCGGGTGGTCCTGAGCTTTCTCGAAGGTCTTCTCCGCTTTTTTCCTCATGTACTCGTGGATGGTATCCCAATGCAGGTCTCTACGCAAGGTTGAGTTCCTTACGTAGGAAGGTGCATTGGTGGCGATCCGGAGTAGCTTCATCTCTAGAGCAGCAAGTCGCTTGCGGTAGCTGGGGGCAGCGTACCCCCAGACCGCGGAGGCGTAAGCGAGCTGAGGTCTGGCGATGGCCTTGATCAGCCGTAGCTTGGTCGCTAGCGGCATCTGGCTGTGTCTACCCAGTAATGGATAGAGTTGAGCCATGGCTGCTCTGGTTTTTGCGATGACAGCTTCTATGTGCGCTTTCCAGGTGAGGGACTTGTCAAAAACGATCCCCAGATATTTGACATTGTCGCTCCACTGGATATCTTCATCGAAGATGGATGCTTCGAGAGGTCTTGCAATCCTTCTTCGTTGAATGAAGATTGCCTGCGTCTTCTGGACGTTGATGCGGATTTTCCATTTCACGCACCAGTCCTGAATTTGGTCCAGTTCACCCTGTAGTCTCCTACGGATGATCTCGGGTCGTCTATGCTTGGCGGCTATAGCAGTGTCGTCTGCATATAGGGCCAGCATTGTGTCAGCTGTCTTCGGCACATCGTAAGTATAGATGTTGTAGAGCAGGGGGGCTAAGGCTGACCCCTGGGGCACGCCTGCTTCCAGCTGACGTCTTGTTGAATGGCATGTACCAATCTTCACCGTGAACCATCTTTGTGTTAGATAGCTCTGGATTAGTTGGCACATGTTCGCATCGATTCCGGCGGCTTCCATTTTGGCGATGAGTGCATCGTGCCAAACTCGGTCGAAGGCTCGTTCCACGTCCAGCAGGACGAGACCGGTTGCCTCCTGGAGATTGAAGCCGCTGGTGATGTTTTCTGTCAGTCGTAGCGCTTGGAGTTCCGTGTTGTGCGAGGATCTGAAGCCGAATTGCTCTGGGGGGAGAAGTTGCAGTTCTTCTGCCTGCTTCTCTAGGCGAACGGCGATAGCCTTTTCGACGACTTTGCCCATCGAGGAAACCAGGCTGATGGGCCGGTAGTTTTGGGGCAACTTCCGGTCCTTGCCTGGCTTGGTGAGCATTATAACCTGGGCTTCCCGCCACCGCCGCGGGAAGTGGTTAAGTCTCAGGGTGGCATTGGCGATGTTGGTGAGCGCAGCAATGCCTTTGGTGGGAAGGTTCTTCAGCATCCTGTTGTTGATGCCGTCCCTTCCCGGCGCCTTTCTGACCTTCAACCTGCGGATGATCAGACGGATTTCCTCTGGACTGGAGGGGTGATCCGTCTCCTGGCCAGGTGGTCGACTCCTCATGTTTTCAGCTGCGACTTCCACGGCCTCCTCGTGGTTGTCGTCCTCGTCTTCATGGTAATTGAGTCTGCATTCGGATTCTAGCGAATCGGCGAATGCTTCGGCTTTTTCTTCACTGGAGTAGGCCAAGCCGCGTTGGCCGTGAAGAGTGGGGATCGTGGTGCGCTGACGACGAAATTTTCGCTGCATAGACCAGGCCGTACCATCCTGGGTCTCTAGTTCTGCACAGGCTGCATTCCATCTGTTGTTTTGGAGTTCCGCGAGTGCGTTCTTCAGAGCTAACGATGCTCTGTTTCGCGCAACTCTCGACTCCTCTGTCAACAGCTGGAGATGTTCTCGCTTGAGTCTTCTGTTCTCCCTGATCAGGTGCCTAATATGGTGCGGTGCTGGACCATTTAGGTGTCTAGGAACTGCCGTAGTCTCGGAGCGGGTGCTGTCCTCGTGCGCTCGCAGGACAGCATTCTCCAGCTCCTCTACTGCGTTGTCCAGTTCCTCCGCTGATCGGATGGTTGGAATTTGAGTGATGTTCCTTTGGACGTTGGATTTGTACAGGTTCCAGTTCGTCCGTTTGGTGCTCAAGCTATCTCGAGTTCTAGACCCTGTGCCAAGTGTTAGTAGAATCGGATTGTGGTCCGACGATCCTTCCACCAGGGTCTCTATCTCGAACTCCTCTCTGATGTTGCGGAGGATGGCTATGTCCAGTACCGCAGGTCGCCCAAGGCCGAATGGAATGTAGGTTGGTTGCTCCGGACCGACGATGACCCCCGCCAGGGCATCGACGTGTTCCTGGAGCTGCCTTGCATTCCTGTCTTCGACGTTGTTGTTCCATGCCGGAGACTTGCAGTTTAGATCTCCGATGACTATGCGTGCTCCTGGGCCTCTCAGGAGATCAGCGATGTCATCTTCGTCTAGGGCCTCCCCTGGTGGCACATATAGGGAGGTGATTCTGTAGGGACGGTGGTTGTGATGTACCTGGACCGTGATTCCGTCCCCATTTATGTCTGCGGCATCGTCGAGGACATGACTCGTCAAGGTACGTTTGACGAGTAATGCGACTCCTCCACCTCTGCCCCTTCTGTCGTAGCGGTACGTCTCGTACCGCGGGAACGTCAGACTATGGGCAGCATCCAACTTCGTTTCTTGGATGGCCATCACCTCTGGTTGGTACTGGTCTAGTATCTCCTGGATTTCTGGTTTCCGTGCCCTGAATCCGTTGATGTTCCAGGAGATAATGCGTAGAGATTCTACGTTTTGACCTGTAGACATTTCGGGTCTAGTGCTTGTCTTGCATCTTGGCCTCGAGTGCATCCAGGCGGGTTATGATGGCTTGCATCATTGCTAGCAGTCTGTCATCGCCGTGTTGCTTCTGCGCAGTAGTTCCAGTAGCAGTGGCGGCTGCTGGGGCAGAAGTGGACATAGGCTTCTTCGCTTTTTGAGCGTAAGAAGTCCTATTTGTGGTGGGGACTGCTTTGGGGGCAGAAGCAGCTTTCTTCGGCGCCTTACTACATCCCTTGTAGTTGGCGGGGTGGCCTTCTCCACAGAGGCAACATTTGGCGTTTCGTTGCCCTGTTGGCGGCGCTGGCAGACTGCAGCTGGTGCTGTTGTGGTCCTCTCCACACTTAACGCACCGTTCAGCGAGACGACAGTTCCGCTGTGTGTGCCCGTACCGCTGGCAGCGGTAACATTGGCTGGGCTCGGAAGACTTTTTCTTCCTCTCGAAGCTGACCGTGAGCATGGCCAGCCTCTGGATCTCTGCAAGCTTTTCCGGCATCTTCGTCTTGACGAGGAAGAGCGGAAGTGGCTTCTTTGTGGTCCTTGTGGTCATCTGCTGAACCTCGGCGTCTGCGATGCCTTGGCTCACTAGATCCTCTTTGATGTTATTGACTGACATCTCTCTGGGTAGCCCACGAATGACCCTCTGGTCCATCCTGTCCTCCTTCAGTTGATAGGTGAAGAAGGGCCGCTTGATGGATTCCAGCAGTGCGACTAGCTGACGGTAGTCAGCTGGTGTATTTGTGAATACCTTCACACTGGTACCCGCCGTCCTCGCTTTGGAGAATTGAATCCCCTTGCTGTTCATCATCCTACTCAAGGATGACCAATCAGCGGTGCCCTCGATATTGATTGGCGGAACTCCTGTTCCTGCCATGGGGGGCACGATGGTCCTGGCTGCTCTAGGACTCTTCTTGGTGGCACCAGCTGGCATCTTTGGCTGCCTTGGTGACTCATCTTCGGAGGAGGAAACTCGCACCCGCTTCCTCCGTCTGGTGGCGACACTGAAATCGGTGTCGTCCGTCCTCTTCTCGGCTTCTTCTTCTATTCCTTCGTTTCGTTGAGTGCTCTCTTCTTGGGCGTCCATCTCGTCCGACGTAGCCTGGTGGTCCTCTTCTTCCTCTTCTCCTGTCTTCTTCGCGGCCTTCTTCTTGGCCCTGCGGAGCTTCCCGCTCAGGTCCTCGATCTCCTGTCTGGCCTGCAAGAAGGCTTCTTGCAGGTTTCGCATCTGCTCTTCCAGCATGGCGAAAGCATCCTTCTTTTCTTTCAGCTGGTTAACCAGCTTCTCAATTTTTGCCATCGTAGATGGCAAACAACCAATCTATCGCAATGAAAATTGCAATAAGATTGCTCAATATGGTGGGTCGCAGTCGTGCAAGTATACACTCGCAACGGCTGCTAGCTCGGAACTGATGGATGGAACTGGAAGGCCATACCTTGTTGCATAGAGTTAAGGCTGATAGCCGTTAGGCGGCGCTATTTCACCTGATAACAAAATGCATTTCGTAGTTCCTGATTTTCTCAGTTGTTTTTAAACCTGGAAACTTAAGAATTTTCATCTGATTATTGAGCTAAAAACTACAACATCAGCCAATAATTGAAGTACGTTTACGGTAAGGTGAAAAGAGCTTTTAAGCGGAATAGTGAGTAGACTTGTGCTAAAGACGCAAAGACGTATGATATAAAAATTCAGCGAAATTAACCCAAACCACTTTTTCCATAGGCATGTTGCTGGGTCCGTTGTTTAGACATGTTTTAAACAAATTAAAAAAAGTTAGTTCTTCACTCCGTCAAGGTGTTTTTTTTTTGATAGATGAACGGAATATTATAATATTGTAGTAACAATAATCGATAGTTCGGTTTTCGCCATCTGTTGGGAGGCTCTCCTACTCGCCAGAGGTTCATGGCCGATCTCTGTTTTACGCGGATCACGACCGCACATGGCGACATCTGTTGAGGACCGTGCCAGTGACTCGCCTTCTAGATCGAGGCGAAGTGACCTCGGCGATTCTGGAAGGCCGTTATGTGGCTCACCGCTCATTTAATTTTTGCCTTTTGTACATGATATCATCACAACAATTGTTCAAAATGTCTTCCTCCAACCTGAATACACCGTTCCTGTGGGGACATGTACAGTCTTTGGTTTACGAAACTCCAGTAGAAACAGAGCAAGACTTAATTGCACGAATTTCAGCAGCATTTGAAATCATTCAAATCGAGTATCAAATTTTTAGTCAAGTCCGCCGAAATCATGTGCGACATTTAAATCGGTATATTCAGGTTGGCGGAAGACATTTTGAACAATAGTTGTGATGACATCATGTACAAAAGGCAAAAATGAAATGCGTTAAATCCTATTTAGGCAATTCATCGCCTTTCTAAATTTTAACGCATCTTAGGTCCGTAGTGCCGCAGTGACACTTTTCCGGATATGGGTCCCTATACCCAAATGTTTTCTACTGTTACACTGAATAACCCATAAAAGTTTGATCCTTTAGTTCTGAAACACCCTATAACTCGACAGCCGGGAGAGGGAAGCAGGGTAGGTTAGAGTAGAGCAGAGTGGAGTATAGTTCAGTCAATGGCACGACATAAGAATTAGTCAGACATAAATGGTGGTGTACATAAATGTTCTATCTAGTCAAGTTAAATAAATTAGTACAGTTCTTTTTGTGGAATCCAGTGTTTTAATCCACACCCAAAAGAACCCAGAAAAACGCTACAATATATCAATATTAATATTCCTTTGGGATTTTGCAAGGGGAAATTTGAACTTTAATTTAGACATTTTGCTGTATCAAAAAGCATTGAAAATGGCTATTTTTAGGGTTTCCAGGCTTTAAACTTGAAACACGATCGCTTTAGAGAAAAAGTGCTAAGGATCTTTTCTCTCAAAAAAAAAAACCTGAACAGTCTCGAGCGGAGAAACCATTTTTTTACATTTGAGATAATTGATTAAACTTTGCATCGGGTTGCCGCCCAACAACCTATTGATCCATGTTAAGCAACAATCCACCAAACCCATCAAACGTGATTATGAAAAAACACCGATTCGGGAAATTTCTCTCACGAATTCAAAGTTTTTGCTCGTGTAATAGGAAGAGCTAACGCGTAGATATGTGTACGATACTGGCAGAGCTTCTTAATAATCTCATAATACTTAAAAAATCATGAGTAAGTACGAGTTATGAATGAAAGTACAACATGGATTTTAAAAATATTGTGAACTGTTATCCATTGTTAAGTGCAGTAGAACTTTCACATTGGAATAAATCAAAACCAATCGTTGCCACCGCTCTCGCCTAATGCTTTCATAAACATTCTGAGAATTTTGTTTCCATTTCCTCACACCATTAATGACCTTTTTAGAATGCAGACTGATAACAATTTTGTTCAGCTATGATAAAAAAAAGGTTCAATGTAGTGTGAAATATTTGAGTACTATGATGAAACAATTTTTTAGTTTCGCTCATTCTACCCGAATGGCCAACAGGAGGCGTTACAGAAGTATCAAATGAGGTAGAGGTGCTTCTAATTATTTCGATACTCTTGTTTGTGAACTTCGGAAGGAAAGTTACATAATGTCTACATTCGTAGGCTTTCCTTGGGTACTTGCGTCTTTCTTTTCAACTTGCCTTAGCGGATGCATTTTAGCGTTTGTGGTTATTCATAACTAAAATAATATACCCTTGTACTAAAAAGTTATGGCAGCTCAAAAATCAAAATCATGATCAATGTAATAGAAAGTGTCATGTAGGCGTTGCCCGCATATTTGAATACGTAGAATGTCTAATAAAATCAAGAGGTCTCTAAGAATTTCAATAAGCAATAATAAATGTATAAAGATCTATGAACTTGTTAATTAGAATGACATTTTACCTGTTCACATCAGGGTTTTTTCAAGGGGATGGCTTCCAATTTGCAAAACTGCAACGATGCAACTGACTGGGGGAGAAAAGACGAGGATTTCTGTTTCTATTGACAAAAAGAAAGCAGATACTGAATGAACCTCATCAGGACACGCATTAAGGCACGCGGTCCGAAGGTATATAAAAAAAGAACTTGCCGCTGAGGGTCAAACTCCCATAAAAACTGGAAGACGTAGCACCCAAAATAACTAAACTTAAGTCACACAACAGAAAGAAAAGGGTGCTAGTCCAGAATGGGCGCTTGGGGCCTAATATCCCAGGGTCCGGAGAACGACAAAAAGACCCCTGCACCACGACCTCAACGGAAGCTGAAAAGCGAATCACAAAATACGTGACGTTCTAGAGGAAGGAATCTTGAGTGGCCTTGAAGAAGATATGTTTTATAGGAAGCCAACTAACGGAGAAAAACTACAGAAATTTTTGCTGATCGTCTACACCATACTGAATCGCTGAGAAATAAAGATATAATACGAGTAAAATTACACAATCAATAAACTTTTAAATTTGCAAAAAGAAAATCATTGAAAAGGGGTTTGGCCTAGGAATGGGCACTCTATTATCAATGAGGAGAAATTCAAATTACTGATAAGTGATAAATAGAAAAAAAAGGGTTACGTGATTTTGGAACGTGACATAATATCATAAGGGGATCTAATTTTTCAGAAAAAAATCGAAAAAACACGTTGCTAAGTAATATTTTTTTTAATATTACTTTGCATTGTTTTTTAGATTTTTTCCACAGGCAAAAATTAGATGTCCAAATGGTGTTTGACAACACAATTTCATGAGTAACAGATTACCATAATTACTATCTTTATCAAAGGTATTGTAATTTTTGGTGACAACAGCTGTCAAGTTTTGCCGCGGGTAAAATCGAAAAACTGCTGGCAGGTGCTGTCATACAATTTTTCCATCTAGAAACCATTCGTAATTCAAAATTGCGCGTTTGTGATTGGTAGAAATTAAGACGATTAATCGTTGAATAAAGATCTCTAGCAATTTTGATTTCTGTCAGTTTGACGCGTAGATATAGACGCATGCCTCAGTTGCATTCTACCTTTCGTCATGTTGACATGCAAAGGGAAGAGACGCAGCACAAGACTGCTGATTTTATATGTATACGAGAGTTGATCTATGTCTTCCACCCCTAACCAACTTCCTTACTAACATCAACAAACTTGTTCAATCGGTCCTGCATTTCGATGATAAACAAAATGTCTGGCTGATAAAGATCCTCTACAGCAGATATTACTGTTGTAGTCCCGGGTCAAAGTAAGACTACCAGTATCCCTTTATATATCTTCATCTCGCTCATACATACACATGCAACCTATCCCCGTGTGTGAATGTTTGTTCTGTAATCTCAAAGACATACCATTTTTTGTTGTGTGTCTCCGTCTCGAAAACTTTGTCGTTACGTATGAGT
This sequence comes from Acanthoscelides obtectus, assembly GCA_963669975.1. Lineage (NCBI taxonomy): Eukaryota > Metazoa > Arthropoda > Insecta > Coleoptera > Chrysomelidae > Acanthoscelides > Acanthoscelides obtectus. Next base: position 91,356,547 of record CAVLJG010000001.1, read on the forward strand.
GCCCTTCAATCATATTTGCCAGAGTGACAACTTATTCGACGGCGGCATGCAATTCGAGTTGTCATGTTATCAATCTTCAATATAAAATTGGACAATGCCCAGAAATACGATCAATGGAGAAGGCCGACAGCTCGTGCTAACTTTATTAGAGTATTTCCAGGAAGAGAATGAAAACAGCTGTCCCCTGTTACCCATTTTATGCGAACTGGAGAGAGTACAAGATGCGCTGAAGAATAAGATCCACCCATGGTACGGAGACTCGATCTGTTTACTATTTCATACGGCGTTGATGACGTAAACGCCAAGAACGATGACTACAACTATACCAGATCTGTCGAATACGATTAGTGATCTACCAATTCAAATTCTCGCAATTTTGAGAACAAGTATGCATAATAGGTTTCTGTAATGCTACGTGTCCATCCTATAATACAGTATCATCCGCTATTTTAATGTTTTGGTCGATTATTATTGTCACGGGTGACCTACTCCCAAGTTGGTTTTCACAAGATGTTCTTCCACCCTTAAAACCCCAGAAACCAGAAATAGTCAAAGAAAAAGGAGAAGCAGCGTTGCCGAACCCAAAAAGACAAAATCAGTAGACAGTGTCATTGAACTTAGGTAGATTCAAGCCTAAAATCGGTAGTAAGAAAAAATTAGGGCCCTCACAAGATCAGTGATGGATCAAGTATATTTTTGTATTGTTTTTTGAGGGAATCTGTTCCTGAAACAAATCTTAAGTTTTTTATTACTTGTACAATGAGCATACTGGTCGCTCTTCAAGCTCCTTTGCAACCATAATTGAATAATTGAAACTTCTTTTGTCATTCTTATTTATAAGATGCTGAATATTTTTCTGTTTCACCCCGGTACTTGATGTCTCATCACCCCACATTTTAAAATATTCAATTAAACCCAGACGAGCTTTGGTTTCCTTAATGCTGTCCGGTGATGCGATAATGATGGTCATCTAAACCAGTCTATACCTGTTTTACATTAAAATCAATATAGGGAAAGCAGAATAAAGTATGTGCGTACATAATTATGGCAACCCAAATCCACGTCCCTCGAATAAAACTACATAGACTAGAAGAAGAAGAATTATTTTTTTAGCTCTATTCTTGGTTCCAGCTCTTTTTCGGTAAGAAATCTGGAAATATCTTAGTTATTTTAAAAAATTATTGGCAGAAATACCGAAAATCGGTAGGCTCGGCAACACTGAAGAGAAGAGAAAATAGGAAGAAAAGAAGGAGAAGAGCAAAGAAACATAAGTTCAACTATTGTGTTGGCATCAACTGACTGGAATAATCTATAAGCTGCTCCAAAAGAAATTTAATAGGCGGGGGCAATGTTAGTATCTTGAAAATGTAAAATTTGATAGCCCAAAGTGTGCCTGAGTGTTTGCGAATTTCCTCCACTGTGTAGTCCACTGAGTCAGGCCACAAAGTGTTTCAATGCGATTCCGGTTGGTTCTAACGTCGACGGGTCTGTTGTGTATTGTAATCTCCTAGCAAAGTATGTCAAAAGTCTCACGTCATACTATGGTGGATTAGCTATTTGATTTTGCTAAAAAAACACAAGCTATGTGTGACGTTCTACACAATAAAGGGCAAAGATGTCGAAACGTTATTTGAATTTGTTTCTCGATGCTTCAGTATGTTTCTGCTAGGTCATACGCTTGTAAAGGTATCTAAACTCCAAGGTATCTAGAATAATTTTCCCATTGTTCTAGGTAAGCCGTTAATAGTTCCCATGAACGAGAGCAGCCTACAGCATGAAGGAAATCCAAAATTTTGATTTCTTTTTTTCCGAAGCAGCCAGGCAGAAGCCTAAATGCCAGGGGAACCGCGGCTGCTCGAAGAAACTTTAATTCGATTTTTGAACTTCTTCAGGTTAGTTCCTCAATCTCGATACCCTAGCGACAAAGGATAGGTCGTAGCTCCCGATTTATGCACCTCTCCATTACCTGATAACAAAAGGCAGAGCTACAGACCTGTAGCGGCAAGAGGCGGTCTTAGATTCTTTGGGATGGGCTGGACATGATCAAATTTTCAGTTTTCTGGGAAAGTGCCAGAGTTGTAAGATAACTAGAGCAGACGCGAAAGAACTGCACAGCGAAACAAACATCTCTCCAAGGAAAGGTGGAGAAGAAGCCTCTGAGCCCCTCCCAGTGGGCATGTTCGTAATGCCAAATTTTGCGGCCTGGGCCAGTTTATGCTGCCGGTTCGGACCGAAACCTGACCTCCACAACACCCTAGTCAAAGTTACCGAAGGGAGGCAGAAGTCAGAAAGGAATCCAGCAGACCACTGTCTGTTAAAAAAAACATAAAACATAGATCACCTGCATTATAAATGCATCATTCCAGATACTCTAATGGAGGCCACATAAAAGTAAAATACGTCATGAGCTACTTGTTACCATTCAAAACAAAAGGTGGAACCTTTGTATTATCCGATACATAAAAAGTGTTGGTAACTGTAGAAAATCGTTAATAAAACATATGTTCAAGCATGATTGTTAAACGGGAAAGTAGAGAAACCTATATCTGCCAATTCTGTTCACAGACAATAAAAGTATATACTTAATATAGGTACACAAATTGATTCAATTTCATTGTTCTTCGTAACGCGTTATTTTTCAATCAGTGTTGACCTGGATCGAATTTTGTAGTTAATTTAAGGTATAATCTGTGTTCTCATAGAAAGCTTTCGGTACCGTCCCGGACGTGTTGTGGTGTAATTGGCGAATAATATTAGAATAAACCCAGTATATGAGCAGTTTTACGCGTAGATTGACCAACCACAAGATTCATCGGAGATGCATCTTGTCGATAACTCAAACAGTGGAAAAATGTCCTCTTTATCTGCATTGACTCATTACGCCCCAAAAAGAGATACAGTTAATGCACGAGACTTTGTGGTGACGAAAAAGTATAATAGATACTACTATTACTAGTGTATAGCTCCGAATATTGCCACGCGAAACTTTAGAATTTCTTGAAGGCAACATTCAACATTAGCATCCCAAATTACCCCCGTAATTTCATTGACTAGTAAATATAGAGACAAAAAATCGAAATTTTGAATCGACCAACTTTTAGTTTAAGATCCATTCATTGAAGAAAGCATTCAAAAACTCTTGTAGACCCTGATGCTTTTGCGTCTGGACTTTAAATGGAGCAGCTTTTCAAGAATCTTCGCATATCTGCAATCTAGATAAGTACTGGTTTTACGGATAAATCGAGTGTGTAGATGCCGAATCTGGAATAAAGCTTCGCAATACGGTCGTTCTTTTAATGCCCATATTGGAAGTCAGCGTCCCAAATTACCCACAAGTTTTTATTTGTACGTGTAACCACGCAGGACAAAAATCGAAATTTTGGATTGAGAAATTTCAGAGTTTAAGCGCATAAGACATTAAATAATTACTAGGAATTAAACGCAAGAAGGAAGTTTTAACGATTTTGGAAAACTGATGCATCTCTATTCAGATACAGAAGAGGAAGTTATCCAGAAGATAAGTAAAGTTAATGGGATGTCTGATCAATATGGCGCAAAAGGCATCCACGAACTGAAACAACGGCCAGGACTAATAAGACAACAGTGAGGCCTAGTATGACTTACACTGCGGAAACAAAAACTGATACCAAAAAATGTCGTCAGGCAGGTGGACTCTTCACTTCCCACGAAACATTATCATCAGTTCATAGATGATTATGCTCAGCACAAGTAAGATACGTTACAAACACGTACAGGGAAATCAAATGGATCAAGTTAGTCAAACAGGCACATACATCTAATCTATAGACATTCTTTCCCTGCCCTGCCATCTGGCAACGGCCACCCTCCCGCACATCAGTGTAGAACTATCGGTATTCAGAGCTTATAAAAATATAGTAACATCAAAAAATTGAGAGATACCCTCCCCTAAACCTTTACAGCAACACATTTGTAACTCCTACAGACATTTTTCTGAAAATGATCAGGAGCTTCTGAGACTTAAAAAAACAAAGTTTGAGCGTTTTTTTCGTGTTTTACCCCTAGCTCCGCCGCCACTAGACCAATTTTCAAAAACTACAACGCTTTTTCACCCTTGACAGCGTAGCAACATTGTGTGGAAATTTCTTAATAAGACGTGTCAACGATTAGCGGACAGAAAGACCGACGGAAATTAGTGGTGTAACATCCAAAACACAGAGTATCTCATTTTCGAAATGTTTCGCAATTACAATAATTCCTCGCCAGTGGGTGTGGGAAGTAAAAACAAAAAGATTAACGAAAACGTGTGAAATGAAGATATTACACAGTTGTAGCTGTAGCTAGGATCAAAGTGCACTTGACATAAGTCTTTTTTGTGTGTATGCAGATAATTGTGGTGTTAATCGATTTCGAGACGTACGTACTACTTCTTACATAATTTGCAAAGCGCACCACAAATCTAATAAAGTTAGATGTTTCCACCGGTAAGTATTATTTTTATTATTATGTTGATAAAATGCTGTCACTTTTGGTAGGAATTGGTAGACAAATGAGTCAAAAGTACAAATTTGCACTAAAACTACTCAGTTTTGGCGACAAACAATGCAATAATGTAAACATGTAGGTTTGGCTTTGCCTAATCTATTCGGATTCGTTATGTAAGACAGCAAAAACAACGGTACAGTCACTTAAGCAAAATCAGAGATAACAGGGTAGCAAGAATAGTCGAATAATCAAACGGCTGGAGGAGTATAGGAAACTCAAGAAGAAGAAGATGGAGTGACAATCCGGACATCCAGCAAAGATATATCCGAAAACATACAGGTACAAAAGCCTGTTAAAGGACAGGAAAGAAGAAAGAAGACCTGGGCTATCTGCTATAATTTTTTCATTCGCAAAGTAATCACGAGGGTTGATGTCGCGAATTATAATAGTTTCGCTATCGCACATAAGGTGAATAAGGTGAATTCAGGCATTAAGACTTGATTGTGCACATTTTCTCAACAGATATTAGCTGAGACTAGACGGAAGAATAATAATCCAAGCTCCAGATATCAATGTCATCAAAGATATTGAGGAAGGTGAAGTAAAAGTAAGTTTTTTAAATGTTTTCAAACATTTTAGGCCAAATTGCAATAGCAAATAAATCTATGCAAAGTAACAAATAACTTAAGTCTCAAAGGTAAAGGTATGAACTATATAATAATAATAATAATAATAATAATAATAATAATAATATTTATTCACTCAATGTACAAAGATAACAAACAATATGAGTAAATAAATATAAAATCAAAACAGGTCCAATAGAAGGCATCGCCTGTACATGGACCAATAAATTTAAGTTGAAACTGTAGAATGCAAATGACAAAAAAGGACAAAAATTAGCTACAGTAGATTATGTATTTAGTTGATGTTCGTATTTATGAGTTTATGAATTTCAGTCCTAGATATAGAATGTAGCCACTTTTTTACATTACTTTGAAACAATTTCCGAAACGTAAATCTTTTAAGTCTTTAGGTATAATTTCATAAAATTTAGGCGCTAAATAGAGATATGATCGCTGCATTATAGATTTATGCGGTTGAGGAACTACTGTGCCACGATTTTGTACCTGGTATAATGATTATGTTTAATTTTTTGGTCGGTGTTGACAAATTTATGGTAGTGAGTGATACTGTGTAAGAAATAAAGCTGCGAATAATTTTTCAGTGAGATAAAGTTTCGGTTTTTTAAATATCATTTTTAGAATACTTTTTTGAAAAACATCTAAATTATAGATATGTGAGGAACATGCAGCTCCCCATGCTAATATACCATATGTGAGATGAGGCTCAATCAGTGCATGGTATAATGTTCGAAGATATTTTTCTGTCAATATATTCCCAAGGTATTTAATTTTGTAGGATACAAATCTAACTTTCTTTAAAATATAATTGACATGGATGTCCCATCGTAAGTGAGGATCCAAGACCACTCCAAGGTATTTTATGTTGGGCACTCTATTAATTTGCATTTTTTGATCATTAACATTGAAGGAGAAATTTGTGTAATTTGGCAGATGTCTAGCATAAGATCCAAATGGTAAAAAATGTGTTTTAGAGTAATTAATGCTTAATGCTCTACTGTTAAACCACCGAATAATTTTGATAAAATCATTTTCAATTACATTTTTCAGATCAGACCAGTCAATGCCTTCATATAATATTGCAGTATCATCTGCAAAACTAGTTATTTTGCCAACACAATTAATTTGGAAAATATCATTTAAATATATATTGAATAACAGCGGACCTCCTTGTGGGACACCACACTTAATATACATTTCTTTACTAAATGATACTGATATCTGCACAGATTGTGGGCGATTTGACAAATAACTTTCGATCAGTGAGTACGCGTTTCCTCTGAAACCAATTCTCTGCAATGTTTCTAATAATAATTTGTGATTAACTGTATCGAAAGCTTTCTTTAAATCAACAAAAATGCAGATTGAAGGGATTCTGTTATCAATATTTTGATGTATTTGATTTACAATTTTAGTTATTGCGTCCGATGTAGCCTTCCCTTCTGTAAATCCATATTGATTTTCACTTAAAATTTTGAATTTTGTGAGGTATCGAATCATTCTAGTAGATAAAACTTTTTCAAAAACCTTTGCTACACTGGATATTATTGATATTGGTCTATAGTTGTTAACATCTGTTTTTGTTCCTGATTTATGTATCGGTATTATATTACCTTTTTTTAAAATTGAGGGATATATGCCAGATTCAAAGCATTTGTTGATTAGGTAAGTGAGTGGTTCTGTTATGTCCTCGGCTATAATTTTCAAATGCTCGCTTTTAATACCATCGAACCCAGGACTTATCCGATTTTTTAAGGACATAACAGTGGTGTATACTTCACATTGCTCGACTTTATCCAAAATAAATGAGTTCAAAGTTCTTTTTGGAGGCTGAGTATTTTGTACATTTGCTTGTATATTACTTGCTAAATTTTCGCCTATGTCAGTAAAGAATTGTACAAATTGATCGCATATCTGTTGAGTATTTTTAATACTGTTCCCGATGTTGTATTTAACTCAGTGACACACTCTTTAACTTTTGTTTTCCCAGTAATCTCATCAATAGTTGTCCAAAGCCGCTTAGGATCATTTAAGTTATTATTCAATTTATTTAGGTAATGTTTTCGTTTGGTTTGTCTTACAAGCTCTATAAATTTATTTTTATATTGGTTGTAGCAGTCGGTATTCTCTGTAGTTGGCGTTAGTTTCATTACATTATATAGTCTTTCTTTTTCTATTGCCGATGTTATTAATCCTTTGGTAATCCAGGCATTTCTGCTTTTCTCTTTGTGACTAATTATTACTTTATTGGTACTAATATCTATTAGTTTTTTATTTTCTCTATGAACAGTCCCGTTGCTTTGTCTATATTATTTATAGAGTATAATTGTTCCCAGGATTCTTGTTTGACATTTGATATTAGTTTTGAATTGTCGACAAAAAATTTGTAATTTTCCTGGTTGTTACTAACGGTAGGGATGTTAGAATGTTTTTCATTTGAAGATATCAGTAAAATAGTGGAGAAGTGGTCAGTAATATCGCTTTCTAGGATTATTGGTATACAAGTAATTTTGTTGGATAATCTTTCACAAAGCAGTGATCTATACATGTGCCACTGATGGACCTTGTAGGTAGGTTTATATAGGACAGAAATCCATTACTTGATAGGATATTCAAGTATTCATTTGTGATGGGATCATCGTCCAAAATATTTATATTGACATCTCCCAAGAAAATATGTTGCTTTAAATGAACTTTATTTTGATTTTGAAAAAAAAATTCGATATTCTTTAAAAACTCGTGGGGTCCTGAACATGGCGGACGATAAATTGCAGATACCTCAATTTTGTTATGGTTAATTTGGATCATTATGTTTAAAATTTTGATTCCATCGGTGAAAGTGAATGTATCATGATTATATTGCAGTTCATTTCTTACAAAAACTATCACCCCATCGTTTTGGTTATAAGTGCCAAAGTTATACAGCGTGTCATATCCCTGCTGATTGAAGCAAGAAATATCAGCCACTTGCCACGTTTCAGTTAAAACTATTAGATCAAAATTGTACCATATTTGGTCGAGTAGCATTTTTAAGTAATCAATGTTGTGTTTTATACTCCTTATGTTCATATTAAAAATTCGAAATTTTGCATCAGAATTTTGTGTACATAAATTAAGTTCATCGACGTTTTGTGCTATATTTGTTGCAATACTTGGAATTTGGAAATCATTAATGTATTTATTTACTGACATGTTTAGGTCCTCTTTAGAGATAGGAGTAGTAAAAGATGAACTTGAATTTTAAAAAAGTATCCTTAAGTTTTGTTGTTCCTGATAATATTTGTACGATGGACAGTTTTTGTCGGTAGGTGAGTGGTTAATATTATAATTTTTTTTATATCTTTCATTTCCATATGTACAGTTGCAGCATTCTATTGATACATGCTTACAATTTTCTTCTTCGTGACCGTTGCCACAGTTGGCACATATCTTCTCATTCCTGCAATTCTTTTCTGTATGATTAAAACGGTAGCATTTTCTACACTGAGAAATGTCGTTATTTGATATACTGTCAAACATTGCGATCCCAGAAGTATTCTTCTATTATTGTCTTCGAAGATTTTTTTGAATAGCTTTCCAGAAGTTTCCGCGTAGATAGTGTAATTGTTTCTTGATGGAAAATATTTGATAAACTTTACTTGTATGTCTCCACTCTGAATCATATAATTCTGATGTATAAGATCTTCTTCAATTTGCTTTTCATTCGGTTTCTCACTACTTTTATAATTTATTATTTTAATTTTTGGATTTAACATTTTCGGCTCAGTAACTTGGTATTTTTCATTCAATTTATTTTGAAGTTCATCTTTCAGTTTATTATGGTTTGATTCATCAATTTATATCAATATAAAGAAAGACGAGTAGACCTGAAGAAATTAAGATGAAAAACAAAGGGCAATGGTGGGTATGTCTGCAAAAGAGGGACAGGAGCCCAAATGGATGTGCATCGAAAACATTGAAGTGGTTGGTGGCTTCTAGTTTTATTTCCATTTCCATCCTTGTTTTCATTCAGGTTACACCCGTATCCAGATGTGATGGGCATATGTTTTCACTTCAGTGTTTCCAATGCATATCAATTTGGGCCTGATAAAGCCAATAAGCAGAAGCATACGTCAGTCGGGTTACCAATCCTTCTATTCCGGCTCCTGTTCCTCTATCGCAGACATGCTCACGATTGTCCTTTGTCGAACAATATATGGTATATGTTCAACAGGTGCATATAGGATTTACCAGAAGCAGAAACTTAATAACAGAACGTTTTTTAAAATAGATTTAATCCCATTTCTCACTACCCTCCCAAACATTGCGGTGAGGATAAAGAAAATATTGAATTTCATTCGTTTTCTGGCCATAACATCACCGCCATTAATTTTCGAATATTATAAAGCTTTTTCATTGTAACAAAACATACAAATCTGACTGACTTAGTTTGTCTAGTCTGAATATATGAAAACGATCCCTCGTAGGTAATTCTCAGACAACAATTCATCATTTACTGCATACCTGTCTCCAGTAATCACAAAAGGTATGTCAGGTAGCCATCCTGATAGTATTTAAGTATAAAAGTCAGATACCACGAAAGGTCGGTTTCCAGTGTAACCCAAAATGTATCGCATATACATCGTGCTGGTTCAATGTCTTTTAGTGGGTGTCTTCGCCAGAGAGGTGCCTCAAATCATAAATGGTGAGTGGAATTCTCATACCCAGTTTTTATTAGGCTGGAGCTTACTGTATTTTCAATCCTTATTAGGAAGCCCATCTATCACCATTTACGTTTATTACGACGGTAGTGCTTGCACCACGTTCTATAAGAATCTGCCAATTTTTATGCTAACTCTTACTCCGTCGCGAAGGACTAGAGGTTTCTTAACCAGGCAAGTAGAATTCTAGGTCCAAAACATTAATTCCAACTACGGATCTAGAAACACTGTACCTATCATCTTTATATTTTTTCTTGCTTTCCGATTAAGTATCTATATGTGTGACAATATTTGTGTATGGGTTTTGAAACTCGTAGACAGTAGCAATAATAGTAATTTCGTGTCGCATGGACGAGGTATACAGTGCTTTCTTGAGTTATAATTGAAATTCGGGGTGATTTTGGAATATTTTTTAATGGAATGGGAGGTCGTGTGATACCTCATTTTGATATTCTCAATGATTACTTTATAACCCGAGAATATAAAATCACCATCTTTCAATTTGGCAAACTGGCAGGTTTTCAAAGTTGATCGTTTTGTACATTTGAATTTTCAACCGTTTTTCTTCGTCAATTTCACCACTCTGCACTGTATATGTTTATTTTGTGATGGGTCATAAAATATATGGGAAGAAACGTTACTTTACTTTAAAACGGAAAAGTAAGTTTTAGTGATTTTCCTAATTAGATCCGTGTTCACTTTTTATCAACTTTCCTTCAATATTCTTCAATCAACGTATACTTAAAATATATTGAAAAATACAGAACAGCATTTTCCCGCTGCAAAATGATATATAAATACTACACGTACATTCTTCAGAAAAGCATGGTTATGCTATGTTCGAGCTCTTTAACGGGCGAACAACGTTTTTTGCACTATTTTTTTTAAATTCATGATTTCGAGAAATCTAAAATTATCCATAAAAGTTGTATTTTTTCACTGTACAAGTTTATAATTTAACTTTGTAAGTTTGTCCGAAAAAAGCACAAAATAGATAGTTGCCAGATTTTTGGGGCAAAGTAACATTCCGTTCAATATTGGCCTTTCAATAAAATCATTTTGGTGTGAAAATCATTTTGCTAGACCTGAAGCATGTAGACGTTCCTATGCTTTTTACCGGGTATTTAGAGATAAAACCATGTTTTTTATATTTATGATCGATCGTAAAGTAAATTAAGGGTACGTATTACAGATAGCCCCCTGGATAACTATTCGTCAGATACTCATCTAAATAGGCAACCTAGGTTCATAAGAGAAGCTGTCACTCAGACTGTCTACCAAGACAAAGTGGTGACCTCTTTGGTGCCATCATCTTGCGTCTACGTGGATCCCTCTCTACCGCCTTGTAGAAACGTGCGCTACCTCAGATTTCCCAGTTTCATCACAACAGGATTGTAAGTTTATTAATTATTAATAAAATTACGAATAATGTATTTGTTATTGGATTCGAACCCAAATACCAATTTGATATTCTCTAACAACAAAATAAGGTCACTGACAAAAACATTTAACTAATCATTTAAAAATTTTTTGAGCCAATTAAAAAATGTAGTTAGCTACGTGACAGCTAACAAGTTTAATTAGTTTAATTAAACTCCGATTTCTAAAACAGTTTACTTGAATCTGTGAAACGAGTTTCATTAAATCAAAAAGCAGTCGTTTAATTAAACTCAATAAACCGTTTACTTGATACTTGATTGAGTACATAAATTTTTAAATTTTATGATTAATGTACTATCAAAATAATGGGTTGACCTGCTCCAAGTATTTAAAATTGTTCATTTAGATTAGGTAAAAGTATTTGCCTAGATTTAATAAACTAATTTATTTAGATTTAAAAGTATATTTGGATAATAGTTGGAATTTAAAAGAACAAATTGCATTTTACTAAATGATGTATATTATAACTCTGACTAATCTAGTATATAAAAAATTTTGGAAAAATTGATAATGGATATTGCACTAGATGCAATAATCTGCTTCAAATTCAGGAAGTAGGGAAAGGAATATGATCAAAAAAATCTATTCATAGATATCCAGCTTAATAAAAAGCATATCTAAGAATAATAAAAGAAAATGATTAGCACATCAAGCCATCTTAAGCACATGTTTGGTATAAATTGAATGAAGTGCCCAAGTCCTGCGGATTCCGCGATTCAAATAAACTGTCTCTATTAGAATGTTTAACCTTTTTAAATGTAAAGGGTGTCTCAGAAATATTTTCGTTTTTAGATCAGTCCTCTGGCGGAATACGCATGCTCCGGAGAAACGAGACAGTTGACAAACGTTTGGCAACATTGTTAAATTTTAGTTGCAATGGAGCGTTTTACAGGGCCGCAACGTGCTTTTTGTGTTCGCGAGTTCTATAAAAACAAGGATTCTTATGTGCTTGTACGTCGTTTGTACAGAAATCATTATAACATAGCAAGAATGAGAGATGTCCCAAGCGCAAATTTAATTGAATATTGGGTAAGAAAGTTCGAGAGCACTGGAAACACGTGTATTAGTAAACCGCCTGGACGGCCAAGGTCAGCAAGATCGAACGAAAATATTGAATGTGTGCGCCAGTCCGTTAACGAAGATCCCCGGCAATCATTAAGACTGCGTGGAGCGTCTCTAACTTTGCATAAGTCAACTGTTCATCGCATTATTCGCAAGGATTTGCATTTTCACCCATACAAGATTGTTGTTACACAACAATTAAAACCACAAGATCCCGCTAATCGATTAGAGTTCTGTAGAACAATGAGAGAGCATTTTAACGGTTACAACAACATATGGTTTTCTGATGAATCGAATTTTCACATTAACGGGCATGTTAATAAACAAAACTTTTTTCTTATGGGGATACCTGAAGAGTAAGGTATACACCCCACCGCCACAAGATTTGAGAGAGTTGAAGCAAAAAATAACAGATGAAATAAACGCCATTCCTCGAGCAATGCTTCGGAGAGTGATCGAAAACTTCAGTTCGAGATTAAGACAGTGTGAAAACATGAACGGTGCTCATTTATCCGATACTCTTTTCCATAAATAAAATTAATGTTTAGGCTTTCGTTTGGTAATAAATTTATCTTTGTAAAAATATTCTAAGTATTTTTATTTATGGCATAAAATAAGAAAATATTTATGAGACACCCTTTATTTTCTCGACATAAAGTAAATTACTAATTAAACTGTGTAACACAGGTACATGGTTTGCTATTTTCAAGCAAATTAGTAATTATATTATTTTCAATTAAACTGGTTCCAGAAAATCCAGTTTGATTAAACCGAACAATTTAGTTACTTAGAATAACTAAACAGTTAAGACGGGTAATGGAAATTTTCCAGAAGACCAACTTCTAGGTATTTTTCGCGGTGGTCAACTCATGGTTTGGATGTCAAACAGGAAATTCGTTATGCCCGAGCTTCCGCTGCTAAATGCGTCAAAAACGTTAATCTTCTTTTGCAGAAACCAACAGTTTGGGCCAATAGACGCACCACCGGCGAGCGACAAATCAGGTGGACAAATAAACTCAACGTCACTCAGCTGGGGCGAATATTTAGGCTTCTACCCCCGCACAGAAACTGTGACCAAGATCAATCTACACACTACGGTTGTCCAGGATCCCAGGATTATGGTTACTTTTGCTGTGAAGGGGTGTAAGCCTTTGAAGATACCAGGAGACCTGAACAGGTATAATAAATATTCAAAATAATACCTTCATTCTTAGTCATTAGCATTGTGACCTTAGAATGCTGAAAGGGGCACACCCATTGAGTACAAGGAAAGCAAAATTCTTCCGCTGGTTTCCGTTAGACTTCATTAAGTAACATCGCGGCTGCTATGAGGATCCCAAAGAAATGTTGTTAATCCTATTTTTGAACTGCCTAAGGGTAGTAGAACTGCGAAAACCGCCTCTTGTAGATTGTTCCACAATCTCGACACCCTAGGGACATCGGAGTGGTCCAATCGGTCAGTTTTGGATGTACGAAGTTCGACACGGCTAGGATGGGAGGCCCAAGTCAGGCGGGTCTATCTGACAGGCACATCGCGCGACAATTGTTTAAACGGATGCAAAAATGTGTATTTATTAAGAAAATAACTTTCAGAAATCCTCGAAATTCAGTGTACTTTCCGGTATAGACGGGAAAAAGAGTTTCCCATAATAATTCTTATTTCTGCCTGACTATTTGGGATGAAATGTTAAGATAAATCACACAGGCACGTTGACACTACAAGGTAGAGTAATTAAGTTTTTAATCCGACGTTTCGTCTCTGGCCCTCTGCCATCAACTTCATTTTGTCTTGTGGACGCCATCTGGTCCATGTAAAATCTTCGCATCTGATGGCAAAATATTCTGATTCGGATTTTTTGCATAATCTCAACCAAAAAGGGTGAATCTGCATAACGCTAGGCCCAAATTTGTGACAAAAAATGTTCAGCATTCCAAACATGTTTTTTGTGCTCCGGTCAGTGTTTTTAGTTCTTTTCATTACATTTTGAAGAAAAAAGGTGCATCATATTTTTTTTTTAAATTTATACTTGTTGAGAATAAGCGATACAATAATTATATGGCATTATCGACCCCATAAAACAGTATGAAAAAAAAGAAAATGTTAACCGTACTCAAATCGTCAGTGCACCATAATGCCACAGTTACACACACAAATGCTGTCATTCTTTAAAGGGTTTTCGAAAACGAAGTAGCATTATCGACTATGACCCACAGAAAATTTCACCAAGTCGGTGCAGCTGTTCCAGAGATTACGAAAATAAAGTAACGCCTATACACAGCCAGGTAGACAGACATACAGAATTTACGTGGTGTAGACAAAGCAAAACATAAAAAGACTTGTTTCGTATTCTAAAATGCTTGCGGCCACGGTAACTCCCTCCCTTAGTATGAAGGGAAGTAAAAAAACAAGAAACACGTAAATTTATTATTTACTCATCCTGGAGCGTTAACTATTGTAAAAAATAATACTGCCAGTGTATAACTACTTATTCATATTATTCAATGCAAGCATTTTAAATCTGTACCTCTATATGGGGCCTCTTAGGGGCAAGCTGATTCACTTCTTGTCTTATTTCAGATGTGCAGATGAAGGTATGACGCCTCTACCCATCCAAGAAATTCTCCCGACGTCAACTGTGGCTCTGACCTATACAAAGACAGCCCTTCCCATTGACAATAACCTGAGTAATCACCGTCTTGAACCCGAGTTGTATACGAATAAAAATGTGAATGAAATTGACGAGAATGTTGGATACATTGAAAGTTCGACAGTTATCAGAGAGAATTTAGAAGCCTCCAAAGCTACGCAGCCGTTACCATTCCCTTAAGTATATGACGATAGAGAGTGAAACAGCCACCTGATGCGAACCTTGAGAATATGAGAGGACGAACTCGAACGCAAAAATATCAAATGTCACTTGTTAATGTTTTTTATAAAACCTGACAGGATGACATTTTTTCTTTTAGACTAGAATTAACGATAACCGTGGTATTTGAAAATTTTTTGAAAAATGTAGCATGGATATAAAGCCATTCTGAAAAATAAAGAATCTTCCACTGTTCAACTAAGCTTATATGTATCTCAAGACAAGCCAGTGTAGAGCGACAATAATAGATTTCCACCACATTGAGTCAGCCATTGATTGGAAAGAATAAGCTGTTAGAGCGCATGCGTCTAATCAACATTTCTCTTCCTCTTGGCGACTGCTAAACGCGTTTAAGTAATGTAAGCTGCCGCGATGCGTATAATTTCTTCAGTCATTCTTGCCTGATCTTGTAGTCCTTTTAATGAGAAATTCTAACCAGATATATGTCTACGCATTGGAGAAAATATTGCCAAGATATAGTCGAGATGTAGCTGATATATTCGAGATGTATACAGTGTGTCCAAGATAAGGATCCTATGCAAGGGCATCTCAATACCTGCGGGAGATACAGCTTAGGTTAAATTAGGAAAAAGCTGCTCTCCTTGGAGCGTATTTGTACCATGCCGTTGAGAAACAAATCGTTTTTATTTTTTTTACTTTATTTTAAGAAATATCAAAAAACTCGTGGAACTTTTTCATTGGCACTTCATGTTGGTATTTTTAAATTTTGTGCCCGACGTATTTTAGAAACAGTCAACTTTATTTTTTATAGGGTTTGAAAAAAGTACACCCTGTGCCTGGTAGCATCTTTTTCTACGAATTCAACGATGTATCACATGTTACATTTGTTTTCTTAGTTATAAAGAAAAATGTGTTTTTTTTATTTTATTTAAGTAGTGGTTGCAAACAAATGCTTGATGTAAAATTATGTAATTTTATAAAATGATCCTTAATCTAGTGATTTTAAGAATAACGACTAAATTTTTAGCATTATTTTTATTTTATTCACAATTGGTGTTCAAATAGGCTACCATTATTTTCTAAACATAAAAATGATCTTCTATCAGTAGAATTCAGAACATCACGTAACAGTTGTGGTGTAATCATACTAACATAAATTTTCTGCTCATTGACGTACCCGTTCAGTTGAAAATGTGCCTCATAAGAGAAAATGATTTTCTTCGAGAAAACCGCATCAATTTGGTGGTGCTCCAGCGCCCAATCAACGAATTCACGACGCTGCTCATCGTTCGTTAGCTTGATTTCTTGTGTCAGTTGAACCTTGTACGCATGCAAGCACAAATCTTTTGTCAAAATTCGTTGCAGAGTGGGTCTGGTAAGATTCAATTTTTGACCATGATGCCGAATGGAAGTGCCTGGATTCTCGGCCACACTTTCCCGCACTATATTTTCGAGGGACCGATTAGGACGGCGACGAACAGTGGTCTTCACGTTCACCAACGTGAATTTTGTCTCAAATTTTGTAATTAAACGGCGAACTGTAGACTCATTTGGCGCATTATTGCGACCGAAAATTGTACGTAATTTGCAAACTGTTTCCGCGTAATTTTCTCCATTTTTGTAGCGAGTTTTCACAGTAATTAAACGTTACTCATTTGAATACTGCTCCATGACGTCTAATCGCGTGGTCTGGACATGACAGCTGACATCAAATAAGCACCATACCATTTGTACAGAAAAAAATCGCGGCAAATTCAAATCCGGCGCTCTTGTTGAGACAACCTTTACATAGGAATATTACTGATCAATTACAATGGTAGTGTTTGTGCTGTAGGTCCAGTAATCATAACTTGGTTTCAGATACTTTGTCAGTGTGCAATAAGGGATAGAAATGTGTAATAAAAAATGATATCGAGTACTTATTTATCAAAAAATGTATTCACTTAGATAAGACATATCATGACTGTTATTTACGGACAATACCAATATTACTTGGTAATATATGACTAAACTAATTTGAAAGAACAAACCATAGAGCCTTACATGTTGCGCTTCGTTTGACTCTCGTGCCAAGCCTTCGCTATAGTTCTTTTCATTTCATCATCTCCAGACTCATACCTGTAGAAAGGAATAATAATTAAATGATGGTTTCATGCAGGACACGTTTTACATGCATTATGTTTTCATTTCACTTTCATGATATTATCATTTCACAATGACTTTGCGCACGACTAAACGACAAACAAAACTTTATTATAATATAGATCTTCAAGCAACAGAACAGTTTATGGACACTGCCATTTCTACATTTACACGAATAGTTTACCGTTAACCGATCCTTATCGTTAGTTAGATAATGGTTATGTCAGGACACTGTTGTCTAAATCGACAAGAAGCTCTTGGGTCTGGCAGAAGAGGCCATAATATGCCGTTTCTGCAGAGAGCATGAGAAAACTTAAGTGCATCTCCTATGTCAGTGTGAAGGCCTGGGAGGACTACGGTTTCAGATAGCTTCAGGAAGCTACATGCAAGGTCCTGTGTCAAGGCTATGGAGTCACAAAAGATCCATTTAGCTCGCAGTGACGTTAAGGCTAGCAACCCTTTCTTCTGTAATCTATTTAAGTGATCCAGTGATGTCTCGACAAACACTATGAACGCAGCAAGTCTCTAGAAGTAACGACTTTTCATTCAGTAGTGGTTAAACATTCATTGAATGAACACATTCTTTGCAAAAAATGAAATATCAAGCTGTATCTACAATGTTTTGTGTCTTTTTATTGGGGTTGGGAATTTCCAGGTAGCAGAATATCTCATCCATAGGCAGAGAAATTCTAAAAATGGTATGAGCTTAATGCAAAAAAGTGCTAAACAAAAAAGGTTGACTTTGCACTTCCTATCACAAAGGATTATGTTGGGGACAAGTTGGCCCCTTTGAGAAACAGTTAGCTATGAACATGTATAACAAAAAACTAAATGGATCAAGTTAGTCAATCAGGCTCATCCAATTAAAATTTGAATGTTTAGTATGCTTTTCCCCTCCCTCCTCATTATTTTTTGACGGCGTACCGCTTTCTTTCTAAGTTATCCTTTGTCGATGGATGACTCTCCCATTCCCCTGACAAACATTTCTGCGAGCGCACATGCTTCAAACTATGTATACATCTGGCGTGGATGTCGCTCGACCGACTGCTAGACACTTGCATCGGCATGACCGCGAAGCATGTATAATCGGTCGGAAATATGTCTCCATCATTCCAAGTATTAAAGATAAATGTACGGGAAATCTATGATGAGTGAAATATGTTTACCGTATCTGGAAGCGGATAAGCATACCAACGTCAAAAACTGAGACATAACCTAAATCTCCTCCCCTACAACACCTCGTCCAGCAATATTTTTACCCCTAATTTTTGTTCAGACAGACGGAGATGAGTGACAAGATTTTTCGTGATCTTATTAAATAACATAAAAAAACGTGATCCTAATAGCTCGTTTTTGAAATTTTCTGCGATTCCTTGCCCAGTAGCGTAGGGAGTAAATTGGTCCCCACCATATCATATGATAGTTGTGTCAGAATAGTCCATAAAAGACTGCTCAGAACTGAGTGCATCTTAGCTAAGGGTGGTAAATCTCAAAGAAAGTGATTGATGACATTCTACTACAACAGGTATCTAATGGGCATAAAACTTGCTTCTGAAGTCATTGCTAAGGTGGACAGTTTGGAAGCAGAATTACAAAGACTGGAAAGGAATGATCTCTAGCAACAGAAATGTTCTTGAAGAAACAACAGAAGGAATTCAAGAAACCCAATTAAAGGCTGGTAACATAAATGGCCCTTAACTTTCCGGGGGATGCTGACAATCATGCTGTCAAGAAGTTGGATGATTAACATGAAAAGAATTGTTCTTTTCTTGTTATATAAAATTAGTATTTGTTTTGTCATATCACACTTAAGGGCTATTTGTTATCCCCTGGAACGTACGTTGTGTCTCATTTGATAAATTAATGATGTTACTCGGGTTTTTATGTAATTTTATACATTTGTTGTTGTTTTTTCTAATCCATTGTTCAACATGTATCTATATCATGTTAAATTTTAATTGTTGAAATTTCTAAATGCATATAACAGCTTCTCAATATGTAGCCCTGAAAATAGGGAAAATAAACGGCAAACAGTTTCCAACTTGAAAAAGGTCACTTCTCAACACCTATACAGGGTGATTCACTAGTCGTGACTAAAAATGAAACATCATACACAGGACCGCATTTTATGGGGGATCATCGTCTATGTAATATTTTTTGCCTCGAGAGCTTCATTAAAAAGATACGGGGTGTTGAAGTTTAAAAATAAGAAAGGAATTTTTTTAATATCTTCAAAACCGTCAACTGGAATAAGGTAAAATTTGGAATGTAGATTTACCTAATTATTGTACACATTCAAAAGTCTTTACGTAAAATTAACGTGCACAGGGGATTAGTGGCATTATTTTTCCAAACAAAAATAGTACGCTAATTTTTTTTTCAAACGCACACTTTTTCAAAGTTTACCTTCAATTTGTTACAAATAATTACTCTTGTGTTTTTTTTCTAGAGTGCATTGTTTTCGTAAAAATTAAAAAACAAATTAGATACTCAAAGCTTTCAATAAATGTTCAAATTACCACCATTCTGGCGGATACAAGTGCGACATCTTTTCAATAAAGAAAAACGGATTACCGGCTTTTTCTTGTAACTGATCAACAGTATTATGTAATTTGTTCATCATACACTAATTGCTGAAAAGCACCCCACAAAAAGAAATCCAGAGGGGACCTCGCAGGCCAACGTACGAGTCCGTTTCTGCTAATCCATCGTTGTCTAAAATGATTATTTATCCATGCGGTTATGTCACGACGAACATGTGGTGGGGCACCGTCGTGCTGATACCACATTCGTACTCTCGTTGCTAATGGTACATCAACTAACACATTTTCTATGTAATTCTATAGAAAAGCTAACTATAAGTTTGCATTTAAATGTTGTGGCGATACCTGCATAAACAGTTGACTACTGAAAATGCCGTACCGACCGATTTCTATAAAATCTGTGTTGAAGCGAGTGGATTCTTACAGAAAGGGGATTTTCTAACTACCAAATATGTTCATTATGAGAATTCGTTCCACTCCTCGTACAAAGCAATTCATCTGACCACAAAACCAAATCAATAAGATCTGCATTTCGATTATGCATTTGCAGTAACCACTCATAAAAATTTCGCCTTGCACTCCGTCGGGTTGCAGACATTGCACATTTTGCCGATGGTAATGATGTAAAACTTCCCAATTTAAAATTCTCTACGCAACAGATTTGGAACATGGTAACTAGGCTGCAATCCGCCTCGTACTTGTACTAAAATCATCCAACGCCAAATTAATCACTTCCAGTTCCTCTTGAGCAGTATGCCGGACAACATGGCCTCTAATTCCGGGAAGTTTGGCAATTCCATATTGCCGAAGTCTTAGAAATGAACGAGTAAAAACCTTTGTGGTAGGTTGGCGTCTGTTAGGAAATCTACGTTGATACTCCCGAGAAACCGCTAAAGCATTTCCATTACAGAACCCGTACACACAAAAAATATCGGCGTACTCATCATTACTAAATTCCATCTCACAACACTCAAAAATTGAAAAAAGAAACTTTTG
This sequence comes from Acanthoscelides obtectus, assembly GCA_963669975.1. NCBI lineage: Eukaryota > Metazoa > Arthropoda > Insecta > Coleoptera > Chrysomelidae > Acanthoscelides > Acanthoscelides obtectus. The sequence continues at coordinate 91,377,366 of CAVLJG010000001.1, forward strand.
AGTTAACTTTACAAAAAAAAAATGTAGTAACGATAACAACCGCATAACACATAACTTTGACAAACTATCTCCCAAGAAACGTCAAGTTGGTATCAAGGCCTCCTATTTTATTTTGAAACTAATTGCATCTCGGCCCTTCATGGATGATCTAATTTGTTTTATTTTTACGAAAACAGTGCACAGTAGGAAACAACACACGAGTAATTATTTGTAGCAAATTGAAGGTAAAATTAGAAAAATAATGCCACTAATCCCCTGTATCTCCGCCACTGGTGTACGTTAATTTTAAGTACAGACTTTTGAATATGGACACTACGAGTACTTGGGTAAATCCACATACCAAATTTTAGTTAATTCCAGTTGACGTTTTTGAAGATATTGAATTTTTTTTTATTTTTAAACTTCAACACCTCGTATCTTTTTAATGAAGCCCTCGAGGAAAAAATGTTACACAGAAGACCCTCCTTAAAATGCAGTCCTGTGTATTTTTTGCCACGAACTTGTGAATCACCCTGTATATGGTATCTCAAGAATACGACGAAGTCAAAAGTACATATCACACACTAGGATATGAACTTATTTCTTTTGTATCATTAAGGAGTTGGATTTACTGAAGGTAAAAGGAGTAATTAAAGACGTGGGACAGAATGAAAAGCGGATGATAGGAAAAAATGTTGCCCACGTTGGTACAGTATCCATTAAAGATCGTTCCGACATGTCAAATAGCACACTACCATAAAAAACTGATCAGATGATACGAATGTGATATTTTCCTTTTTTTTATACCAAAGCAGCCGCGTACGCGCGGTGCCTAAATATCAGGGCACTGCGGTTCCTCTGAGGATCATGAACCATACGATTTTTGGAACGGTCTAAGGTTAGTAGAACTGGGAAAAGCCTGCTAAGGTAGGTTGTTCCACAATCTCGATATCCTAGGGAGAAAGAAGCGGTTGTATCTGTATGTACGAAGTTCGACATGTCTAGGATGGGTGGCTGAAGTCCCGCTGGTCTATCTGGCACGCACATCGCGCAGCGGCATCATGGAGGAGAGCTCTGAGGAGCAAAACCAGTTGACATAGCAGTAAAAGAGAGTTTGATTTGACGACGGCCCTTCGGTGCAAAAGCGTCTCGGGACTAGTCTAGCTTTTCCTCAGCAGCTGTCGCTTTTGACTAGATGTGTTGGTGAAATATCAAGTCCTCGGGTATCTGGACTCCACCCAGCCGAAATGCTACTGGTACTGTACTGTGTGTTGGAAGCACTAAACTGTACCAGATTGTAGCGTCCTCAAGCAGTGATAACCTCCAGGTCTCTCGTTATAGAGCAAGTCCTCTTTTCTTCAGCTTGCTGGCAGGGACCATGCATGTGGAATGCTGTCAGCAGCAAAGCTGTGGATCGTATTGGTCCTACAGGAAAGGAGCATGCAAATTTGAACATTATGTGTTGTTTTTTTTTATACTCCAACTACCACGGAGGCCTAAACACCCATTGGGTACCGTGGGGATTTAGGGGGATACCGGGGAAAGGGGGAACGCCACACGGACTCTGGCGAGGGAACACGTGTGCATGCAACATGCACACATTCTGGCTCCGCCTACGAGATCCGCCGGATGGTACCTCCGCGTTCGACAGTCAGAGACCATCTACCACCTACGGACAATCACAACATCCATAGTCAAGAGAAAAGTTTCTCCTGGGACGGGATTCGAACCCGCACAGCGCACGGCGACTGATCAGGAGACCGAAGAGTCTACTACTGTGGCCACCGCTGCTGCCTGATGGTGTTTTTGATAGGGGGTAAATGAGATTTGAATATAGTATAGGAAGAATCCATTGGGATTTTGTCTGAGAATGTGAGCAAAGCCCACGACAAGTACCACTAAAAAATAATATAATATGAAAGTCAACTTACATATTTTTCATTAAACTCATCAGTCCTTCTTCAGGGTCTGCATTGTCAGAGCCGCCCAGTTTAGGTTTCTTCAATTCACTTGATTTCTTCTCATATTCTGTAACATGGGACCAGTTCCCTTCAGATGCCTTTGCCAATGTTATAATGACCATATCTAGAATATAGGAAGGTAAGAATATTGGAATATTTTTCTTACTATACAGTGTGAATATAAAAGGTTGGTTTTAAATGATGAATTTCAGGTTGGAAAAGCAAAAAATACTGCAAAGAGTTGTACAGGTTCAAGTCCGATATTTTTTTTGATTACCCTCTCCATGCAAATAAGACGTTTCTCCGGTTTTAGTTACAGAACTTTGATAAGAAAATTGGGACTATCTGATCAAATCTGTATGTAAGGAAACCATGCATGGTTATGACACTTTGGAATAAGTGGATCCCAAAATGTTGGTTCTAAGAATGTCGTGATAAAGTGATGATTGATAAAATGTGCATACCTTTCTTCACTTTCCATGCGCTTTGTTGAGTATCTATTGGACTTAACAGGTTGTTAATTCGTAAGACATGGTCTTTGTTATCCAAATCCAATACTCGTAATTCTAGGTTTCTTGGCCCAAAGTTACATTTAACATTCTCTGAAGCGACAGTGTTGACATCTTTAAGAGTGACATATATCTTTAGAGCTTTGACTGTCTGATCCCAAGCTAAAAAGTAAAAGCCTAATTAAAACAAATTTCAGTTTTTATAAGCTAAATATCATTCACTGAAGATTCAAGGTACAAAAATATCTCTAGACATCTGTATTCATAGATATAAAAATATAGAAAATAAGCATAATGGTAAATCACATAAATGATGAAATTCTAGATATAATTAATGACGACGATGGTTCTTTGAGTAAAATAATGGACAGTACAGATAAACCTTCTTGTCACAGAATGCACATTCATTGGCTGTAACTATGATTCATGTTAATATAAGAAGTATCAATAGAAATTTCGATAATTTTCTGGTTAACATAGGCTCAATGAGGAAGTAACAGATTACAGTCCTACAGTGCTTTGTATATCTAATAAAGCACGACATTCTGCTCTATTGATGGATTTTTTTAAAACTAATAATGTATTATCAGGTAATCAATACGGGTTTCTTGAGGGTAACAGTGCAGTGGATGCTATGCAGCAATTAATAACTGAGATTGTCAATAATCTGAATAATGGCAACGAGAGAATTGCTGTTTTTTGGACCTTGCTAAGGCTTTCGACACGGTTCACGATAAGCTAATCGACATTGTTCACAGCAATGGTATTAGGGGAGTGGCTTATGATTTACTGAGGGATTATCTTATAATTCATATAAATACGATGCTAAAGCTGGACACGGGGGGTTTAACTATTTCTTATGCTGACGATACTGTATTTCTTTTTTTGCAGGTTCTAGTTAGAAGGATGTAAGTGGAGAACAGTGTATGGTCTATGTATGGTAAAAGACTGATTACAAGAGAGTAAGCTAACATTAAAAAATTTAATAACAGTTTATCAAGCATTTGTTGAATCTATAATTAGATATGGGATATTAGTATTGAGGGAATGTATAAACATGCTCTACATAAACTCATTATTATTCAGAAATATATTAATTTAAATTATTTTTAAGAAAGATATCAGATTCCCCACTAATAAACTTTTTACAAAGGATGCATGTAGTATTAGAACCTTGTACATGATGACAGTAAATAGGATTTTCTTTTCATTTGTAAGCACGGACGATGAAAGCACATACAGGTGGTTTGAACCATGTAGGTGTAGGTGCATCTTTCTTTCATTTTGATGACTTTGATAAAGAGGAATTACATTGTTGGGTTATATATTTATGTTTATTTATATTTTTTTGTATATAATCTTTATTATATATTAAATAAATAAATAAAAGGAACATTCACAACCTGGCAAGACCTATGACATCTAGAATTGCTACATAACAAAAAGTTGTAAAGATGCAACTTTGGTATGCCAGTTACTTCAATTTTTTTCACACCAAAGCAGCTGCACCGCTAGAAGCCTACATGCCAGGATATGGCAGCTTTTACGAGTAGCTTAAATAAACTTAATTCGATTTTTGAATGGGGAAAAGGGAAAAGCCTCCTCTTGTAGATTGTTCCACAATCTCGAGACCTCGGCTACAAAGGAATTGTCATATCGGACAGTTCTGGATGTATAAGGTTCAGGATGGGAGGCGAATATGTCTGGCAGCCAGATCGCGCGGCGGCATCAGAACTTGAGAGAGAACTTGAGGAGCCAAGCCCATTGGCCTAGCGGTAGGAGCGAGAATGCCGACGACCCGCTGGTCCCAAGACTGTCTGTTAGAGAAGAGTCATCGATCAGATGGACACCCCTCCTCTGAACAGCATCAAGCATAGATGACGTAGTTGGGGTAGCACCTCGCAGTACTCACTATCAGGACCTTGTATATAGTGAGGAGGTCAAGTAGCGAAAAATACTTCTTAGCCCAGACAAATAGCTCAGTTTTTTTCTTGCAGCTGCTGCTATTGACAAGATGTGTTTGTGTAAGGTCAAGTCACTGGTGATCTATACTCCAGTCAGCCAAAATGAATGGCCTTTTGATAGAACTCTGCCATCCATCAAAAGTGGATGAACACTAGGATGCTTTTTGTTAGTCAAGATACAGTACAGTTTTGGAAGCACTAACCTATACAAGATTGAAGTTTATATATAATATAGTCAAAGTCACGAAAGATGACTGTTACGTACTGAAGTAATCAGTGGACGTATGTCGATGATAAAAGCACAATGTCAGGAACATAATGACAACAAATTTATATTATGATTTTGCGAAGTTAGGTTATTTCACTGATTATTTTTATTTTCATTTTATTTCATGGTTTTGAGTGATACCATAATAATAATTTTAGTGGGGAGTTATTATTTTGAAAAACAGTTATGAGTAGAATACCTTGAGACAGGAACACCAAAGACCAAAGTATTATTCCAAAACAACCTAACCTGCTTTAACATAACCTAACTATTCATCTCTCAAATATGATCGATCATACCACATGAAAACATCATCTGTCTTTCGGATACAAGCAAATTAGCAATACAGCTTGTTTAGACAATAAGATTATGTTTGTCTCTGTCTAACATAACTGAAACTTCATTAAAAATATTCACAAATCACTGTCGTTTGTCTTTAATACAGACTAAAATGATGATATAATCGTCATCTTTCGTGATTTCGACTTTATATGAATGGTAAAGTATTATAAGTAATTATTGTTAGATCACTGTTAAATGTTTCATACACAATACCACAGTAGCAAATAACTTTTATTCAAATTGTTTTGCAGATATGAAACTTCAACAGGAAAAATATACATGACTATATTAGAATAAAATAGATAATAAGTTATAAAATAAGTAGTAAAAAAGTATGCTTGAATGATGTATAAATAATTAAATAGAAGAATATAAAAAGTATGCGGTATAAATGTATAATAAGTAAAATAATAAAACAAAAAAAAATATGCAATGCAGATGTACTGATATTTGTGCCAATAAACAATATACTTACCATAATTGCTGAGTTTGACTTCATACCTCTGTGAAGACCTTGGACAGGCAGATTTATTGATAAGGGAATTTGAATATTCTGTTGAATTCCCATGCAATTGCAATAATTCTGCAGCCAATTTACGACATTCTATATTTAAGAGTTCCTTAACTTTTGGTCTTGATGCCAGTTTCTCTAACGAGTCCAATTCTGCAATGTCTTTTTTTATCTAGAATGTAAAATCACCATAAGTGTTTTGCACTACCACAAACACTAATGGTGTATTGGACCTCAAAAGTAACAATTATACTAAGTAGCCATAATAATAATGTAGATATTTTGCAGACATCCATGTTGAATGGAAAAGTGAAAATACCTAGACTTTTACCTTTTCTTTTGATACCAAAAGGTCTAGTAAAAATTCTATTTCGTCTTAACACGCAATAGGAAGGTTCTCAAAATCGAAATACTAACCTCTTCGATCTTGTCAGTCATGTTACTGAATTCAAACTGTTTTTCTTTTATTCGCCTTTTTAAATGGGCTTTCAGCAGAATTCAGGCTTTGGCCCAATTAATGCCTAAAAGATATTTTTCCCCGCCAAGATCCTAAACTAAAATCCACCACTTCAAAACAGCAAAGCACATCTCAAGCCAGGGGAGTGAAATGTCTTATGGGCGAATTGGCAACACCAAGGTCATCCTCTCCAGGCAAAATCGAGGTAACTGTATTACCGGCATCACGTGACATGCTGCTTGCCGGGATTCAGGGTTGCCGGGCGTGGCGATTTTTCGCCACAGTGGCGATTTGACCGCTTCAAATCGATAGCTTGGCGATTGGCTACTTCAATGGCGCCCAGTATCCAGCAAACTGGTGATTTTTAACATTTCTGACGCTAATTAATTTGTAATCAATTTTTGCTGATATGTGTATTTTGTTTTTATGTGTATATTTGTCTGACGGCATGAGTTCAATGTGTACGAGAGAGAAGCGAGAGGGCCAGCCCCCCCAAAAGATCACTGGGGAAAGGTAAATACGCAGAAAATTATCATCTCCTAGCTCTTCAATTTTCAATAGTCGGTAACCCTCCTTCCCGTTGACAAGAGAACATTCGCCAGAAGTCCCGCCACCTCAAAATGTCCCTCTGGATCCGTCTCCTGTGAATGAACTTACAGTTTCGTTAATATTATACGTGTCTAACAAGCCCCCATCATCACCGCCCACTTTTCAATGGATTCCTGGAGTATTATTATACCTAACCCCCCTCAACTTCGCTCTTCAATTATCATCAACAGGCAAGCTACTTAGGCGCTTAGGTCTGTCACTACTCCACCTCCCCGGGCGACAAATACATTCCAATCTCTAACCTGGAGATTTATGGTTAGACTCCGAGTTAATTTTGACTTTAAGGATTGGCGATTTTCTCATCAAAACTTGGCGACCAACATGACTGAAAACCTGGCAACCCTAACGGGATTCTATCTTCATCTGAATGGTGGCTAAAGCTCAAATGAGGTTAGGTTCTAGAATGACATCTAGAGTCACAAGCTTGAATGTGCTAGAAGGAAGCATAAAACATCGAACACTCAGATCACGACAATAGTGAGGATGAGTAAAAGGTCTTAGTGCACATATGCAACAAACAATCAATTTTTTGAGCATTAGAGAATTGTCATTTTCACAATTCCGCAACCGATAGAAAAAATACATATATTACTCGTGGCTTGACACTTTTCTCACTCTAGAACTACAAAGCGGAAAAAACGCCTACAATGGGATGCCTGGTTCTATGTTGCCAAAAAGCTAGATGCCATTATAATAACTAGGATAAAAAATATGTTTGCATTTTTTTATAAATTCTCTTTTGAAATCTTATGTGGCTATACGTATTTCTCAAGCGACAAAGTAGTATTTTGGGCTATAGCCTGCAATAATTATTTATCGAATACCTAATTTGTCTGTACTATGAAAAAAAGTGCGCAAGCGTAGTTGTCATTAAAGGGCGTTTGCCGTGCTTAAACACATTTCGGGTGTTGCCGCTAGTATTTTCGTTGTATGACGTCATGTTGCCTTCTGAATTTTAATGGTGTTTTGTATATGCGGGTGTTACGGGTGTCGTGTACCAGTGAAATAATAATTTTAATGTATAAAATTCCAATTTTTTTCATGAAAAACTGTTGATACGTGAAACGGACGTTTCATCACCGTCTGAGGTGAGTACGTGAGGTGCTTATTATCTGTACAATTCATCTAAAACAATTGACACAAAAATGGCTGACCATAGGCAAGTAAAGGAGCAAGGTGTATCCCTGATATCCCAGACTGAAAGCAATGGATATTTTACAATTTATAGCTTTATTCAGTGACCTTTATTTCATATTTGATACTTTACCTTGAGGCAATATCAGAACAATAACGTACAATTTGGCCATTGATTAGGCATTGAATGTATGTCAAATTCTTCATACATATTTGGCAAAGTTTGAAATTAATAGGTATTTCTAATCTATTTCTATGCAGAAAGCTTATATATTTGTGCACCTTACTCCATTTACCACTGTTGCTTTTCTAAAGTTAATACAACATTCATAAAAAGGTGATTTAAGGCCCGTTTATGGAGATATACACTCCCTATGTCCAAATATAGGAGTTATAAGCTTATATAAACTCTATTAATTTTATCGGTAGAATATAAAAGATGACCTAATTAATATTATGATTATCCACTTGCAAGGGTGTTCCTTGCAAAGCTCTTTGACAAATAAGAAATCCTCAGAAAATTGATGCTTAAAAAAGATCTTTCAGTTCAAGGATGGCTTGATAATAAAAGGTGACATAATATGATGTAATACATAATTTAAATGGAGTGCTTTAATTGAAATGTAAATATGTTCAAGTCCCACTGCTGTTTGTTATATATTGTGAAGTGTGAATTTGCAGTTTCTGCAGCTTAGAAGGGGACAGGAGACACTTTTTCTTTAAATGCAAAAAAGCTTAAAACTTCCAACACAGTCTTGTGTTCATTGTATACTGTGTGTCTAAGAATTAGTTTTCTTTTAGTGTTTTTTACATTATTCACATTTCACATGTTTGTAAAGTTATGCTATTCATTATAGTTTAACTTAGATCGTAGTATGTTCTTCTTTTATAACTATTTAATAATCGACTTTGTTAAATTCAAAACCAACTAAGTGATGTAATTTCTATATTAATTTTTCTTTTTTGCTGAAAACACTTCCTTAAGGGTAGATGCATGCAAGTCAATACATTCCAACCTTCAAATAATACTGCAAAATAAATATTCATTACAAAACCTTTATACTCCTTGACAGCAGGTACTTGAATGGGTCATTTAAGAAACAGTAATGTAACCCCAGTAATGATTCCACAGATGCAGCTGTGCATCAGCCCACTTCTAACATTCACTTTGCACATTTCTTACGCTTCTCTTTCATACACATAAACAATTTACTGAGTTCTCCTCATTTGCATGGCTGAGTACTTTGAATATGGTTAATTTTTTAAACAGCTGTTTGTATGGATAGTATAAAAGTTGAATCACCTGCTCAACATCTACCTGCAAAGTAAGTCAATTATTTTCTTGAAAAAATACATTTTGCGTCTTGGTATACAAACATCTTATGAAACTGGTAGCCTTTTATTGAAGAAGGTTGAACAAATGAGTCTATGTACTTTTTCACAATGGCCAACTCATGGTTTAGATGTAAAATGGAAAATTCGATTTTCCCAGCGTGTACCTTTTGCCTGGGTTCCTATGTACCTTAAAAATATTATTCCATGCAAAATTAAAACATGCGACATGTTAATAAGTCAGTAATTATGTGTAATTTCAAGGATAAGCAATAAAAAATATCATTATTATGATTTTTTTGCTAAAGTAATAGCTTTTAATCTCCTAACCTGGATATTTCAAAAACTGCATTCTGGCAAAAAAGGGTTTTGAACAAAATTAATGGGGTTTCTATAGGGCAACATGATGGTGACCATTACAATGACCTTGACTACAACCTGTACAAGTGAATATTTCCAAATGGAACTCCACCAAATTTCACATCTGAGCATCACTTTAGCCATGACCTTGACATTTGCCTCCATGGTTGTTTCAAGGTCAAATCAAAACAGCAAAAACAATTTGCTATAGCAAAATGTTCGACAGCACAGTTGTGAGGTTTGTGGGGATCACCAAAAGGTGACCTTAACTTTTATACTAGAAAATTTACGTTTGAATGTGACCTTGACCTCAAAGAACATTGAAGCTTGACATGACCTAGACTTTCAGATCACAGGTCAGTCGTATTCGGACGTAAAATTTCCTGCTTTTTCCATTTTCATTATAAAAGAGGTTCCTTTGGAAATTTTGACTTGACCTTGAAGGTCGTGGTCAAGCTCACCTTTTATCCTTACAATTATGCAGTCAAACATTTTTGCTAAAGCAAATTGGTTTCAACGCCTGGATTAGAGCTTGAAATGACCTTGAAGACAACTGTCAAGGTCATACCCAGGATCATGTTCGGTCGTAAAATGTGCTCCACTTTTCAATTGTGATATGAAAAAGGGGGGACTCCCATTTGAAAATATTGACGTTGTAATGACCGTGAAGGTCGTAGTCATGGTCATTGTCAAGGTCACCACCATTTTGCCTCATTGACACCCTACAACATTTGAAACCTTTTTCTAGAAAAAGCAGTTTTCAAAATATTTAGGTGGCAATTAACTAACCCTATTTCTTCGACATTTCAATCTTTTAAAACTTAACAGTTACCATATTAAGCTCAAAAATGTTGACTCAGACTGGTTCGTTTTTTAAAATTTATATCTTTTAATAACATTTATCAAGGCTTATATCAGATTGTACAGATGGATAGATGCCTAGCAGGTTGAATTCAATACACATGAATAAATGGTTACAATAAGTTGCACCTAGCTGCTACAAGCAACTGCTGTGTAAAGTATGGCTTGGCTCAGTTGCTGAATATTGCTCAACTGATTCTGCTGACAACTTTATCTGACAGTTTTTTTATACATAATTACAAAACCGTTTACTTTAAAGAATTTTTCTAAACGTTCATAGAAAAGAGATAGGGGGGGTCAGTTTATAATGAGACACTCTGTACATCATGTTTATATATATATATATATATATATATATATATATATATATATCAGACGTCTCAATTGTGTGAGTGGCCAAGATGTTTTGTTCTGCTTAAACCACAACAGTTTACATCTATCAGGTGCTTTGCAGTATCTCATCAGGTGATCAGGTATACAGAAGGCTGTATTACCTGTAGGAGAAAATTCCAGTCATTGCGCCCAACCAAAGAAGCACAGTGAATGTGTTGGTTTTGGGATAATAAGTCAATGAGTATTATATTACTACTAATATGAGCGTTCAACCTAAGCCTGCTGATGAGTGTGGATAGAGAAGAGTATGGACATTTATAAATGAACTAATAAATGCTAAAAATAATTGGTCATAGTGGTACGTTTCCTTATTTAGTAATAGTCCAGGCTATTTGGTGTTGATTATTATTATTATGAATTACAATTCTAAACAAATATCACATCTTTGTTTTTGTTTTGATAAAATGAAACACATCTGAAGCTGAATAGTTCTTTGACAGTTCCATATAGAAACTGAATAAATAATAAAGCTACAGAGTTAGCTTGAAATATTACTGATAGAGGATTCCATTGTTCCTCGCGTCAATCGGGGAAGTGCTTTAATCGCGAAATAATTTGAATTTGAGATAAATCTTGTTCCAGTAACTCTATTCTTCTCAGTAATCCTGGAAATACCAATTTTTATAAAATGTCATCAGAGCTTGAATGAATGAATCTTAAAATTAGAGGCATTCCAGCCACCACGTCTCCATTTTCCTCCTACCTTTATGCGCGCTCACTCCTAGAGCTGGCTCAGGACCAACGAGCTTGCTGGATGATCCTGTCTTCGCCAGAGTGTCCGCCGTCTTATTGCCCCTTATCCCAGCGTGTCCCGGTACCCATATTAACACGTTCAGTGCGAACAGCGTCAAAAGACGCCCTCCGCTCCTGTGGTGGGAGGCGAACGGCGTCTTTCGACGCTCTCTGTCGGCCTGCAAAAAAGTATTTCAGTTTCTGAGGTGGGTATCCTCATCCCAGTTCGCAGTCAATGTGTTAACGATACCGGATGCTTCGCTGCGAGGCAATCCAGAGCCTCCCTGCATTGCAATACAAGACTCGAAGTAATCTTACAGGCACTTAGTGCTTGCATTGCAGCCTGGCTGTCGGATAAGATTGTTATTCTTCTCCTAGGCCCACCCCCCTCCAGAATGTGAGATACACAAGCCAGAATCGCAAAGATTTCCGCCTGGAAAATAGTGGTGTATCCACCGAGAGGCAGAGATAGCCTAGTTCTAGGCCCAGAGACCGCAGCACCTGAGCCGTCTTCGGTGACCGAGCCGTCCGTGTACCTGCCCGTTCACTCCGGAGAGTCCCCTGCTACCGGCGTCCCACTCCTCCCTCGTAGAAGGACGGGGTCCTCCCTTTGCAATTCGACTACTCTCGCTTCACCGCGGATCACCAGATCCAACGGTGGGAGATCCCAAAGCAAAGCGCCCTGCATAATCTCCGAGACTGTTCTACAAAAACGCCCCCTAACTAATATGCTCACGTCATCAGGCTTGCACGTAGACACCCATACTGCTGAGCCTCACGAGGAGTTCGTTCACCACGATACATCACAGTAGGGGTGACAGAACTCCCTGAGGGCAGCCTCTAGCTACGCTCACGCTGCAGCTTACGTCATTCAGCATAGCTGTTGCTACCCGACCCTCCAGAGTAGATAGGACCCAATCTATTAGGACCGATCCAAACCCGTGTCTAACCAAGGCATGTCTGATAGAGTCGGTTGTGGTGCAATTAAATGCACCTTCAATGTCCAAAAAGGCCACGAGTGAAACTTCTCGCTGATCTAGAGTCTTCTCCAGCCTACCGACCAGATTGTGTAAGGCTAGATCAGTTGATTTTCCAGCTTGGTATGCAAACTGATTTGCATGAATGACATACCTTTCCAGCGGGCCATCCCTTAAGTATCTATCAACTATCCTTTCCAGTGTCTTAAGCACAAAAGGTGAAAGAGTAATCGGACGAAAATCCTTCGGGCCAGTATATCCAGCTCTGCCCGGTTTAGGAATGAATACCACTTTAGCCTGCCGCCAGCTTCTAGGTGTGAAGCCCGTGGCCACACATGCTCGAAACACATTCAACAGGTGAGGAACAACCGAACTCCGTCCCTGCTGTAACATGGCCGGAAATACGCCGTCCAGACCTGGACTTTTGTATGGAGCAAACGAATCTACTGCCCATACCGTCCTTTCGAAGGTGACAATCTCCCTAGCCGTGCGCCAGTCCTCCCCTGAGGGCCTGCGCAACTGCATGCACTCTGTGATTGATCGCGCTACTATGGAACCGGGAAAGCGCGTATCCATCAGAAGCCTCAGAGAACCTTCCTCAGAAGTAGTATTCCCCCCGAGGGATCAATCAGAGATCCCAATCTTGCTTAAATGTCTTTGCATAGGACCCTGTGTATTCTCGCAGTAGCAGGAATGTCGTTTATGGACTGACAGAAGTACCTCCAGGATTCTCTCTTTCAAATCTCCTTTTTGTACTCCTGCAATGCCTTTTTGTAGTCTTCCCATAGAGGAGAACGTCTCCTGTGCTCAACTCTGCTAAGAAGTTTGTGCACCGCTAGTTTTCTATCCTCTAATTATTTGGTCCAGAAGGTTGCCTTGCCCTTACCTTGAACTTTGCGTAACGGGCAGTTTTCCGCATATGAAGCCGTCAAGTCCCTGCTCAGAGACTCGACAGCTGCTTCTATGTCAGAGCCCTTACAAAGTCTGTATGGAACCGCTACAAGCTTACTGCCAATGTCTGCCCTAAAGGACCCCCATCTAGTATGCCTAGGATTCCGAGCATATTTATCCGGAATCTCTCCATCAGTCTTAAACAGTATATTTAGTTATCCGATAGAGAGGGTAATCAGAGCTTAGTATTACATTTAGGATGGAAGTTCTCAGTTTACAATGCAGTGGTAGTAAGAAGAAGAAATAGGAGAAAAAGAAACGTTTAAATTTAGGAAATCATACACATTACTTCCCACAATCCCTGTTTTATAATAACATCCTCTAGCTTACTGATGCTGGCGGTTAAAGTTGCATATTGATGCTTCCAATCATGTGACGTTCATTACCACAGAGAAAAGTACCAATGCAAAAGCATATTGCATGTATTAGTATTTGTCAAAATAACGTCAATAGTTCATAAAATTTAAAATCTACAGAATTACATTTTCACAAAATTCGTAAAAACTACAACCGATGTAGATTCACTGTTGTTTCTGTACCAATTGAGTTACGATACAGGACCATTAGAGACTTGAAGCCAACCTCTAAGGTTGAAAAACCTGGTTCGAGGGGTTGACACGGTTCCAGAACTGCAGAAGGGTCTAGTTCTAGGAATATGTAAATCCAATTCTCCACCGCAATTGATAAAATGCACGTTAATATCACCGATGGACTTGACCTTTTCAAAAAATACATCGTTTATCGAAGAAACTGAACACTTCATAGAAAATCTAATTGAATTCTACGAATATGCGCAAAATTATCGATCATTTCATCGTAATTAGTGTGACTGTGATACTTTTTTGGATGCTGTCCCCGTAGCCGCTAAAGCTGTCCACCATCCATCTACTGGTAACTCATATAATAAACCAGCTTCAGCGATAAGATATACCTATCGTTAATACATCCACGTGCCTGATACAGGCAACACACATCACAGTATCCATGACACGGAATTAAACATCCGAGGTGGAGATTCGAACCCACGATCCCCGAGTTGCTAGATCGACGCGCTAACCAACCACCGAGCTACCGAGGCTCCCTTAATCGTTGTATTTAAATAAGACTCTGTAGCTTTATTATTTATTCAGTTTCTATATGGAACTGTCAAAGAACTATTCAGCTTCAGATGTGTTTCATTTTATCAAAACAAAAACAAGGATGTGATATTGATCTAACTGACAACATCGTAGATAACTTAGACAGACATATTAATACCATATTAGTGATGATTGATTTCTCAAAAGCCTTTGGTACAGTTAATCACAAAATCATGTTGAGCAAGCTGAAGTACATTGGACTATCTGATATTCCGCTAAGATTTTTCCAGAGCTACTAGGCTGAAAGAAAACGGGTAGTTAAAACGGTTAGAGGCGTCTCTTCTAGTACTGTGGTTTCGTCTGGCGTTCCGCAGGGCGTCAGTTCTGGGACTTCTGCTATATTTAATTTACGTTATATGTACATTATAGACTTAGACTCATGTGTGGAATTTTGTTCTATACAAACGTATGCTGATGACACACCATTATCATTTCACTTCAAATATGCTCAGTTAAATGAAGTCGTTTAAAATTAATACTGACCTAATCAATATTACGGATTTATCTGAAAAGCACTGTCATCAATCCTGAAACGAGTTCAAGTTTATCTTGGGCTCTAACTTGAAGTTAGATAGACACATCGGTTACCTGTCTTAAAAAACGTATGCCAAATTAAAATTTTTATACTCCAACCGGTTAATTTTAAACTTTAAGACTAGGAAAAAATTAGTTGAAAGCTTGATCCTGTCATCTTTGCAACATTCTCTGGTTTTATTCTATTCTTATTTGGATTCGTCGGATCGGTATAGGTTACCAAAGGTTCAAATCAGCTGCTGCAGGTTTGTGTTTGGACTTCGTAAATATAGTCAAGTCTCTTCAAAGATTAAAGATTTAAATTGGTTAAAGAAAGTAGTTCGCACAAAAAAGCCACCGTACATTTTAGAAAAGATAGTACCAAGAGGTAACATTAATCAGAGAAATCTCAGACACAACCTAAATTTTGTGAGACCAGTCCACTACATAGCCCTTTTTCAGAAAAGCTTCATATTTCATGCCGTCAAGCTATACAACTCTGCAGATAAAATGTGTCGCAGTAAAACAATAGTACCTTGCAGGAGACTCGTTAAAAAACAGCTGATGGGATATTAATAGTTCAAGTGTGCATTTGTTAATTTTTTTTTCCTTTTCTGTTACATATTACAATGTTGGCTCGTGTGTGCGTGTTTTCAACACGTTATCTATTCAATTCATTTACTTACATTTCTTTTTCTTCTTATTATTACTATTGTTTGTTTGTGTATCGAGTATAACTATGTTACTCTTTCGCACAAAGTTTAAGTGTAAGAGTAGCCATGTGGCTATTCTTCGCCACACTGACGTATGTGTATTAATAAAGACATTTATTATTATTATTATATTTGCTTACCATTGTAATTCATAATGATAATAATCAACACCAACTAGCCTGGACTATTACTAAATAAGGAAACGTACCACTATGACCAATTATGTTTAGCATTTATTAGTTCATTTATAAATGTCCATACTCTTCTCTACCCACACTCATCAGCAGGCTTAGGTTGAACGCTCATATTAGTAGTATAATACTCATTGACTTATTATCCCAAAACCAACACATTCACTGTGCTTCTTTGGTTGGGCGCAATGAATGGAATTTTCTCCTACAGGTAATACAGCCTTCTGTATACCTGATGAGATACTGCAAAGCACCTGATAGATGTAAACTGTTGTGGTTTAAGCAGAACAAAACATCTTGGCCACTCACACAATTAAGACGTCTGATATATATATATATATAAACGTGATGTACAGAGTGTCTCATTATAAACTGACCCCCTCTATCTCTTTTCTATGAACGTTTAGAAAAATTCTTTAAAGTATATCGTTTTTGTAATTATGTATAAAAAAGCTGTCAGAGAAAGTTGTCAGCAGAATCAGTTGATAGTGAGCAATATTCAGCAACTGAGCTAAGCCATACTTTACGCAGCACTTGCTTGTAGCAGCTAGGTGCAACTTATTGTAACCATTTATTCATGTTCATGGTTCCAGAACTGCAGAAGGGTCTAGTTCTAGGAATATGTAAATCCAATACTCCACCGCAATTGATGAAATGCACGTTAATATCATCGATGGACTTGACCTTTTCAAAAAATACATCGTTTATCGAAGAAACTGAACACTTCATAGACAATCTAATTGAATCCTACGAATATGCGCAAAATTATCGATCATTTCATCGTAATTAGTGTGACTGTGATACTTTTTTGGATGCTGTCCATAAGAGTTCCGACTTCCACAGTGGATCGATTGTTAAAAACATTGAAGATGACGTTGCACTTGTCGATTATGGTCAATCAAAATTCATGTAAACTGTATTATTTATAAATTTTAACAGAGATTACAGCTGCTTCTAAAATGTTTGTTCACAGAGGTGACTATTTGATCCTGCACAAACCTGAAAAAAAATTGAGTGTCCCATTCCTTCACCAATGTTGGATGACTGCACTGTTTAGCTGAAGGTTTAATCTTTGTATTCAGGCGCAGCCTAGCAGGCCACCTTTGACCATTTTTGTCGACCCCGTAGCCGTTAAAGCTGTCCACTAGCCATCTACTGGTAACTTATATAATAAACCAGCTTCAGCGATAAGATAATACCTATCGTTAATACATCCACGTGCCTGATACAGGCAACATACATCACAGTATCCATGGCACGGAATTAAACATCCGAGGTGGAGATTCGAACCCACGATCCCCGAGTTGCTAGATCGACGCGCTAACCATCGAGCTACCGAGGCTATTTTTTGGAAATTCGGACAGTTTGGATCATGACGCGGCTTATCTAACAAAAAATGTAGGTCAAAAATGTCGACTTATACCTCTCGAATCTAAGGCTTTAAATTTACTACTCAAAGTTCCGTTCCATAAGTTTTACATCAACTTCCTATCATGTTAATATTGATTCGCAAATGTGCTTGTACGAGTAGTATTACAGATTGAAGAAACAAATTGTTCCAAAAATGGAATGTCAAAATATTTTTACAATTTTTTTTACTCGGCTTAAAAAAATGAGTATTCGGATGCATCATCTAACGATGATGTTATTTGTAAATATGAGTGTTGAGTTTTCATCTAGATGAAGTAACGTAGATAGGAACTTGCATGATACTTTTAGTTTGGTAAAATGAATTAAAACTAAATCATAAACTAATTTGAGTAAATATACACAGGAATTTAATGCATTTTTGAATATTTTTCTTATCAAGAAACTAAGGATGACCATCCTGCCTACTGAGACTATGAAGCTATTCCGTCCCTATTTTACCACCCTGTATGGGGGCCAAAAATGATCGTAGAATCGTTTTTTTTTTTCAGGGGGTGGGGCAATTAGTCATTGTCAGAAGAAAACTTTTTGTATGTTAAAAAATGGCGTCAAGTAATTTTGACTCTTCACTTCCCACGCAACGTCGTCATCATAGAGGATCGTGCTCAGCACCATCTGAGAAAAACGTCTGTCACGAACATGTATAATAGAGAAATTGTCAGTCAAACAGGCCAACACAATTAGTCCATGAACATTCTTTCCCTGCTCCAGCGGTAGCTCGTGTGGCAACATTTGTCCGATACCTGACGGCACAACGCATCAGACGGGTCAATAAGGCCAGAACAGTTACCGACTATCTGTCTTGCTATCACTACGTAGAATGACACTATCCGTCACTCCGCCTAAGAAAAAAATGAAATTTGTAGTAATGGGAACTAAAAGATCATCACAGCATGTAGATATATATATATAATTTGAAAAGTATACGTCTTAGATTTGTTTTTATATTTTCCTGATAACTATTATGACTTGACGTCGGCTTCTGGGACACTCTGTACGTACAAGTAAGTAATCTGAGTCACAATTCAATTTTATATTGAAGATTGATAACAAATTGGACACCGATGTCAAGTAAGTTGTCACTCTGACAAATACGATTGAAGGGCACTCATACGTAACGACAAAGTTTTCGAGACGGCGACATACAACTTAAAAACGTATGACGTTTAGCTTACCGAACAAACGTTCACACACAGGAGTAGGTTGCATGTGTATGTATGAGGGAGATGGTTATATATATATATATATATATATATATATACAGGGTGACTTTGAAGTTGAGTCATTAATTTCCAGATAATGATTGTAGAAGGAAGATAAACCAAAATATGTGTGTAAAAATAAAAAAAAATTAAAAAAAAAATGTTACCTTGTTTTATAAAGTATCCTCCCGACAAGTATTTCAGTGCGGACCTGTATTTGATCGTGCGGTCTTGGAGCACCGGCATGACCTCCCCTGTGAGGTCTTAAGTCACCTGATTCACGAGCCCTTTGTACTACATTAACAAAGGCACGAGGGGTTGGTTGCACTTGATTGGGAAACCGATCCGCATAAATCCGTGATGCCGCCTAAATAAGAATCATGTCCACAAGTTCAGCATTTTCGTAAACATGTGCCATTTTTGATTTCGTTTGAGCCACGCAACAGACACCACTATTCACTCACGCGTTACCGACTAACACTGACTGTATACAACTGAATAAAATAATTGTAAAAACATCGTTCCAAATTCTTTCGCTTTTTTGTTTCCGATGCGATGAACCGATAAGGCGGATTATATCCGTTGTTGCCAAACACGAGCACTTTATATACTTTATTATATATTATTATTATATTTATTATACTTTATAATGTAATTCCCAATAATAACATCAATTCCAGCAGTACAAGCACCAACCCGGACTCCAGACCTGGTTTTGCTGTCCTGCCCTATATCAAGGAACTGACCCCTAAGCTGATCAGATTGTGCAGTCCTTTGAACTTTCGAATTGCTTGCAAATCCGTCCTCACTACAAACCGCATTTTTTCTAAAATGAAAGACAAAGTCCCGCTGCTTGGCTTAACCAACACAGTCTACTCCATCAATTGCAACAACTGCAACCAAATATACATAGGTCAGACCTCCAGATCTCTTAAAGGAAGGATTACATCACACAAAAGTGATGCTAGGCTTCATCCTGAAAGATGCGCTCTAGCATCTCATGTTAACACAACAGGGCATTCTATGAATTACACAAGTATCAAAGTTCTTGATAAAGAAAAACACCTTTCCAAACGTTTATTCCTGGAAATGTCCCACATCTTCATGAATAACAACTGTATCAACAAAAAGACAGATGTTAAACAACTGAGTGTCATTTACTCATATTTGCTAAACTGCGAAAAATTGGAGAACTTACATATCTCCCCAAATTTCGACTCTTCACAACCATAATTAGAATCTGTGTTTTGGCCGATTCCACCAGTAAATTTCATTCCACTCAAAATATAATAATTCTCTTCTCACGATTTATTAATAATTGTTAATTTAAATTCCCATTAATTAAAATATAGTTTATTCAACTGCCTCTGGTCGGTTTAACAAATTCTTACATAAAATTCTGAAAATCACATCATCTGAAGTGATTTGGCAACGTTTGGCACACGCCCACAATTCGTTAAAACTTTCAACACAGACATTGACATCCTTCGGCCTTCTGTCAAAAGGGTGTCATCTCACTCATTATTCCATGACCACTAATTTGTGCAATCATCAAGTGGCTTCACGATGTAATGCTCTAATGTTTTTTAAATAATTTTTAATCTGTTTTTAACTTGTTCTTGTACCATATTTTATATAATTTTGACCATTGTACAATCTATCCAGCTCTCACCATGTTACTGGACGTTTCCCTCATCCTATACGTAAACAACAATTAGCAACATCCTCACATACTACTGTAAGTTGAGTCAATTTAAATTCATTTTACACTTTTGTTGCTACTGTTATCATTGTAATTGCAGCTCCTGATGATGATGGCAAAGTCCATTGAAAGCTAGAGAGAATTAAAAAAAGTATAAAGAGTCCTCTTTGCTTAAATTTTGTCGAAGTACCCAACAAAAGGCGGAAGCTTTAATTTTTCACCTATATATATATATATATACAGGGTGACTTTGAAGTTGAGTCATTAATTTTCAGATAATGATTGTACGTATAGAAGGAAGATAAACCAAAATATGTGTGTAAAAATTTAAAAAAAATGTTACCTTGTTGTATAAAATATCCTCCCGACAAGTATTTCAGTGCGGACCTGTATTTGATCGTGCGGTCTTGGATCACCGGCATACCCTCCCGTGTGAGGACTTGAGTCACCTGATTCACGAGCCCTTTGTACTACATTAACAAAGGCAGTAGGGGTTGGTTGCACTCGATTGGGAAACCGATCCGCATAAATCCGTGTTGCCGTGGCAGCATTTTGTAAATAAGAATCATGTCCACAAGTTCAGCATTTTCGTAAACATGTGCCATTTCTGATTTCGTTTGAGCCACGCAACAGACACCACTATTCACTCACGCGTTACCGACTGACACTGACTGTATACAACTGAATAAAATAATTGTAAAAACATCGTTCCAAATTCTTTCGCTTTTTTTTCCGATGCGATGAACCGATAAGGCGGATTATATCCGTTGTTGTCAAACACCGGATGGATCTGAAAATTAATGACTCAACTTCAAAGTCACCCTGTATATATATATATATATATATATATAAGTGATACTGGTAGTCTTTACTTTGAACGATGACTACAACTATAGTTCCGAGTTAACGTCTTGTGCATAATGTCATAAAAAACATACATGATTTCAAAGAAAAAACGTCCGTATCATTTTAAAAGTAACGCAATTTCCCTGCCGGAGTCTCCCGGATTTTTCCGCCGTCTGGCAACCCCACCTGGCTGCCTGTTTGGCAAAGCGTAGGTCAGGCGTTGTTCGCGGCTGGCGCCCGAACGGCGGGCACTGCAGCTTTTCTTTGATCGATGGTAACCGGCAGTCTATTTCTCGATGAATCTGTTATGTGCGTCAAACCTCGCAATTCTGAAGCTACATTAACAAATAATATCGGTGAGAATAAGTCAAAGGAGCCCCTTAATCAATATTCTGTGCAAAGCCTCCATTCATTTTAGTTTGTAGTGGCTTATAGTACGTGCAGTAGTGTTTGTTAACAGGATGAATGGAATTAGAATGATAAGCTCATTTATGTAATTTATCATAGTTTTCGTAAATCCATATTTTTGAACGCAATGCGACAACGTCGGCTTATACATAAGTTTATAGCATACAAGGGATGATGACCTACAAATAGAAACTTCCAGAGTCAGTAATTTTGTTAGATTGTAGGGCTAATAAATAGAAAAAATTAAAGCATAGAGAATACCCAGAGATGATATTATGTAAATGGTGACTTGTTGGAAAAATACCTCCATTTTTTAAATCATATTATCCACATCAAAAGTGATTCGATATTTTTTAATTTCTTTCTCTCCAGACATTTTTTGGATTCCGTTTTCCATTTAAAAAAATCTGTGTAGCTTGCACTGCTGCGTTCCTTTGGTCGATGGTAACAGACAGTCTATTCCTCGAAATTCTGAAGCCTCGTCGAAACACTAATTCGGTGAGAACATGTCAAAGGCTCTGCGCAAAATCTGCATTCGTTTAGTTTTCATACTAGCTTATGTACTGCCATTTGCTGTATTAGTAATTAACAGGAGGAACGGTAGTTACTACTATAGATATAATAGTTTTCGTAAATCTATATTTTTGAACGCATTGCGACAACACCGGCTTACTCAGAAGTTTATAGTTTACAGGGAGCATGACCTACATCTATAAACTTCCGTAGCAGCTAATTCCGTTTGATTGTAGAGTTTATGAACCCTTTACTCGTATTGTGTTATGATCACTGTTCGGTGTTATTAATGCTCTGTGAATGCATAAATCAAAAGTATCGGAAACATCTACACAGAATGTTTGATAACAGACAAGGTGAAAACCACAGCTCCCTTGGAAATATATCCCCATCAGATTTTTTGTGAGAAGCCTCAAAATTGTGGTTAACATAATTCCTATGTAAAAAGGTGACATTTTTTTAAATTATATTTCATCAACTCGCAACTCGTCTTTTCTCGATTCGGAGATTTTTTACTCTCTCACTTTGAATAATAAAGGAAAGGTAAAAGTATGAAATTTTCATTAAGCAGGCACGGCAGCTTTTCTTTGAACGATACTAATCGACACTGAATCTAATATAGACTAAGAATTCTATTATATACGTTAAACTTTTGCAATTCACATTAACCAATATATCAGTGAGTGTAAGTCAAAGGCCCTTTTAATGGGTTTCACAACAAAGTCTGCATTCACCTAGTTTTAGTAGCGCGTATACTGACATTTTACACTCTATTAGCAGGATGGAAATTAGAATCAGTACATCATTTATACAGCGAAAACCACATTTGTCTGACGGCTTGAGTTCAATGTGTACGAGAGAGAGAAGCACATGTTAGAACGAGATAGAAGCCGGCAAAGATTCATCACCACATTGCCTAGCAACGATGTTACGCCAGAAAATGTTCGCAAAAGCTGCTACAATAGGTTAGGTTACTGTCAAACCCAAGAAGGAGGTTTGTTCGAAAATATAATTTAATATTTTGTTTTCATTTTGATTAGAAGTATTTATTTCAATTTTGATGCGACTTAGTATTTTAATTGATTTTAGAATTATGTTTGATTTCCACCGATGGTGATAAAATCAACACATGCTAAGTTATATTACATTTTGCGACAGCCGCGGTCGGAAAACGTAACAATAATATTACGCAATATGAATTATCACTGCCTGCGTGTACGCAGGTGAATGCCATTTCGGAACAGGACGGAACTCCCTTACGAGCGCTATATGGGATATGGGTACAAGATGGGGTGTTATCAAACGAACCAATAATGCAATGTTGCAGAATTTGTGGCGATCCTGACTATTCATTTAATCCTAAGATAGATCAATATATTGATCCGGAATCAATCCTAAACAAATTCGACACAAGTCAAAAATGTGTACGCTCAAAATAAAACCATTATTCGGGCGTAAAGAACAAACACACACATATTTCAAATATGCATCTTGATTCAAGGAACTGGTGTCACACTTTGGCAACGCGACTGAATACCGCGTCAGCGTTGCTAGGCAACGCCGTGATGAGCTTTGTTATCCAGGGGGCTTCTATCTCTTTCTAACATATGTGCCTATCCACACTTCTCTCTCGAACGCATTGAACTCAAGCGTCGGGCATATTTGGTTCTTAGTGTATGTTCTGTTTAATAATTTTCATTTTTCTACATTTCTGAACGCCAAGCGGCATCATCGACTTGCACAAAAGTTTATATTACACAAGGGATCATGACCTACAAAGTGAAGCTTCCGGCGTCAGTAATTTCGTTGCATTATAGGGTTCGTTATATTAAATGTTTAACGGTATGCGGTATCAAAAGATAAAATATCGAGGGCTTAAAACTACTCAGAAGGTATATAAGGTATCATAATAACCTTTTACTTGCTTTTGAAGTGGTGTGTTTTCAAAACTTTGTTTGTTGGGATCTTTATTATTTAATAATTTTAGTAATAGATTGATTTGGATGAAATAGCGATTTTTAGAAGATCGTTGCAAAGTATTTATATTTAGAATTTTTTATTTGCGAAGTTTTAATCATGTAATAGTTTTTCATATACATACATTTCAATTTCAATTTTTGTGTTATAGCATTTTGGAAAAAAACTAATTTTCTCACGACATCCACACCTAATCACGTATTGGGACAGGAAGTAAAACAAGAGTTATTGCAGCATTATGACGCTTTTACTGATACTCAGACGGCTATTAAAACAACATTTTCATCGTTTCACTAGCAATAATAACTAGACATTACGCAACTAAATCTAATCGTTTGTCTATGCCCTACACTGCGAAGGTCAACGACCTGAGATATAAAAATAAAGTCTTTTAGGTTTCGTCAGTTTACTAAGAGTTCCCTACTAATACATAGACACGATATCATGTGTTTAATTAATTCTGCTCTATAATAAATTATAATACAAGCTGATGAGTCATCCAGTTTCAGTATAAAAATTCTTACTATAATTGATCATAAGTATGACATAACGCTCGCCAATATACACATACTGAAATCAAAATTTTTTGTATGCTTGTGTTTATTATAGAAGCATGCATAAATATTCTAAAAAAAACTATAATTGAAACACGTTTAAATTGCGTGACGACATAATATTAAAACGAATCAATGCAACTATTTTTATCAGATAACGGAGCGGAAAAGTGTTACGGAAAATAATGGTTATAGAAACACACGTTTAACAAATTACTGCTATTTTTTATGTTGCCGAAATAAAATCAGTATCGACTCAGGCTTGCCGACTACGAATGTTCAGAACAAGGCCGTACCCAGCTCAAAACGGAAGCCTGGGCGGGGGGGGGGGGGGCACCTACATAAAAAATTGTTGGTGTAAGTTCCACAAATTATATCTACATAACTATGGTTGATATTTTTCTTTCGATTTCCATTTCATTTATATAGAATCTTCCAGGACGATGTGACAATTAAAAACTACTAGGATTACTTTTTTGAAAAATTCAAGGAAGCCAAATGAGAACCCGGTTGTAAAAGAAATTGTACAGAAGGATTTATATATTCTTTAGAGTGAATGCAAAAGCCCCTCATCTCGCAAAAAATTCTGTGTAACTTTATCAAACGTCAAAGTTTTGTCTATAGAAGAATTGTGGAAAGGGAAGGTTGAGTATGTCCAGTTCTTTGCAACAGTTAATTTGTTATTACAAAAAAATCGTTCATTTTTTGCCGAAAAGTGCATAAGTGTAAATATGAAATAGTAGCCAAAAGTTAAAGCCTTTGTAGTGATTAACATCGAAAAAATCTTTAAAAATGCTCAAGCTATCCAGCGACGTAACTGCTGCAACAAATTAGATATACAGGGTGAGATTTTGGTATCTGATTGAACAATATCTCCATTATAATAAATCATAATCAAAAAACATTGTGGACTATACCCTTCCTACTTGGAATATACCGCTCCCTACAGGGTGACTCATACCGACATGACAACAAAAACGGTTTTTTTAAAAGAACAATGTAGATTTTTCAGCATATCCTATATGCCTCATCAAAGGAAGAAGTTTTGATATAGTCGGGAATAAAGCATAATATACTAATTCCGGAACTAATTTCTCTTTGTCGATATAATTATTCGTTGTTTTTCTGGAACTACTTGAAATTGAAAATAATAAAATAATTTTATAGAATATTTAGGAGGATATGTACCTAGTTTATTCTAGAACGATTTGAGGAACAAATCTGTCATATTTTCACCATTGTGATCTCCAAAACAGTAAGAGATACTGGTCGCTTGAATGGCGGCAAAGTTGCGTGTTCATATACTTTAGAAAACGCATTTGAAAAGTTTTGAAGCTTCCAGTATCTCCAGAGATACACGGAAAATGGAACGAATTTTTCCAAAATCGTTTCTACTTTTACTATGAGGTGACATAAATAGAATATTAATATCATTTTTCGTCTAACATCCCCCATCTCAACTTTTATTTTTCTTATGTTTGCCATTTTTTGCATATGCGAATAGCTTTTAATTCTGATTTCAAATATTATAGCATGTCATATATAGTTATAACAAATTTTCTAGGGTAAGCTTCGAAATTATCATGTAGTCATTTATTTCAAAGATGATAACATGTTACGCATTGATATAAAACTTCAAGTGCCTATCTTGATATAGTTAATGTAACTAACTCATTTATATTATTTAAGCGTAATCATCAAAAAACTGAAACGTCAGATCGAAATTCCAATTATGCCATCGAGTAGAAGAGAAAAAGTGACAATGTTATTGTGTAACTTGTTTCAAATTTGTAGACAATGTGGATGTTTGAAAAGTTTTGTTTCGTACTAAAGCCAGGAACAAATAAAAATATTTTCGAGTAAATTCAGAAATACCAAACTGTTCAAGTTCCATTTTTGTATTTACTTACGCAATTTGTCCCCATAAGTACCCCGCGTTGTACATTTATCATGAGATGTGATACTTATTGACCGTGTGCCTGAACGTTAGTGGTTAATGATTCATAATGTTTCTCAGAAATCCACACTTTTAGCAAAATTGATTTTACATCTAACAGAGATGTCAACTAATCCTAGTAATTTCTCATCTAATAAATATTGATTCAGCTTGCAGAGAACCATGTGCATGAATGATTTAATTTATGTAAAAAATTGTCTCTCCGTTTAATGTTTGCTGATCTAGGGAAAAGGGGAGGAGAAGCTGCCCTTGCCTCCCTGGATACGTTCTTCGTTCAGCATATAGGTTTACTCGTGAAAAAATGCTAAGGGTTAGGACATTATGTAGGGTTTTACTATTTTAATTAATTTTACGGCAAAATCAAAAAAATATTTTTGGAGTAGGCTGCATTTATTATTTATCGAACAAAAGACGCATTCCTGTTTTAAAAAAATATTATTTCATATGTTTGGTTTTGATACGTAGTCCATTCTGGTATTCCAATTTTCGATAATGTATCCGAGCCGTTCAAGTGGTATTTGGGGAATAGCGCGAGCCAAGCGAGTTTATAATTCCTCAATAATTGCAGCTAGACTTTGGTCTTGACTTAGCCTAAAAGGCAAAAACTTAGTGAGGTAATTTCACGTGCCAATTAATTGGTCTGGGACGAGAAATTAGCTGCTCACCGAATTGTCGCATTGATGCCTTGGTTTCACTTGCTGTGTGGCAAGTAGTATGGCCTTCTTGAAATTTAATGATCTGCAGACCACGCGTTATCTGCGAAGTAATTTATAGAAAAGCCGCACCCTTTGTGGGTGTTTTTTTTAACTTTTTGAAAACAAGTTATTAGTTCCACCAATCTTATTTCTCAAGACATTACCTTTCCTAAAACACCTGCAACAAATTCTTACCCATTTTGGTTTGGTGCAGGGGTATTACGTAACTTGAAAAGTGACATTATGTCGGTTTTTTCACATTATGTAGGTTTTCCTACTAGAAGTCAACTTGGAACTAGCTGTTGCTCACTTCATGCTCACTTGCCACTAGCCTACTTAGTCAACAAGTTGACAAGTTATCGGCTTTTTGACAATATATAGGTTTTTTACGTAGTAACCCTGTTACACCAAGGATTTACAAGAAATAAGCAAAAATAGTTTAGTTAATTTACAATGCGTTTGTTGGTGTTCATATGATGATTCTGTCAAAGCACAGCGCTGCCAGATGGGTCGGACAGAATTTCTTCAAAACAAGCACAAAAATCCCTCAGAATTGCTACTTTTTGAAAAAGAATCCCCCAAATTACAGTTAATTAATGGAAAGGAATAGGTTTGGTTCAAAGAGCGGGAGGATCTGCGAAACGTGATATCCCCAAAAAATTCTCCAAGTAAAAATCTCCTAAATTTGGGGGAAAATTCCCCAACATGGCAACCCTGGCAAAGCACCACTGGTACTCCATGCGTCAAGTTTCTGCCGTTTTACTTCTCCTGCGTATTGGCGGTGAAGTATTGTAATCGCTAAAATTCTCGAAAATGAGATATCATAGTTTTTGTATGGTATCACATGTACATACACCACAAAAAAACATTTCATGCCTCTAACATGAGAAGTACCGCTCGGATTTCGATGACATTTTTACTCAGTGTTGAATGGACGCTTAGTATGTCTTGAAGTAGTAATGCTTGGAAGCTAACAAGCATCTAAATTGAATTGAAACTTATTCTTTTGGCGTTGATAGTATCATTTTGTAGTCCACATATTGATAAGTATATTGGGCTTATTATAAACTGTTGCATCGAAAGTCAAGTTTTTTCCACTTCTTTGGGAAGCTGCTGTAGGAGTTCCAATTCCAAAAAAGCTAACATAGACAGTATTTCTAACCTGAGAGTTATAATTAAACGACCCATAGTACCTAAGATTCTTGAAATCTCCATAGACCCACAAATATATTTTACTTTTAACACAGTGTGGTTTCCGCTCTGGTAAAAATACTGAAGTTGTTTTAGCCTCTGTAGCGAATGACATTTCAACAGTTCGTAATGATGGTTTATTTCACTAGACTTTTCATAGGCATTCAATACAAACAATCATGAGTTACTTTGTGTTAAGCTGTGATACTATGGTTTTAGTGAAACCTTCACATTTTTTTTTTGTTTTTATTAACGGATCCCACCTTAACAGTATTGACATTTTATCTGAAGTTATGCAAGGCCTCATGCTAGGTCCTTCATTTTTTATTATTTATACCGCTGACATGTTAAACGGTATTCGAAACTGTAAAATCGAAGCATTTGCTGATGCACGAAGCTTTATTCTACTTTTCACTCCACAGTAACGCTCATATTGCCAGGATACTCTTAATAATGAGCTGAATAGAATTAAAATGCTTTTGGTCACATAATTGGAAACTGAATTAAACAATATCTAAAGTATTATATATTGGTTAAAAATCTCCAAATCTACGGTGCACTGTTTGAAGTTTGATAGAAATTTGGGGGTAATTATTGATAACAATTTGCGTTTTTGAGCATGTAAAAACTCAGGTAATGTTAATGCGTCGCTGAAACTAATTTATAGCAGCAAACATATAATCTCAAAATGAAGAGAACGTTGTGTGAACTTAACTCATTTCAGCTATTACGATTTTATATACGCTTTCTTTGGTCCATGCTGACGAGTTGGGTATCCAAAAAGTTCAGAAAAGCTGCTGTAGGGGGATGAGGCGTTACGATCTCATTTCTCACATTTGTTAAATATGGAAAATGCAAATATATTCATTTGAACTGCTTTACTGATACATTTTTGAATAACATTTATTCTTCTAATTCTCTGCGCATTAATTTCTCAACATGGTCCTCAGCCTTGTTCCGTAGATGTTTTATTTTTAATGCGATTATATCAATTTGCTGCCAGAGAAGCTTAGGTTAACATCAATAAATTACTCGACTGACAGTGAACATATGACACGGCTTCACCTTGACTTTCTACCCGTCTATATTTTTTATATTATTGTCTTTTTTATTATGCCAGAAATCATCTTTCAACTGTTATCTTGTATTTAGTTTTTATATTATATTCAGTATGTTTGTACCAGCTCTCAGGGGATGTTTTTTATAAGTTTTAGTGTTCAAACTCGCTGATGATTGGGTAGAATTTTATTATTACTATGATCATCAAACTGCAATCGGTTCTCATTTTCAACCCGCAACACCAACGCGGGTGTTCCCCAGGGATCGCCCTTGGTTCCGACATTGTTTCTCCAATCCACAGCTTTGCTGATGACAGCACTCTGTATGCAGGAATTCAGAGCGATAAGCCGATCTCTGCTGGTGAGCTGGAAAAGACTACCATCGAGTTCCTCTCTGACGAGATACATGGAGGTTATAATTGCTTGGGGACGCAACAGTCTTGTACAGTTGAATGCTTCCAAAGTTCTGCCAAAGAGCCGTTCATTTCGGCTTGTCGGATAATTCGGTGATTGCCCAGCAGAACTATCTAAAATGTAACAACGAATTAACATCAAAACAAACTCTGGAAAACTGGTCACAGTTACATGTTGAAGATAGCGCGTTCAAAGAACTAGTTGTTTCTTTTAGATCCTTATCGTCGCTGATTATTTGCTTCTTTCAGGAATTTGATTTTAAATATACAACTATACAGTGTTGTTATACAAAACAGCTTGAAAGCGTTTTGTAGCTTATAGCTATATGAATAGCTATAAGCTACAAAAGATTAAAAACATGTCGCTTAAAGAATGCGTTACGAGTATTCTTTTGCTATTCATTCTCTCGCTGAGTCAATAATACTTCATCCCTACCAAACCGCAATCTGTCTGCTTTAAAGAAATGCAACCACTCTTCGATATTCTTAATATCAGTTACATTTTTGTTTAGCATTGCAATGTAAATAAGATCCTGTGATATTTTATGGATACAGCGTAGTTTACTCATTTGCTTTCGACTTGACTTCTGTATGATGGAGATGTATGTTTATATAATTCCCTATCTATTGATCTGATTACCTTTTACATTCTACATTTTACGACCGTAACGTACCAGGCCTTTGCATTTAAAACTCATCACGAGTATTCAAGGCACGATCGAACATGCACCTAGCCCAAGGAAGATATACAATGTAAAAAAAGCAAAGAGTTGTGGTTTAATTTTCCCATAGGGGGTGCCTAAAAACCGGGTTTCCCTCCAAAGTTTGGATATTTAACATACTTTTGGTAGCAGCAGGCCTTCTGCAAGACGTGTTTAAATTTTCTGTGTTACTTATTGTTTCCCCTTCTCGATATTATCTGATAGGAATATAGCCAATTCGCTGCGAACATATAAATGCCTGTAAATGGCCGACTTTGGGGGTCATACGATTCGCAAGAATCGGTATTCGAGGCTGAAGCTCATGTTTGAATACTGTTCGATGGCAGATTTAAGAAAAAGGGCCTGGTCGGCAATTTTTCAGG
The DNA here is from genome assembly GCA_963669975.1 of Acanthoscelides obtectus. Taxonomy (NCBI): domain Eukaryota; kingdom Metazoa; phylum Arthropoda; class Insecta; order Coleoptera; family Chrysomelidae; genus Acanthoscelides; species Acanthoscelides obtectus. Next base: position 91,408,290 of record CAVLJG010000001.1, read on the forward strand.
AGGGCACTTTTTCGAGGCATTATATAAATCAAGTGATAAATTGTTGGGTTAATTTGTTTTATTTGATAAAGTAAAACAAAATCATGTAACTTTGAATCCTCGTCTTGTTTTTGGTTCAGAAAGAGAAATGCAACTGAGGCATTGAGGTCAGTAATGACGATTTCATGAGTCAGTAGTGAAAAAAATAGTTTATATGTCAAATCAGGTAGCTCTCATTTGAACATGATTTTCAACATCTCGCTAATAAAAGAAAAACGTCAATTTTACAAGCACTACTCATCTGATAGCCCAAATCGAAACAGTTTTCCTCAAATATGAATTAAACATGTATCTTGCTGCTTTTGCAGTGACTTGATTCGATTTACAGTATCGATATGTACAGTTCACTAGTATTCAAGTATCGAGAGGTATGAAGACAAAAAACTGTGGCACATTCTGTTGCACAAAAGGTCTGGGTCGCATAGAAAATATAAAGTTTGGGCTAATTTGGATATAACTAAAAAGTTGCATAGTATGCTACTGATAAATAAAAAAACAGTAATAAAATTACATTTATGAAGTGAACATTGTGCAAAAATCGGAGGCGAATAGCATCATCCAACTTGGGGTTAGGGAATAACAACCACGTCTCTGGGAATCGAAAATAAAGCATAAACATAACCTATACTTACCTATGGAACGAAATATGTTCTTCTGTCTTGTGGGATATAATTTTCAATATTCAGGGTGTTTCAAATTCGACCCTCAAAGTACTTTCCGAGAAATTTCGAAACTTTCTAAGCGGCATTTCGTTGATTATCTGAATTCGCAACTTTGCTTCATTTTATCGACTTCGTACATCTTAGTTTCCGAGATCTCAATGGTGAGGGTCGAATTTGAAACACCCTGTTTAGCAGTGTCTCACCATTATAAATTTCACAAAGATGCGAACAATCTTTGCCGACAAAAATGAAGAAAATCCAAATGACAAGTTGCTTCGTCAACACGAAAACTCATATGGCACATTCGAATTATGAATGAAGCGTTTACACATCCGATAAGTACGTATGCGACGTTGTCAATTGTTGCGGCTAGTTGTCCTATTACATTTTTGCTAAACATAACCTAATGATAAATAATTTTTCTCATCACGTTATCGAAGATATATTACTAAGTACAAATGGTACTATAAAAGTTTTGCAATGTGACTCAACAAAAGGACGCAGGAGGCTGCATGTTGAGACATGTCCATGAGTGTGTTTACGGTATAACTTTACGGGTGGTTTAAGCATAGACCAGTGCCTAGAAGAAGTGACGCTTGCATTGAAGAAAGATTGTCCTCATCGTACGACGTACCGAGAATTCTGAAGGGGCTATTTCTCTCTGGAGGACGCTGAGAGGGAAGGAAGGCCGCGAACGTCAGTAACAGAGGAAAACATTACTGCTGGGAGGAAAATGCTTGAGGATAGAGGATAGATATCTTACACCTTCATGCACCAGCAATTCATTCAATTCTGCATGACCTTTTACACGTAAGGAAACTTTGTTCTCTCTGGGTACCGCATAGTACGACGGAAGAGCAGAAGACTTGCGTACGACTGGGTGCCGAAAGATGCTGAAAATGTTTGATTAGGGGGAATCTCGGTATGAGAACAGCATCGTGACAGGTGACGAGACTTGGCTCTATTATTACGATGTGCCGACCAAGTCTCAAAACAAAGCTTGGGGCTCTGATGATGAGGACACACACGTAGCTGACGGAAAATCCCGATCTGTTAAGAAAAAAATGATAGCTGTATTGTTCAAATCGAGCGGGATGGTGGGGCGTGTCGTTTTGGACACACAGAAGACAGTCACAGCTAAGTGGTACACGGAACAGTGCCTGCCTAAAGTCAAGAATGGATACTTGGTACCTCCACCATGATAACGCTCCACCTCACCGCGCCAAAGCCTGCACCGAGTATTTGACCACTACTTTACTGAAACTTATTGAGCACCCTACTTACAGTCCAGATCTTTCTCCCTGCGAATTTGCACTGCTTCCGCATGTGAAAATGAAGCTAAAAGGAAAACGATTTTCTAGCGATGAGAGCTTCTGAGGGCTTTGGACAACGAGTGTGCCGCACTCCCTGGTGAAACTTGGCAGAGCTGGTTTAAGGACTGGTTCTGGCGGATGGAGAAGTGTATTGAATGTGGTGGAAATTACTTTGAACGAAGTCAATAAATAAAGCTGTATTGCAAAACTTTTAGAGTGCCCTTTGTACATTTGAATACTTTTACCTGTTGTTGATTTATCAATAGGAGCTGAACACTAACTGGTGATAGAAAGCATTTTTGGAGATTTACTAGCCCCCATTGGGGGGCATGCAACATGGCATATTTCCGAAGAGGTGTCTGCAAAAATCCGAATGTAAACGGATAGGTCTATATTTTTAGTAGTCGGTGAATATAGCAGGCCTAATAAACAAGTCTCGTTCATTTTGAACCGAATGTAGATACAACAAAACAAAGGCAATGTGCCGCGAAAGGTCAGGCATTCCTTTACCAGCCAAGTCCGGCGTTACTTATGATTTTCCCCTGATTAATCCCGAACGTATATTTTTCGGTTTGTCATAATGTAGGATTTTTATTTTCAGGTAAAACCAGCCTGGCTGGCAAGCACTCAAAATGACGACGGACATCAGTATAGTGAGGTGGGACCCGACACTTCAGCAGGAAATCATCGATGATTATGAATACGACGGTGGAAATTCATCATCCAGACTTTTTGAAAGGTCGAGAATCAAGGCGTTAGCAGGTCAGCCTTATTCGCATACTTCATTTTATTTGTGTGGCTTTAAAAACAAATGAGGTCATTTGTGTGACGAATTGGAATGACGACCATTTTCAAGTGTATAAACTGTAAAGGATATAACAGGCATAAAACATTTTTACGAGTTGGTAATTTACTTTAACCCATATTACGAAACCAACTGGCAGGCTAGAATATGTCTATGACCACACTGTTTTTTTTATTTCATCATTTTTAGTACATTAAGCATTTTATGTTGGAGGGATTTTTAGAAGATTAGTATACTTACATTCTTTTTTTGGAATACAAACACATCAATCAATTATACATTGAAGTTGATTTGATTGGTTAATAAACATATACATGATACATGGAGTTAGAAGGTGTTTCATGAAAATTTAAGGGCAGATGTAGGATGTTTAAACTTTAGGCGTGGTGAAAAATCGTTCGCCTCGCCTTTTTGCAAAAATAAGTGTCATATTCTTTGTCTGAAAAATGTCTGTTGGAGTTTTTGGTTAACTTCGTTAAAAAGTAGCAACTCGATTACTATTATTCAATAACGATAAACATATTTTAATATTCTGTTTAGTAAAATAATGTTTACTTCATATACATGGCGCTTGAATAAAAATCATATTTTAGGTACGATGTCTGTACATTAAGTGATGAGACTGATTTTTTTTTATTCAAATATTACAATTTTATGTTGTCACCCTCAAAATAACTTCCCACAGAGCGCTGGAGATGGTTTTTCCACTCCTCATAGCAGTGCTGGAACTCAGATACATGAATCGCCTTCAGCTGGTCGGTTACAGCCATGTTAATGTTTTCGACAGTCCGAAAATGTTCGTTTGAGGTGATTTTTCAATTTCATGAGATCCCGTTGTACTGTGGCTAAGTCTGAAGCAAAACCTGATAGCACACCGTCGCTCGAAATTGATGTTACTCATTTTTAGAACACAATAGGAAAAACTGTAACGCTACAGACAACCAACTGACTCGAGCGAGTTCAAACTTGTACTGAAGGCGGATCACATCTTCCACTGTCTTCCCTCCAAGCCCGGCGCCTCCATTACTGCCAGATCGAACGCTGTGTTGCCAGTCTCATTACTTATTTTACCTTAAACATCGTAGACCTCATACATACCTTATAAAACAACAAAACAAAACTTTTCAGGACCTACGTATGGATTTTTTTCATATTGCAACGTGCTAAATCGTCCCTTCAATTCTCCTGAGAACATTTTTTAAAGCTGTCTCAATAAACTGTCGAAAATTTCAGATGCAGCTTTCGATATTCAAAAGATTAGTTGGAAATGTACACTCACATATTCAAGAAAAATGTTAATTCGATCACCGTTTTCCATAAAATAACGTAAAATGCAATGAATTGTGATGCATGATATTAAAAAAGACGGTTTAAGATTTTTCTTGAAATTATCAAAGATTTTCGTGCTAGGACATTTCTTAATTTCATTGTTTCATTTGTATTTCATTTATCATTTAAATTTTGCCTTGAAGCTTCCTTTTACAAACACTTGTCCCAAGAATGGATGAATCTCATCATGTATCGAAAACATGTGGTTTTCTTTTAAATTGACCTTTGCCTTGATTCATATTCCAGATGAACGAGAGAGTGTCCAGAAGAAAACCTTTCAAAAATGGGTAAATTCCCATTTAGTTCGAGTAAACTCACGCATCACAGACTTGTACACAGACATGAGGGATGGCAAGAACCTTATCAAACTGCTGGAGGTACTCTCAGGAGAACGATTGCCCAGACCAACAAAAGGCAAGATGCGTATCCACTGTCTAGAAAACGTAGATAAAGCGCTGCAGTTTCTTAGAGAACAGCGCGTACATCTAGAAAATATGGGCTCACACGATATCGTAGACGGGAATCCTAGACTGTCGCTTGGTCTCATTTGGACCATCATCCTTCGCTTCCAGATACAAGATATCACTATTGAAGAGACTGATAATCAAGAAACAAAATCTGCAAAGGTAACATCATTTCTAGGAATATTATATCAAGGTAGAATATGGAGTTATGAGGGTTGATTTCTATGCCCCGCCCCTGACTTCTCAGGTAAATGTTGCTGACAGTAAAACAAGTGATCTGACTATATTAAATAAACAAATTATTTATTTTCTATGACAAACTGTTGATTAGATAACAATAATAAAATATTTACAAAAAAGGGTACGAGGCCCACAGTTTCTTATGATATAGGCAACCGCTGGTGTCGAAATTTTAAGCGTGGAAGGACATTTTGTGGAAACCAATATGGCGGAGGGTCATCTTTACCGGTAGCGATGGAGCGAAACATTAAAAATGTTCATGATATGATGTTTCAAGACAAACACTAGCTACTTTAAAAAGGTTAGTGTCTCATAGATTCCGCTTTATGCTGATATACACACTAACCTTATCAAATTATTGCAGAGAGGAGAAACATAGTTGTGACAAATTCTCAGAGATGACGCAATGATATCTCATTTCATCTCAGATAATTTTTTAGCAGGCATTGAACTGGTAAATTACCCACTTCAATCGCCAGACCTAACCTCCAGTGGTTTCATACTATTTCCAAAATTCAAAGAACAGAGGAAAAATGTTCAAGTATTAAGTAGGTGATATCTACCATGGAGAAGTAGTTTTCAGCAGTCGGACAAATTTTTTACAGCGAGGCTTTGAAATACTGCACTGCACCGATTGAACAAATGGATTGCGTTAATAGGGATTAGGTAGAAAAATAAATTTAGCTTTATTGCAAGGCAATCAAGGGCAGAGCATAAGGATCAACCCTTGTACATTCTATATTATGCCAAACCTTCATATGTAATATCAATCAATATACACATGTAAAATAACCATACCCATGTTTAGACTACGTCCACAAAAGGAAACTCGAGAAAATTCAGAACAGCTGTTGTAGGTTTATTTTTGGATTGCGCAAGTTTAGTCGCGTCTCAGATAAAATCAAAGAACTCAACTGGTTGCGAATTATTTTTATATCTTTTGACCGTCTTCACGCAAAAAGTTCTATTATCTAACAGACCAGCTTACCTCGTTAGCAAATTAGTTCACCGAGGTAGTTTTGTTACCAGAGCTCTTAGATTTAATGCTAATTTTAACATGCCTCCTCACAATACGTCGGTCTTTGAAAGAAGTTACACCTATAATGCTGTCAAGCATTACAATGCAGTCAACAGTGGCTATCGATCCAAATAGGTTGCTTCTTTTAAGAAATTAATGAAAAGTCAGCTGCTGGAGTCCATTTAGTTCAGTTTTTCTTGTGTTCATGTGCTTTTTTTTGTTTGGCTATTTTCTACTATTTTTGTTTCAAATTTAAAACTCTCGCAATACTATCTGCATTTGTCTCGTGCAATCAATGTTGTCATTCTTATGAATTGTATTTTTTTGGTATGTTATTATTTTGTTTATGTGTTTAAGTATTTTTTTTCCTGTTGTGGGGTTGGGTGTAAGAGTAGCTAAACTTCGCCTAACTGCAGCTAATAAAGGCATTATTCTTATTATTATTATTATAATTACAAGGTTGAGTTATATAAAAAATATTCAAACGGATTTTTTGTTTTTCAGGATGCACTTCTTTTATGGTGTCAGATGAAAACAGCTGGCTATCACAACGTGAATGTACGCAACTTTACAACTTCGTGGCGAGACGGCTTGGCATTCAACGCTATAATTCACAAGCACAGGCCAGATCTTGTTCATTTCGAGAAACTATCAAAATCAAATCCAATTTATAACCTCAACAATGCATTCAACGTAGCAGAAGATAAATTGGGCTTGACCAAGCTTTTGGATGCTGAAGATGTGTTCGTAGAGCAACCTGACGAGAAGTCTATCATCACATATGTAGTTACATATTACCACTACTTTAGTAAAATGAAGCAAGAAACGGTAAGACATGTCGTGATAACTTCATTCATAATGGGAAAGTTCACTTTTTGATTTAAGAAAAAAAATACAAACATAATGAAAGGAAAATGTTTATTACTATCAAGATATTCGTAAATTCGGCGTGGATTATTGGAATACACTGTTGACTTTAGATAACCCCACCAAAAATGTTCGCATGGCGTGAGGTCGGGTGACCTAGGAGGCCAGTTGCTGTCTCCAAACTTCGATGTAACTTTTTGAGGAAAAAGTGCTTTCACCCTGTCCATCGATTCTCTGGAAGTATGGGTAGTGGCCCAATACTGTTAAAACCATGTGTTTCTGTAAAATCGACGTTCTGTTCTTACAACAGAAGCAGAAAAGTGTCACTCATGTCCTTGTATCGCTCGGAATTGACTTTCAATACATGACCGTTTTCATCTTCAAAGAAATACGGCCCACTAATACCGCTAGAGGAAACAGTCACCTTTGTACTATGTAGCTGTTGGGTTCGTTGGTGCCCAATATCTGCAATTTTGCTTGTTCACATAACCGTCTAAGTGAAAATGCGCCTCGTCACTTGAAACAACGTTCTCGAGTCTGCGCTGCGTAGGAAAAATATTCAACATCCGTCCAGCAAAAGATTTCCGTAAAGCAAGGACTGATTGGATTTTATAAGCATGAAAACCCATTTTTTTCTTCATTATGCCATGAAGTGTTGCCCTAGGGATTTCCAAAGCAGTGGAATGCTTCCGTATAGAGCGCCTAGGATTTGCAATTACCGAATCACTTACCCCATGCACATTTTCTTCGGTTGATATGGTGGGTGTGGGGCCAGGAATGGATTGACTAAGAGTAGAGCCTGTTTCACGGAACCTCTTAATCCACTTCTCTTGATCGGCGAATGTTGTATCGTGTAGAAAATTTCCGAAGGGCAGCTGTGTATGAATCACCACTCTTAAAGTAAGCCTCGATAGCAAAAGCACGTTGCGCTCCGGTCCAACGTTCCATTGTGACTATTTAACCCGCACGCCGAACGCGTCCATCAAGACCTTTCCCCACGTATACGGTTGCCGCGTAATTCAAATTTGAAATGTGAACTTTCCCACTGTACACCCTGGTATTGAAACCCAACAAGGTTTTGTATGAGGTGCGACTTAATCTGAACGTTTTCTGGTTTTCTAGGTGCAAGGAAAACGTATTGGAAAAGTCGTAGGCATAGCAATGGAAAATGAACGAATGATTAAAGAATATGAATCACTGACAAGCGAGTTACTTGCGTGGATCGAAGCTACCATACAAGCGTTAGGGGAAAGACAATTCGCAAATAGTCTGTCTGGTGTACAACAACAGCTGGGACAGTTCAATAACTATCGAATTGTCGAGAAACCACCAAAGTTTGTTGAAAAAGGTAATTATTTGTTTATTTCAAATTAGATTCATCATAATCTTTTTCAGTTGTATTAGGCGCTGTTCACATCAAAAGCAGCCTGGGCAACTCGATTTCAACCTGATTTCAGCTTAATTTGCGTTGCTGTTTTATTTGGCAAAATTTCCAGTATTTAACAAATATGATAAGAGGAACAAACTATGTATCAAGATGCATTTTTAATGCACTACATTTTTTAATTTCCACCAGTGGCGCATTTCTAAGCAAACTTGATTGCTCAATTTTTTAAATCTGATTCAAGGTTTTGGCTTAAAAAATAAAAACCATTTCTATGCATGATCATAACAATAATATTGATATGACAATACCATCAGGCAGAGAAATAGCTTGTTTTTTTTTCGAAAACCCTGCATCGTTCTGAATAAATTCAAGAGATTAAATCTGCTCATAAATAAATACAGATTTCATTTTATATTATTTTAAGAATTTTCTATATTGAGTGCTTTACCACCCTGTATATCAAACTTCATATGGACCAAACCCCCATAGATATTGACATTCAATTGAGAAACACCCTGTATACGAACTTTATTGAACTGAACCAGTATTCCATAAACTTAATTCGTTACAGGAAATCTGGAAATCCTCCTGTTCACGCTGCAATCCAAAATGAGGGCGAACAACCAAAAGCCGTACACGCCAAAGGAAGGGAAAATGATATCGGACATCAACAAAGCTTGGGAGAGGTTAGAAAAGGCCGAACACGAAAGAGAATTGGCACTAAGAGAAGAGTTGATCAGACAAGAGAAACTAGAACAGCTAGCCGCACGATTCAACAGGAAAGCCAGCATGCGAGAAACTTGGCTCAGCGAAAACCAAAGGCTTGTGTCACAGGACAACTTTGGGCAAGATTTGGCTGCTGTAGAAGCTGCGGCTAAGAAACATGAAGCTATTGAAACTGATATATTTGCCTACGAAGAACGGGTAAGTGCAGATATTCCAGAACAGACAGTCAGGTCTCCGTCAGATGCATAAATGGACGAGGGATGAAAGATAAGGTCAGGGTGAAAGTGAAAGAAATGATTGGGTATATGAGGGAACTAGGTTTGAAAGTGAGGATTATATGGGTTAGAAGAAGGCAGGATCCAGGAATGATTAAAGCGCACGATAATGCAACATTTGGACGAGCAGTTGTGGAAGCTTGATGCCACAGCTCAGAACAAGTGGTAAAATTAAGTTACGCGGTGGATATTTGGAACGAGTGGGCAAGTATGATTGTAGTATGAACGAGCGACCCGGTACTGTGCTACGAGGGCATGTATTTTTTTTTTTATTCATACTTTTTTTATATTATGTTTGTGTTTGTATGTTGAAGCCGCAAGGCGGGGAACCATAGATTGTACCATATATTCCAGATACGTCATTTCAATGTTGCATTAGACAAAGATATGCTATGAACCAATATGTTAATGCAAAAATAGAAATATTGATGTTTGCATGATGACAAAAATACAAGGATGGATTCTGACTATTATATGACTTGTCCATTGCCCTTGAACGACTTTACCGGATATCGGTTTTTCTTTAATAACTAGTCAACGACACTGTACAATCCGATGAAATTATGACACAGTAACCATTCGAAGTCTAACACGTCAATGATAGAAATTAACTCATTTAGATCGTTTAAGACTAGTTTGAGAAATACACCTAATTTCAGTACGGTTTTATCTATCGTGATATTAGCGAACAAGAAAAAACGTGATACTTTTTTTAAAATCACGTTACTAAGTTTTAGGCTTTTGTCCAACTTTTGGAAGATTGCTTGCAGTGTAAATCGTGAAGTGTTGAAACAAGACTAATGTTTTTAAAAACGTTTTTTATACCGAGGCAGCCGTAACGGCAGAACCCTAAATACTTGGTCAGCGCGGCTACTATGAGGAGCTTAAGAAACTTCGTTAATCCGAATTTTAAACTGCCTAAAGTTGGTAAAGCTCCTCAGGTAGACTGTTCCACAATCTTGATACCCTAGGGACAAAGGAGCGGTCGTATCGGCCAGTTCTGGATGTACGAATTTCAACACGGTTAGGTTGGGAGGCCGAAGTCAGGCGGGTCTGTATGGCAGGCACATCGCGCGGCGGCTACATGCAGGACAGCTCTAAGGAGCAAAACCCGTGAACATAGCGGCCTGACGGTGCGCAAGGGTCCGTGAGAGAAGGGCCATCAATCAGTCGGACAGCCCTCCTCTGAATAACATTGAACATGGATAATGTAGTCGGGGCGGAAGCACCCCAAATATGTAAGCAATGTTCTAGGTCTTATCTGGGTCTTTTATCGAGTGAGGAAGTTATGTGGAGGAAAGTACTTCTTAGCCCTAAACGAATTTGGTAGAATTCGGCCATCCATCGAAACCGGATGAGCGCTAGGCCGCCTCTTATTAGCCATTGTGCAATAGTGTGTTTAGGAAGCATTAAACTCTACCAGATTGTTGCGTTCCCACTGATTGATAACTACCAGGTCTCTTGTCAGAGAAGAAGTCGCTGCTAGTCTTTTTCCCCAGCTCACCGGCAGAGATCGGCTTGTCACTACGAGTATGAACTGATATTAATTGTACAGGAAAGAACGTCGTTCATATGTAAGAGAAACAATGTTGGTGGTAAGACCGATCCCTGGGGAACACACGCGTTGACATTTTGGGATGAAGGTTCCCCTGTCAATTACGACAGCCAGAGAGATCAGCCAAATATCTGCTGAGCTTCTCTAGGATGGAAGTTTACATAATAGGACAAATGCCACAGCTGATCGATCGCTTCCGTGATATTAAGAGCAACATGAGCCTCACCATATGACTGGATGAGTTTACTCCATAGTTGCGTAATGTAAGTGACAAGGCCAGCTGTCACTAATCAAGCCGTGAAGTTTCAGGTACTCCAGAAGTTTCCGATCTATACACATCTTTATCACCTTACTTATAACAGGAAGCAGCGCTATAGACCTGTAGATCTAAGAGTCGGTCTTTTTTTTTTGAGCAAATTTCCAGTTTTCTGGGAAAGTTCCAGATTTGTAAGATATCTGGAAGAGACGCGAAACTGGATCAAGCTCCGCTGCACATTTCTCAGTACAACGACAGGAATCGAGTCTGGACCAAAAGCTTTGTTGATGTCGAGCGACAAGAGAACCGGCTTACGGTCTTATGCCTGACTTTTACTTCCCGCATAGTGTGGTACGTAAGCAGTGGAAGGCTACTCTTTGATAAATTTTCTTCAATCGGATTGGCCAGCACCTGCACCTGCATTGTTTTTTTGAATATTTTCACATAAAAACATTATATACCCGAGTAGTATTTGGCAAGACCATTTCTATTCTTCATACACATAGCTTACAAAAGCTTTCTGGTGTCCTGGGAGACCACAATTACTTGTTATCAAAGGTATTGAAATTTTTGGTGACAAAAGCTGTCAAGTTTTTCCGCGGGTAAGCTCGAAAAAACTACTGACAGGTGCTGTCATGCAATGTTTTCATCTAGAAGCCATTTGTGATTCAAAATTGCGCGTTTGTGATTGGTAGAAATTAAGACGAGGGAAATCGTCAAATAAAAGTGTCAGGCTTTACAAAAGTTTTCCTGTTGACCCGTCTGTGGCGAACTAAATGAGTTAATTATATTACATGGAAACCACTATGTAAGGAATCAACTAGTTATTATAATGACAAGATTTGTTGGATTGTATGGTGTTGTCAAAAAGTTATTTAAGCAACACGTATCTCCAGTGGCGACCTTTAGAGGTCCGCGTTCCGTTTCCATTATGTTATATTAAATTTTCCAGGTACAAGCTGTGGTTGCTGTTGCCGCTGAGTTAGAAGCTGAAAACTATCACGATATGGAGAGGATCAACGCCAGAAAAGAGAACGTCCTGCGCCTATGGAATTACCTTCTGGAATTGCTCAAAGCACGCAGAAATCGCTTGGATCTATCGTTGCAACTACAACAAAACTTCCAAGAAATGCTGCACATTCTTGATGCTATGGAGGAATTGAAAGCCAGACTGATGACAGACGACTATGGCAAGCATCTGATGGGTGTCGAGGATCTATTGCAAAAGCATAATCTTCTAGAAGCCGATATAAATATCTTAGGTAAGAGACAACTTCAAGTTTGTTTTGAAAGAATGGGATATAAAACAATATCGAATTAGTTTTACTGTATGCATCACATGCAAAAGTGGATTCACTATTATTTTATATAAAAAAAGACAATTTAATCTTGGGTTAGTTATTTTTTGAACGGGGCACGTTAGCAAGCTGAAATCTGGAGAGGTGAAATCGCTGTATGAAAACTAAATTTTATCTTGAAAGTGGCAGTTGCAAATTTCAAGATGGCGGTTGGGCGCCATCTTGGAAGTTTTTTTGAAATGGAATGGGAGTTCTTGTTTTAGGCAAAATGAACTTACCTAGTCTGGCTCTGGCGTACAGATGCAGCTTCTGGAAGGGAATCACAAAACAGCAAGAATAAATGATATACTGCTGTCTACCTTCATCTGGAAACTGTAAATGAATGAAGATTTCTGAATATCCAATTTTTCTGTTTTAGGTGAGAGAGTCAAGGCAGTAGCGAGCCAGTCGCAAAGGTTCGTGAACCTAGAAAACGACGAAGGTTACACACCATGTGATCCAGCGCTTGTCATAGAACGTGTCCAACAACTTGAAGAGGCATACGCGCAACTGGTTAGGCTGGCCGTTGAAAGAAGGTTGCGACTTGAGGAGAGCAAGAAACTGTGGCAGTTCTATTGGGATATGGCTGATGAAGAGAACTGGATCAAGGAGAAGGAGCAGATCGTGTCTACGTCTGATATTGGTCACGATCTGACCACTGTCAATTTGTTGTTGAGTAAACATAAGATATTAGGTAAGAACAAAGTCATTATCATTACAGATAACTAGTTCACAACAGAACATCGAGAGTGAAAAGTATTACTTTACCATTCAATTTTGACCACAAAAAATGCTTTAAAGAAGGATGGACAGAATACATCTTGTAGCCAAACCAACGGCAATAGATCATATATTATTCGAAAAGTCTTTTAATGCAGAATAAGAAATAGTGTTGCGAATTCATTGCCCTATCAGAGGTTTACGTTATAGTAGCCAAATGGCTAAACCTATACTGTACTGATGGTTGCTAAAAGGCACGAAACGTATAAGGTTAGCTATGGTAGCAGAGGCAGAAAGTAAACATTCGTTTCAGCCTGCTATATTGTGTTCTGTGTATTCCATTTCTTCAAACACATGCTCTAATTCGAACAGTTAAAAACAAATATTTCTACACCATATATCTCAAAATCGGCCACATTTTCTTCTTAATAATCGTTATTTTATTTGAAAAGAATTATCCAACAGTGTATTACTTATTACTACGCACCATTGCTTTAATTTCTCGTCTACTTCTCATCTATGTTATACATATTTGGAAATAAACTTTGCGTATTTCTAAAATCATCTGGTTTTCTAATAATAGCCTAATTCTTAATAAAACACTTATGCTGTTTTTTCGAACGTCTCACTGTAGGCAAATTTTCAAAATTCAATTTGTCTGGTACAACAATTACAGTATCTGTCAATACTAGATTTCTTGGTCTTGAATTAGATAGTTACCTCAGGTGGGACAACCTTATAAGTTATTTAAGAAATAAGCTCAATAAGGTATGTTATTCTATAAAAATTATTGCCATATAGAAAACCTTTAAAAGTTGTGTATCACTCAAGTTTTGAATCTAGACTAAGGTATGGAATTATGTTATTCATAAACTGTAGTAACTCTGATGAAACTTTTATAATACAAAAGAGAACATTGAGAAATATTTTAGGTTTAAAGTTAAATGTGAAAGCAAATTCAAGCAATTCTGTATTTTCACAGTTTTTGGGGTGTTTATTCACCTCTATTTAAAAATTAGCGTATGTTCACAGTTAGCCTACAAGTTACCATTACTAGAGTTTTTAACTATATCCTAAGCCTAAGCATAGATTAACGTTATTTGAAAAAGGACGTCTTTTCAATTTTCCAAAACTGTTTAACCATCTACCAGCAATTGTGAAAACGATTGTAAAACTAGGTGCATTTGAAAAATATAAAATATTGCTAAATCTAGAACCATAGACAATCAATGACTTTCTCAAGACAGATTTGAATAATATGCTTTAGAGCAAGATTTTATCGTTAATTTGCTATTAATATTATGTTTATTTTTTCAGAAAATGAACTGGCAGCTCATGAATCGCAGTTAGAGTCAGCTTTGGGAGTTGGCGAAGAACTAATCAACGGCGGCCACTTCGGTGCTGAGAAGATTCAAGAACGCCTCAATGAGATCAGAGATGCATGGAAACACCTTCTTGACTTGGCAGCTTATCGCAGAAAACGACTTGAAGAAGCTGTCAACTACCATCAACTGTTTGCTGATGCTGATGATATTGACATTTGGATGTTGGATACTTTGAGGCTAGTTTCCAGCGAGGATGTTGGTAGAGACGAGGGCAATGCCCAATCGTTGCTGAAGAAGCACAAGGATGTTACCGAGGAACTGAAGAATTATGTCAGTGTTATTGATTCATTACATCAACAGGCTAAGGCACTTGGACCTGAGGTTGCTGAATCTCCTGAGGTAAATATTTTATTTAGACTGAAGAATCACTAGATATATATAGCGTTTCCTTTAACCCAATCGAAAATTGTATTATAAGTACTGATAGCCTTCCACCATTACAAATTTGTCTTGAAGCTTTTTCGTAAATATTTGTAAATAGTCATCAATAATCCGTCGCTTCTTTTAGGACAAACATACTCCTTTTTATTATTCGCTCATACAAACTAAGATCGTATCGGAATATTAAAATGTTTACAATTGCAAGGAATGTCTGAGGCCGCTGGCATAGTACATAGCAACATCAGCTAGGACTGTTGAACAATAAACGCAAAAACCTTTTTACATGCGATTTTCTCAGCCGAAATAGTGGGCGTTTTTGATACATGATAGTTTCATAGCTGATTGTTATCTAAGCTGTGCTTTCACACTTGTTTCAGGTATCCCAAAGACTGGCGTCTATCGACAACCGCTACAAAGAACTTCTTGAGCTGGCCAAGCTCAGAAAACAACGTCTCCTCGACGCCCTCAGCCTGTACAAACTCCTCTCGGAAAGCGACGGTGTGGAGCAATGGATCAGCGAGAAAGACCGAATGTTGCAGACGATGATTCCGGCCAGAGACATCGAAGATGTCGAGATCATGAAACACCGCTACGAAGGCTTCGAAAAGGAAATGAACGCGAACGCTTCTAGGGTTGCCGTCGTGAATCAACTTGCGCGCCAATTGTTGCACGTCGAGCATCCGAACTCAGAGCAAATCACTGCCAGGCAGAATCAACTTAACCAGAAATGGGCGGAGTTACGTGAGAAGGCGGAAGCGAAGAAGGAAGAATTGAACTCTGCCCACGGTGTGCAAACATTCCATATTGAGTGCCGTGAGACGACCACGTGGATCGAAGACAAGATTAGGATTCTTCAGACGACTGATAGTCTTGAGATGGATTTGACAGGTATGTAGCATGGTCTGAAAAATTGTAATTGTACGGGTGACAACCGGGAATTGGATGTTTTTAGAACTAATACTACGAAGCTTGAGGCGATTGGAGCGGGCCAAGTGCGACGTTACTATCCTTGTAGTAGTATTCCATTTCAGTAACGATGGAGCAGTGGGCGATAGAACGTCTCGTATTTGCATACGACACCCTTATCCGAAATAACGAGTCGGTGGCTTTTTCGCACTCACTTTAATATTGGTAGGCGTGGAACACTTCCTTCTCGCAAGGCACTTAATGGGGGTAAAGAATCTAAGAATAACAGGTAATCTAATGAAAAAAGCAACCAGGTCCAAAAAGAACGGTAAGAACTGAAAACGTAGAGCGAGTAAGAGAAGCGGTCGTCAGAAGTCCTACTCGTTTAGAAAACTTTTGCATAAGGACTTAAAATTCCACCCCTACAATCTATAGGTTCTCCAGCAATTAAAAGAAAATGATTTTGAAAAGCGTGAGGATTTCGCTAAGAGAATTCAAGTTATTTTGGAGAACAACTTAGACCTGCATCTTCTAATGAGCGACAAAGCTCATTTTCATTTAGATGGAACAGTTAATAAACAAAAAAATAATGCCCAAAAGATTTTACTGGAAATCGGTTTACTTCAGTAACCTCTGAACGAAATTGTAGAATAACGAAATTTTATCATATTTCTAATTTTTATAGCGGTATAATAAAAATAATAAAATGCCCATATCAGAACCACATCAATAAGGCAAAGTTTAGCTAATTGGCTGCTCTTACACCCAACCCCATTATGTGAGGAAATATGTA
The DNA here is from genome assembly GCA_963669975.1 of Acanthoscelides obtectus. NCBI lineage: Eukaryota > Metazoa > Arthropoda > Insecta > Coleoptera > Chrysomelidae > Acanthoscelides > Acanthoscelides obtectus. The sequence continues at coordinate 91,424,748 of CAVLJG010000001.1, forward strand.
CATCAATACAAACAAAATACACCTACATCCAACCTGAAAATAAATAAATCGATTTGATGTTCAACTGAGTCAACTAATGAAAATGAAAAAAAATGTATTCAATTGACGTTCCACCCTCTGTTGCTTTACCAAAAAGGAACCAGTTAAGCACTAATAATGATTGGATGACAATACAAAAAAATAGAAAAGATCATAACAGCTAATCACAACAGATCTAACAGCTGATTTTTAACCAGCTTCCTGAATGTTACAACACTTTTTCTTCTCCACAGAGGCACGGTTGAGTTGTACAACCTCTCACTGCATGGAAAGTAAATTATTTTTGAAACAATGCGGTATAGTGCAAATGATTATTGATTTCTCTAGATATCAATTTACTATGGAGATAAATTGTTTTGCAAATAACTTAAGATCACATTCAAATTAATGATCCATTTTGAGACATTCTAACTCTTTATCTCAGAGGAGACATGACTATATTTTCAAAGACTATATACAAACCTACACCAGCTGTTTTGCATCTTTGGATTCTTCACTGATTCATCGAGTCAAGAGGTCAAGACAAGGATAATATAAAATCAAAGCCTACTTAAGGCTGGACATTATCACACTTTCAACTGGCTTTTTACGGGTTTTAAAATTCAAAATGAATCTATCAGCATACAGTAGCCTTATTTTGATGTAGGTGCTTTTCGATAGATTACTCACATCAATTCGTAAACTACAGTCGAATATGACAAGATTTTTTACTTGTTCCACAATAGGAATGAGCTCATTTTTGATAGTCAATGCCAGCCTGTCCCTTACTCTATTATACAAGTGCTTAAGACAGAAAAGGACCAAAAAAAGACCCATGAGGGACAGCTGAGGAAACAGCCACAGAAGATGAGACGCCTCCAACTGTCTTTACCTTTTGTTTACGATTAGTTAAGTTTCAAAAAACTTGAGAGGAATGTCCAATATTATTTAACTTACTCCACAAAATGTTGTGATTAAGTGTGTTGAACGCCTTAGAGAAGTCAGTGATCATTAAAACTAAAATGGAGTAGTAGCGAAGAAGTTGTACTGTGCCCAGCATGAAACCCAGACTGATGGACAGGAAGTAAATTGTTCATGTCTAAGTATTAAATTAGATGAAAATAACCAACCTTTTCTAATATTTTTGAAAAAAAAACATAGTATGCTAACGGCGGGTCGTAAATGATTTATAATAACTCCGAATATTTTTGGGAATCATGATCCTTTAATTACAAAAACTTATCCTTCTTCCATACAGTCCCTATGCATTTATACTGCAGCCGATCCTAATATAATCGAAAAATATTATATATATATATATATATATATATAAAAGCTCTATTAAAAGGACAGAAGTGTGCCTTTCTCAAAAACGGCTCCTGTTTTAAAAGAAAATTAACAGTGTTTTTTTTTTTTCAGTATAATGATTAGGCCTAGAGATTCAAATGGACATCATCATAAGAGCCTCAAATTTTTACTATGCCATCAAACTTTCGTTGAATTATACCGGAGTGTACCAGTATCGTTTAAAAGCTATTTGCGATTCGATTTCCAGTAATGTCCCTTAGGTGTTTGTATCACCGTAGGGGGATTGATTTGCTAGGTATCAATACTTAGTACGGCATTTACTTCAAAACATTAACACGAACTATTGAAAGCATTGTTCGGGAAGTCGTGAATATTTTTTCTCCATTAATTCTTTTATCAATGGAGACATTTTAAATGCTTTTCTTCGAATATCCAATGCTTACGATTTTCTTTTCGTCTTATCCTGTAGAGTAGATGATTGAAGATGCATTTATTGATCAAAACGTATTGAAAGAGACAAGAGAATGAAAGTAAACGTTTGAAGTTTTGTATATTTCAATTTTACTACATTCGAATTTCCGTTGCAGGTATAATGACATTACAAAGGAGGTTGTCCGGCATGGAAAGAGACTTGGCTGCTATCCAAGCAAAACTCACTGCCCTACAAAAAGAAGCGGACTCTATCGAGGGTGAACACCCCGAAGAAGCTGCTGTTATCAGAGAACGCATCACTCAGATTCAGATCATTTGGGAGCGACTCACCCAGATGCTCAAAGAACGCGATTCCAAACTGGAAGAAGCTGGAGACTTGCACAGATTCCTGCGCGATCTCGACCACTTCCAAGCGTGGTTGACCAAGACACAAACAGATATCGCTTCCGAAGATACGCCCAGCTCGCTTTCTGAAGCCGAGAAGTTGCTGTCTCAACATCAAGCTATTCGAGAGGAAATTGATAATTACACTGAAGATTACGCGAAGATGATGGAATATGGAGAGAAGATCACTGCAGAGCCTAGTACACAAGATGATCCTCAGTACATGTTCCTGAGGGAACGTCTGAAGGTAACTAGCTTTTATAAACGATAAATTATCATATTCACTGTTTCACCTCTCAAGTGGAGTTAGAAAGAAGATGATGAACTAAAGGAGTTTTTTTGAGGTTAGTAAATTTCTTCAGATGTCACCCTTACCTCGGAAGTCCTTAGCGTCTGTGACCAAGAAAGCATGAAGAAGCTTCAAAGCTTTCGAAAATCGACGTGACCATTTATCCTAAAATGAAAGGTTTAATTGATTTAACACTAAATTTACCAGCACTTAATACATACTTATTATTGGTTGTAACAAGTATTACCCAAAATAAACAAGAAGAAATAAAAATAATAGAATATTAACTGTATAAACTTAATAGAATGAAGTCAAATATGCAAAAATGGTAAGATGACATGCTTATTTTGAATGCAAAAGTTAGTAACTGGTCGGTTGTGGCATCTGTCCTTACTGTTAAATTTGTCAGTTAAACGTGATTATTTCTTTGTTTCAGGCCTTGAAAGATGGATGGGACGAGATTCATCAAATGTGGGAGAATCGACAGCAACTACTGTCACAATCTCTTAGTCTTCAACTTTTGGACAGAGATGCAAGACAAGCAGAAGTTATACTTAGTCAGCAAGAGCATACTCTTAGCAAGGACGAGAGTCCATCAACTCTGGAACAGGCTGAAAACCTCCTAAAAGTGAGTAATGCTAAACGTTTTTTTTTTCTGCTATTTTTTACAAGCTTTTATTTAACTTGACTTGTTAGTATGTGTGTTAGTACGTGCGTGTAGGACAAATCTTGAACCGGTTAACCTCAACCAATTGAGCTGAAATTTTGTACACACATTTGGTTCGCGTGACAATACAAAATGAATTAACTGCCGACATTTTGAATTCAGTATGATGGTTTGGAACGGGGATTCACCATTTCTACTAACCTTTATGATATGGGTATCAAACGAAAGAGCTTGATGAGGGAGACATAATAAGCAAAGTGACGTCATTTTAAACAATATGGATTCCACCGGAAAATGGCGATTTATAATTTCCATGGTCAGTACTAAGTTATGGGTATCAAATAAATGGGATTAATGAGAGAAACACAATAAGCAAATAACGTCATTCTAAATTCCATATGCGATCGCCGCAAAATATCGATTTATTATATTATATAAATTTTATAACACAATTAAAGTAAGTAGTTCTATGGAGCCCTATTAAAGAAATATATAAAAAGTATATAGAAATCACCTATCTAGTTATTTGACATCATATATACTGAAAAGTAAAAAATTAATACAATAAAAAGTACATTTTTTAAAACAAGCTTTTATTTAGCTGTTGATAACGTGAGCCAATAATTTAGAGTGGTAACATGCTGTTATTTGAAAACTTGAGATGGAGGCGCTTCATTATCGTTTAAATATTTCGAATCTAAAAACAAAATGTTTTTAAATTTTTAGTTCACTTGAACAGCTAAATGAAAGCTTGTTTTTGAAAATATATTTTGTTATTCAGTTTATTACACACTCAGGTGTATGGTATATCAGTGATATATGTTAAATCTCAAATTTTGGGCTTCAAAACGTCTGATGACTGGGCGATATGTTTTTATTTCTGATCTAAAGATAAATGACTTTATTGAACGGTTGATAGTCTTGCAAATATTTATCAATGCTTTTCATAGTTTGAAATCGATGCCTTTGAAATGCAGAACCAATTTTCTTGACTTCTTTTTGATGATGGCTTAGTAACAGAGAGATAACATTTGAATGTGATGCTTTCAGCGCCATGAAGCATTCTTAGCAACAATGGAGGCTAACGATGATAAAATCAACGGTGTGGTCGAATTCTCTCGCAGACTTTGCGATGAAAATCACTTTGCTGCCGATAAGATCCACAAAAGAGCAGATAACATCGATGAAAGGCGCTTGGCAAACCGAGAAAAGGCACAAGCACTGCTGGAAAGGTTGAGGGATCAGCTTGAACTTCACCAATTCCTTAGAGATTGTGATGAATTAGGTGAATGGATACAGGAGAAGCACATAACTGCTCAAGATGAAACATACAGGTATAATTTACCACAATTCCTATTAGTCTTTGTCCTAAAAACTACATGAATAAAGGTTTTTATTACGTTAAAGATCGCAAGTCCCCTAACTGCTAACATTGACTTTCTATATTATCATATTCACGTACTAGTCATGATTTTCCTCTGTTCTAGGTCGGCTAAAACGGTACATTCTAAGTGGACTAGGCATCAAGCATTTGAAGCAGAGATAGCTGCCAACAAAGAACGGCTGCATAATTTGCAGAAAGCAGGAGAGGAATTGGCAAAGGAGAAGCCAGAATACGCTAGTTACATCCAGGTAGGTGGCTTTATGGAACACAAGTGATGGCATTAATGTGGAAAGGATTATGTGAAATTTAATATATGAGGTTTTTTAATTTTTCGTTCCTTATAGCTTGAATGCGTTCTAATGCCGTTCGTGGAAATGTTCGATGAAGTGATCTCACGTGAGAAAATCTTCATGAAGTAGTTTTGTCGAAATTTTGTTTTGAATCACCCACGCTTTTGTCTGTTTAACCAATTTAGCCACATGGTGAGGTAAAAACTACCAGTGTATTAAGCTTGGCTGCTCAAAAGACACACGGCAGCCATTTAAGTCATTGTTTTTAAAATAACTCTTATAATGCAGGGTTCGGCAGCATAAATTCCATTTTTAAAATGCGCGCCATTAAGTCGGTTAATGTCGTAGCGCAGTACTAGTGGTCTCGTTTGAGACGCGGCACTATAAAGTTTTGTTCTGCGTACAAACATGAGACTGCCCCGATCGTTCTGTTAGACTTCTTCATGATGATATTCATTTCTCTAATTACACGATGCCACTTGTGCAGAATCTTCCTGAACGTGTGTGAGCGTCGTGTCTGGGGACGCTATTGTTTTTTTAGTGATGAAGCTCATTTTCATTTGTGTGGATTAGCTAACAAAGAAAACTTGCATTACTGGGCTGACACTAATCGTCGAGAATTGCATCAAATGCCTTTCCATTCACCTAAAGTCACAGTGGGGTGTGCAATTTCATCTGGATTTTTTTTTTCTAATTCATACAATGGATATAATTAGATATGCTGCCGCACCATGTAAATCAATGTTCCATCTTCATTCGTAAGATTTGATATGTTATTGTTGGATTTGTATTTTGTGTTGAGACGTGCTGTGAAGACGCGTAGATTTGCTAGTTTGTGGTTTCCTAGTCATTTGTTGAGTTTTTAAGTTACTTATTTCATAATATATGTTATGAAAGGATATTAACGGACTGGATAAATGTAATAGATATTATTATCTGATCGATTTATTAAAGCACCCACGAAGACAAAACCGTTTTCTAATAATTTGTCTGCTTTTAGTTTGTTTAAAGCTTGGCAGAACAAATAAAGCAAACTGAAAATCTTTACCTAAAATTATCATTCAATGTCTTAATGGTTTAATGCGTCTGTTAGCCCTTACATTTAGAATATTGTATTAATTAGTAAACACATATTTTCCTAGGTTTTGATGTGTCTGTTTAAGAGCTGAAACGCAGGCAAGTTGATGCGCGCGGAATGCACCATGCAATCCCAGCGTAATTTAATTTGCGTTTCGCTCTTTCTAGGCGATTTCTTATGTAAGATCGCGCAAGAATACTTAGCTGTGTTTTAGGAATTTAGTCAACGCTATCGATACTGATAAGTGATTTACTTTCCTGTTACATTATATAGTTAGACCCTCATAATTATCGCATATGTAAGTTCAGGAATTGGTTTTAAAAGAAACTGAGGCTTTGTCGGCGTCAGCGGAAGCAAGATAATATATGATTTTAAAAACCGCTAATTCAAGTTATTCATAACTCTGCATTTCTGCTGTAAAATATCGACTCTGCTGACTTTAACGGAAGCTAGTAAAGATACGATTTTTGGATAATGTATGGTTTTAAATTAAACCGCTAATTCAAATTATTCATAATTCCTCTGCATGTAACCTGTAAAATATCGACTCCGTTGGTTTTATCGGAAGCTAGTAAAGCCTTCATTTTTGGAAAATACTGGGATTATTGAGCTCCCAAATTAAGAACTTTGTATTGACTTTTCACTATTTTTTTTTACTGAATCATGAATACATATGAATACTCAGTTTTTCCAAAACTGCAATGAGTGTTGCTACTGTTCATTAATATGCTGTTTTCTTTTATGTAGCCTAAGATCGAGGAGCTAGCCGACCAATTCGACGTTTTGGAGCAAACGACTAAAGAAAAGGGCGAGCGTTTGTTCGATGCCAACAGAGAAGTCCTCATCCATCAAACCTGCGACGATATCGACTCATGGATGAACGAACTCGAGAAACAAATCGAAAGCGACGATACTGGTAGCGACTTGGCCTCCGTTAACATCCTCATGCAGAAACAGCAGATGATTGAGACTCAGATGGCCGTTAAAGCGCGACAGGTATGTAACAGGATATTTTTGTTGTGTGGTAGCACGTGTAGAGCATAATTTTGATATAGAAGGATTTTAGAGGGCCATCAGGTAAACACATTTTGTTGATTTTGGAATTCACTAGGATAGTGATTCAAAGGAACCCGCTAGTTGGTATATGACAAACGCATACATTTTGCAAAAAGATCCCCTACTTTTGGAAGGGTCTGAATGTGCAACAAAATGTAAGACTACACAGTCGAGCAAGTTCGCAAGCACACAAGACCGCGGCTCGGACTGTGAACAAAATCAAATTGTGCATTCAAAATTACATTTTTTCTACACAATTTAAAATTACTGAATACTAGTTAACAATGTCAAGGCACCCCTCCAACAGACGCACTTACTTCTATTTGCTAGTGTGCCTCCCTTCCTTCCTTCTTTCTTCTTCCCTTATTTCTCCCCGACTTTGCCTGGTATCTAGGCAACCAGACCTACTGACCTACAAGACTTTAACCAAGAGCAAAGGACCAGTCTGACGGACAATGACGGATAGAGAATAGAGAACAAAATCTGACATCTCGTGTAAAAAAATAACATCTTGCGGTTTTCTTTCAAATGGAACTTTTATTTGATTACATATGTGTATAGATCCTACCAGGAGAGGAGGATAAATATAGCATACTGTAGCGTTTTGATCAATCTATAAGCGATTCAATGTACAAAAACGCTCAACTTTGACAGCCCACCAGTTCGACAATTTAAAAGTTAGTAAATCTATACTCCAGGGTTCTAAAGTATCGATAACGGGCTTTAAATAACCCTCATTCCATTAAAAAATGATTCAAGTTGGAGTTCAGCCGTCATCTTGCTATATCTACATATTTCTTATTCCTGTTCAGTTTGTCGAAGTGTTTATTTTTATTGATTGTTAGTTTCTTTAATTTGAAAACTTCCCACTACGGATTTATCGAGAACCACTGATTAAACGAAAAAACACCGAGACACGTCAAAAGATGTGTCCAGGGGGAGAACTTTTTAACCAAAAACTACTTCACCCTCTACCCTCCAGGTTCATCCCCTTAAAAATTTTAAATAACTATCGAGTAATAGCTTGTTTGAAAGGTAAGTCGAACTCCTTTATTTTGACGTTTGGTTTTTTAAAACAGGTCGATTCGTTTTCAAGAAAATTAGAAAAATCTTTATCTTAATTTGTTCAGATAGAAAACAAAAACACTCGAAAATATCACTTTTTATTTCAATAAGTGTTCAAAGTCTTGCCAGTTAGGGTTTGCCAAATCTACAATTCGTTTATAATTTAAAACGGAAACTACCAACATAAAGAGCAATTCGGAAGATTAGACGTGGCAACAACCAAATAACAACCCGAATTTTATCCGCATTCTTTTCATCAAATACAGGTATCCTGGGCAAACTGTATTTATTGTTATTCCTGCTTAGTTATTTGTTGCTAAGGGAAAGAAAGAATTTAATTTGCTGCTAGTATAAAGTTTATTGTGTTAGTTTCTGTATTTGACGTCTTGTATACAGGGTGACTTTGAAGTTGAGTCATTAATTTTCAGATAATGATTGTAGAAGGAAGATAAACCAAAATATGTGTGTAAAAATAAAAAAAAAAATGTTACCTTGTTTAATAAAGTATCCTCCCGACAAGTATTTCAGTGCGGACCTGTATTTGATCGTGCGGTCTTGGAGCAGCATGCCCTCACCTGTGAGGTCTTAAGTCACCTGATTCACGAGCCCTTTGTACTACATTAACAAAGGCACGAGGGGTTGGTTGCACTCGATTGGGAAACCGATTCGCGTAAATCCGTGATGCATCCGGGAGCATTTTGTAAAGACTGTCCCACCGTAAATAAGAATCATGTCCACAAGTTCAGCATTTTCGTAAACATGTGCCATTTTTTATTTCGTTTGAACCACGCAACACACTACTATTCACTTACGCGTTATCGACTGACGAAAAACATCGTGATAAACGTTTCAAATTCTTTCGCTTTTTTGTTTCCGATGCGATGAACCGGTCAGGCGGATTATATCCGTTGTCGCCAAACACGAGCATATAATAGGCAGGGCGGTACTCAAACTTCCAAAGGGCTATAACTTTGTTACTTTAATTTTACCAGAAAAATGGTAAAGGAAAAAAACATTTCTTTTGATCAGATCTACTCACTGTTAAAATAAATGACTCAACTTCGAAGTCCCTGTATAATCAAAAGATGGTGACTTGAATAAAGATTATTAACTAAGATAAATGCATATGTGCGTCAATTTTATGACTCCAAATTTCATCTTGTTGACTTGATCCTCTCAAAAAATAGATGCAATGGAGTCTCTTTAAAAAGCACCGTATGAATTCTGACTTCATATTTAATAAGGTTAACTCTCATTACAGGTGGACGAATTAGAAAAACAAACGCAGCATTTAGAAACCGCAACTCCCGAAAAGGACATGCAACACATCAAAACGAAAAAGAGCAAGGTAGAAGAACGATTCCAAAAACTAAAGGAACCTTTGCTAGAAAGGCAAAAGCTGCTCGAAAAGAAGAAGGAAGCTTTACAATTCAGGCGAGATATAGAGGACGAACTATCGTGGATCTCAGAGAAAATGCCCCTAGCTACTTCCACCGAATATGGAAACAGTCTGTTCCAAGTTCATATGCTGGAAAAGAAGAACCAGTCTTTGCAGACGGAGGTTGACAACCACGAACCAAGGATAAACACAGTATGCAATAATGGACAGAAACTTATCGATGAAGGTATCTTTTTGCATGGTGTGCCTACATTTTCTTTATTTACAAAAAAGTTATTAATTTGAAGCAAGTAAACAAACACGTTACAGTTGTTAACTAATGCTAGTGCAATTTATTGCATGCAGTAGTCTAGGAAATGATAATTTTTATTTTCTCGCGCTGTGTTATAGGGCTCGTCATTGGGGGCGCAAAATTTTATAAATAATCTCTATATTAGAGACATCAGAGATCGACCGATACACAATTACTGCCGATAGCAATATTTTAAAGGCCGATACCAATACTTTAAAGGCCGGTATATCGGTCTTATCGGCCATTCATCTTTTTCTGAACACAACACGTTGTTCCATATGTTGGCCTCAACACATCTATGTAAGCTATCAAATAAAGCAGTTTTGTTTAAACTTCTACGTGTAGAAAACCCTTCCATCGGCATTTATGACGGTAGCGAAAGGAGAAAAAAGTTGCGCTTACATACCGCTGTGGAACTTGATGGATGATGGGGTGTAATTTTAAGATTGCAAAATAAGCACTGCTAATTTTATTGCAATTGTTATTTATTTGTGGCTGCCAGCAGCATAACTTACTATCAACATGAGTTCTCAAGAAGATTGTTTGGTCTGAAAAGCTAGCACTATCCAAGCGTCGTTTCTTGTGGAAGAAATGAACTTGTACAGCACTGACATCCACCTCGGCCGATTCGTACATCCACAAATTAGGCCGATATACATAACTGTATCGCTCGATCTCTAGTACCTTGATAAAAGTCAGAAATACTCGAAATCATAGTAAGAAGTACCGGTACTTTAGAAGTACCCTTGAAGTGTGGCAAACCATAAGTTGGAATTATGATTATCATTTCAATCCAGGACATCAAGATGCAGCTGAGTTTAGTCGCCTGATCAGCGAACTCCACAAAGCTTGGCAAGAACTGAAGGATGCCATAGAAAAGCGCCGCGAGCACCTGTTACGCAATGAGCGTGCCCAGCAGTATCTTTTCGATGCCAATGAAGCCGAGAGTTGGATGAGCGAACAAGAGCTTTACATGATGGTTGAGGATAGAGGTAGGTCAAAATTATCGATGATATCATTATTTCCCACGGTTTTTTTTTAAATAATTCAGATATTTACATATTTCTAAAAGAGCTAGAGCCAAACGGAAAACTGAAAAAATGAATTATATGTAGTCGCTGATGTAGTTTTATGCCCCACACCAATCATATTCATTCTCGTATGTGTAAACTTAGTCAGTTGGACACACGAGCGACGTAGATTTGGGTTAGAAACCAAAACTTGTCTGTTTTAAATTAAGTATTAAATGTCAGGTGATAAGGATTAAAGTTCAGGAGTAAAACAGACAAATATTCTCAATCTTATAAATTAGAATAGAAAAAGGAGTTTGAAGAGCGACTAGTACCTATACTCACTGTAAAATTTGTAATAAAGAATATTAGAATAGAATATTTTGCTAGAAAAAGATGCTCTCAAAAAACCTGTGTTGTGTGTGCGCGCGCAGTATAAAAATATCCTTGAACTACTGCTGATTTGTTTCTCCTACCAATTTTGTCCTTGAATCTACCGAATTTCAATAACACTATCTACCGATTTCGTCTTTTTCCATTCGGCGACACTGCTACTAAGAACGTTTCGGATTTTACTTCAAGTCACACTAGAGTGACTGACTTAACACATATTTTAGGCAAAGATGAAACTTCGGCCAGAAACTTGATGAAAAAGCATGAAAGCCTTGAAGCTGCTGTTGAAGCCTACGCAGATACGATTCGTCAGTTAGGAGAAACTGTAAGAGCACTAGCAGCTGAGGGACATCCATTGGCTGAACAGGTATATAATGTAGCTACAATTATATATCTTGTGGTTTTTCATTAGAAAAAAATCTAGATCTTTATGAGAAAATATTGAAGGAGAAATATTTGGAATTGGTAGGTAATGACCCAAGCCTGATCGAGTACTCTTGAAGAGACAATTTTGAGACTAATTCATTACTTTAACACTGATTTATAACACATTTATAAGGTATGTCGTCTGGACTATTATTCCAACTTAATTCCGCGCCGATGATTGTCTCGACTGTGACTGTAGACTCGACTCTGTCTGACTCTTCCGCCATCTCCTGTTGTATTTATTCCCATGTCGACAAGTCGAGAAACGTTCCAGCATCTTCCGGCCGAGTCACGAACTTCCATGGAAGTGATCTAGATGGCAGCAGATGCGTCTCTAGACGTGTTGAATATTCGCTGTGGTACTATTCGTCATTTGTTTGTCTGGGCGGTCCGTAGGACCTTTGCCAATTAGTCACTGTCTAATGTACGTTAGTCGAATCTATCAGTCCAGCTTGTCCAGAAACCAGACAATGACAAGGGAAAAGAGAAAAAAAAAGGAGAAGAGCAAAGGAAAACAGAAGTGTTTGGTTAGGCTTTTTGACTCAATTTTGAGGTGAACTAAACAAAATTTGATTCGGTTTTCTTAGAGTGTATTTTTAATTTTTCTAAAAGTTCGCGCTAATTTTTTAGTACAGTGCGAGCCGTGGCCTTGAATGCTTACGAACTTGCACCTCTGTGTAGTCCACTGAGTCACACAACAGAGGTTTGCTGTGCGATTCCGCTTGACTATAACGTCGCTGCGCCTGAAGCTTGACATAATCCCTCAAGTAAGGAATATCAAGGTCTCTGTGTAGTATCTGGTTTGAGACATACCACGGAGCATTGCAAATAGTTCGCAAAGAGTTTGCATATGTGTCTTGGCAAGAAAACACCAAGCCGCACATGCATAAGTAATGACTGGTCTAATAATCATTTTATATCGGCGAACTTTGTTTATCAAACTCAATTTGGAGGTCTACATAACAAAGGATATATTTGCCGAAACGCAATTTGGAATTTTGTTTTCAAGGCTGCTGTATGTTTCTGCCAGGTCATGCCTTTATCAAGGGTGACACCGAGGTACTTGCCAGAATTTGTCCATGGTACACGATTGCCGACTACAGAAACCTCTGCTGGGGGGCCGCGACGTTTTATGGTACAATAAATAGCCTGCGTTTTCGGATGATTAATTTTAATCAGCCACCGTTCCGCAAACTCCAGTACTTTGTCCACCGCACTCTGCAACCCATCGTGAACAGTACACGACTGGGCGACAAGTGCATTGTTGTCAGCATAGAGGTAGACTTCACAGTTGCTGTGGCAAGGGATATCATTGATGAAAAGCGAATAAAGGATTGGTCCTAGAACCGAGCCCTGAGGAACACCGGTTCGAACTGGCCGTGTTGTTGACAAAACATTGTTAATTTTGATCCGAAACTTCCTTCCTTCAAGCAAGGATTTCAGTAATTTTAGAAGCCAAAAAGGAAAACCATTTTGAATTAGTTTATAGAAGATATTCGCTGTGGCGTCGTGAACGGTCCAGAACGCGACCACGCTCCATCATGGTCCCGTAATTCTCGTTGCCTAAGCGATCTTCTAGTTGATGTACCAGGGTGTTTCGCTGGTACCCAGAGTTCCATTTATACGAGGGCATTACAATATATCTTCTCGAAGCTTACAAATGAAACTGAATCAAGACCAATTCCTACCCATTTTCTGAATTTATTTAAATTATCTGCCCTATTTTTGTTATAACATCATTTTCTTCAAATTTCAGGTAGCAATTAAGCAATCACAACTGGACAAGTTGTATGCTGGACTGAAAGATTTGGCACAGGAGAGGAGAGCAAAACTAGATGAAGCTTTACAACTATTCTTGTTGAACAGGGATGTTGGAGACTTAGAACAATGGATCGCTGATAGGGAAGTTGTCGCCTCTTCACAAGAACTTGGTGAGTTAATCATACATGAACCATAAATATAATAATAATAGTAATATTTATTATTATTACGTATGAGGTATCTGTGATTGCCAAAACTCTCCAATGCTTTTTTTTTTTGTTGGCTTTAAGACTAAGCCATGCAGCCAGAAACTAGGTTGGTATATAGAATATATCTAATTATGGACAAGCACACCACGTCACAACATCCATGGCGAAGGCGAGATTCGAACTCGCGACCCGGCCGGCCGGCTGATCAATAGCACGACACTCTGACCCACGCGGCCAACCGAGGTCCCTCCAATGCTCTTAAGGTTCTACATATTTGACTTCCTTCAAATAGGTCATATAGTATAAGAACGATTCACGTTAGAGTGGCGGTTGGTAGACTCATGACGGACGATCTATGTCTGCGGGAAAACGTAAGATTCATTAGCAAACATTTGTAATTTTGTATTTTTTATCCTATAGGCCAAGACTACGACCACGTGACCCTCCTATGGGAACGGTTCAAGGAATTCGCCCGCGATACAGAAACGATCGGCGGCGAACGTGTAGCAGCGGTGAACGATGTCGCTGACCAGCTCATCGCCGCTGGACATTCAGACTCTGCTACCGTGGCCGAATGGAAGGACGGCTTGAACGAGGCTTGGCAAGACTTGCTGGAACTGATCGAGACGCGTATGCAGATGCTGGCCGCATCCAGGGAGCTGCATAAGTTCTTCCATGATTGCAAGGATGTGCTTAGCAGAATCGTCGAGAAACAGGTAGGTGATCAACAGGTCCTTTAAGTTACTATGGATCCATTGTATCTTTGTGAACGATGATAATTCTAGGTTTGCGGTTTTCAAGGAGGCCTTAAGTGGAATCGAAGGCACTATTTCATACTACTGTTTATAGGTACAATCATTATAACATTTGTACGTGGATTTTAAAGAATCTCTAAATGGTGCTTTTGATTTTAAAGTCCCAATGAAACTAATTGTTTCATGAGGGTTGATCCGAAAATAATGTTCCCAAGAAACTCCAGCCACTTTGGAAGGTTCTGGGCAAGATCCGGCACCACGACTACGCCCGCCTGTTCCCCCACTTTAAGTTAATAAGTCGCTTTTTGTGTGCGAATGATACTCTAGTATCTATATTCATCGTCAGTTGACAGATGCGTATGGCGACTAGTGTATGTAATTTCAACACGCCCGAAATTAGTGCAGGGTGTTTAGTGCCAGTCTGAAGAAAGTCCACAATGAAGAACGGACCGGGCGACTGTGCTTGCAGAAACCGGAGAATCACCGACCGTGAACTTTCAGATTTCTGGTAATTCACGGACGGTGATCCTCCTGTTCCACTTCGCGTTGGATCATCTCGATAATCGCCTCCCAGACTTCACAGTCGTCCACTCAGTTCTTCATCCTGGACTTTCTTCCGATCTGCACTTAACACCCCGAGTGATTTAGATGTATCTATGAAGACTTAGAACAATGGGTAATAACAAATGGAGAAATAGTAGCAGATCGAATGAATACCTATTTCATAGAAAGTGTCCCATTAGCTCAGATTATAATGCATCATTCAGTGAGTTTAGAACAATAAACATTAGTCGTCTCAAGAAGATTATATCAAAAATTAAAGCAAATCAAAATAAGAGTGAGATTTTGTCGAAAAGTGTGCTTATGAATATTTTGATATTATTGGTGCAAGAATATTAACCATGATAAATTACTGTTTAAAATATGGCGAATTTCCAACAAAACTGTGTTCTACCATAACTCCTGTTTCTAAAGTTGAGAATTCTGAGTTGTACACCAATATGCGGCCAATAATTGTTCTGCCAGATGTTGGTATTACAAGTACCATCTGGTAATACAAAAAGCATTTGATGAAATATTTAAGATCAGATCATCGAATTTATTGAGGAAAATAACATTTTAACCAAATTTCAAGTTGAATTCAGGAAGAAACACTCAACTGAAACGGCAGCACAAATGGTTTTAGAAGACTGGAGGAGATGTATGGACAATAGGAAACATACAGTAATAGTGTTTTTGGGCTTCAAAAGGGCGTTTGAGACTATTGACAGGGATAAATTACTTAAAAAATTGTATCACTATGAATTTAAAGGATCTGTATTCAAAAACCAAAATTGGATCTACATTATCAAGATCAAAAAATATTTCTGTTGATAATACCACAAGGTAGTAAACTAGGTCCACTACTATTTATTTTATACATTAATGACATTTGTAATATTTTAGATTATTGTAAAATTTAGATATTTGCAGATGATACATTAATATACATATCAGATGAAAATATCGACACTTCACACTGCTTTGAAAATGCTAAATTCTGTCTTGGCGAAAATCATGAACTGTTTAAATGTTAAAAACTAAAATTGAATACTTCTAAAACAAAATGTATGCTAATAGGGAAATACCTAAATGAAAATACTATCCCAGGATAAATGGTGAAATAATTGGAAATGTTGAATCAATTAAATATTCAGATATATGAATACATTATTTCAAAAATTGCCAAAAAACAAATTACTTTTATAGTTCTTCTCATAGTCTGGTACATATTCCAAGAAAATAGTTTATAATACAATTATTCTACCGCATTTACTATATTGTTCAACTATCTTGTTCAGTGCCAATGAAGCTGTGTTCTCAAATTTACAAGTCCTGCAAAATTAAGCTATGAGAACAATTTGGCTGAAAAATAAATAAAATCTATGTTACAAGAATTGCGGTGGTTGAATATAAAAAATTTCATATCACATTTGGTTCTTATTTTTATATTTAAAATATAAAATCATATTACGCCACAACATTTAGAACACTACATAGAATTGAATAATCATTACCACAATATTTATATACTAAGTGACATATAAATCCGAACACCCAGTTTAAATGGTTTTATTTTAATAAAATTTTGTATAAGTACTTAATGAAGCATAATAAGTAAATGATAAAAATTTCAAAATGATTGCACTGCTTTAAAGCCCTTTGACCTTTAATAATGTGTGGATGCACCCTGATGTGCTACGCATTCTCCAACGCGCCTAGGCATGCTTCTGATCAGGTGGTCAATGTCCTCCTGTGGTATCTCATTCCAGGCAACCACCAACTCCTCTCGAAGTGCTTCTAGAGTCTGAGGAGGTCGTTGCAAATTGAGCAATCTCCTAAACATCATATCCCACACGTGCTCAATTGGGGATAAGTCGGGAGATCTTGGTGGCCATGGTAACAGTGTGACATCATTATGTTGAAAGAAGTCTATTGTGACTCTTGCAACATGTGGTCGGGCATTATCTTGTTGGAAAGTTGTATCTGCCAGGGTGTCAAGATAGGGTAAAAGATGGGGTTCTAGAACTTCGTGGATATAACGCTGCGCTCTCATGTTACCTCTGATGAAGATTAAAGGTGACCTGGAACCATAAGCTATAGCACCGCAAACCATAACTCCAACAGTGTGATGAACATGTCTTTCAACAAAAAACTGTGGATTCCTCCTTTCACCACGTCGCCTTCTAACCCTGGCACGACCATCGTGCATGCCTAAACAAAATCGAGACTCGTCACTAAAGACAATACTGTTCCATTCCTGATCCCAGAGTGACCGTTGTCTGCACCACTCAAGGCGATTACGTCGGTGTTCTCGAGTTAAAGGGAGGACCCAGTGTGGCCGGTATGAAAACAAGCCAAAACTTCTCATTCGTCGGTAAACACTTCGCATGCCAATAGGTCTTCCGTGTTCTGCAAACCATTCATTTGCAATGGACCTGGTAGTGGAGAAACGGTCCCTTAAGGCCAATAATCTTAGGCGGCGATCTTCACGGTCTGTTGTTCTACGGCGGCCTCCAGTGCCCCTTGCTCTTTGCATACGGCCTTCTCGAAGCCATGCCTGACAACACCTAACCACAGTGTCTACACTTCTTTGCACTCTAACTGCAATTGCCTGAAAAGAAAGTCCAGCTTTCCGTCCCACTATACGGCCCCTATCAAACGCACTAAGTTGACGAAATCGTACAGGTCTCCGTACTTTAGGCATCGTAACCGATCGTAAAGGATGTCAAGAACCAAAATCCGCCAACGTTGATTCTTTACTGCGGTTGAAATATTCATTTTTAGAGCGTTAGTGAATTAAAAAAAAGCAGTATAAAAACCGGAATGTCCAACTGATAAGGCTGAAAAATTTTTCACTTGTTATTTACAGTAAGATAAATACATTCACCAACTTTTATTAAAATAAAACCATTTAAACTGGGTGTTCGGATTTATATGTCACTTAGTATAATACTATAACTAGCAAATCAATATTTCAGAAAGGAATACTTGAATTTAATAAACTAAATAATGATATAAAGTCTACTTGTAATTTAAACATGTTGAAAAGAAAATTAAATGGGCAGTGAAAATTCTTAGAGATGCAAATTTTGTTTTTTCTAAATATCTATGTTTTGTAATTGTTTAGTTGTTTAGAAGAATGTAATTGTAGCAACCAGGCTAAATAAATCTCAAACAAACACACAAAATTAGGTGTAGACATTGTCATATTTGAACAGGCAGGTTTAATAAGCGCCGCTCTGGTTTATTTGTCTCATGCGACCCGAACAGTTGGAAAATGTTATGGAAATTATAAACTGCAATATCTGTCAGCATGTCCAGTGTTTATTAGCCACCCTGAAATAACTATTCTTTTGCAGGTGTCGATGTCAGACGAACTTGGTCGCGATGCAGGCAGTGTAAATGCATTACAGCGTAAACATCAAAACTTTGTGCAAGATTTGCAGACGCTGCATTCTCACGTGCAGCAAATTCAGGACGAATCGGCCAAACTGCAGGCCAGCTATGCCGGAGACCGCGCGAAAGAAATCACCAATAGGGAGCAAGAGGTTGTTGCCGCGTGGAATGCATTGCAGCTCGTGTGTGAACAACGTCAAGCCAAACTGGCCGATACTGGAGATCTATTTAAATTCTTCAATCTTGGTGAGTACTTATATTTTAGTACGAGAAATAAAAATATTAATTTATGCAAGAACTTGATGGCTGGAATGTTGCATGCATTTTTAAGTACAGGGTGTCCAGTGGGAAAGTTCACTTTTTGATTTAAGAAAAAAAATATAAAAACTTAATAAAAAGAAAATATTTATTACTATCATCATATTCGTAAATTTGGTGAGTTTTATTTCTTAAATATCATTCCGTCCAAATGTTTGCCATCCCTTCGGACACACTCTTATAATCGCGCGCGCAAATTCTGAAACACTCTCTTGCAGAGTTCCGGAGTGATGTTGTTTATATCTCGTAGAATGTTGTCCTTAAGCTCCTCCAGTGTTCGTGGATTATTGGAATACACTTTTGATTTTAGATAACCCCACAAAAAATAATCGCATGGGGTGAGGTGGGGTGACCAAGGAGGCCAGTCGCCAGACTTCGATATAACTTTTTGAGGTCCATCGATTCTCTGGAAGTATGGGCAGTGGCCCCATCCTGTTGAAACCATGTGTTTCTGTTAAGTCTACGTTCTGTTCTTACAATAGGAGCAAAAAAAGTGTCAATCATGTCTTTGTATACCGATAGAGCACCGGCTCGGAATTGACTGTTCAAAGAAATACTGCCCAACAATACCGCTAGAAGATAAGGCGCACCAGTCTCCTTTGGACTATGTAGCTGTTGTTGATGTTTCTCTTTTGGGTTCGTTGGTGCCCAATATCTGCAATTTCGCTTGTTCACATAACCGTCTAAGTGAAAACGACGTTCTCGAGTTTGCGCTGCGTAGGAAAAAGATTCAACATCCGTGCAGCACAAGATTTCCGTAATACGTAATCACTTTCCTTTAAAGGACGGACTGATTGGATTTTATAAGGATGAAAACCCATTTTTTTCTTCATTATGCCATGCAGTGTTCACCTAGGCATTTCCAAAGCAGCGGAATGCTTCCGTACAGAACGCCGAGGATTTGAAATGACCGAATCACTTACTCGACGTACATTTTGTTTGGTTGATACAGTAGGTCTGGGACCAGGAATGGGTTAACTAACAGTTGAGTCTGTTTCACGGAACCTCTTAATCCATTTTTTCAATAGGTTGGGGCATCTCTTATTCGGCGAATGTTGTATCGTATACAAAATTTCCGAAGAGCAGCTGCGTTCCAACATTCCATTGTGAGTATTTTGTAAAGTTGTATGAGAACAAATGCTTCCGAGTCTTCCATGGAATTTTCGTACAAAAATAATTATTTATTGACATTTCTATTTGATCGAATATTTGATCAATCCCAGAATGGAATATGTGCCTTCCAGACAAAATTGTGTTTTTGATACCTGGAATAGATTCTTTATATACATTTTTCAAGGATGGCGCACATTATTCTTCTTCTTCTTCTTATTTTACCTTTGTGTTTGAGAAAATCATGTTTGAAATTCGTACATTGAAAGAGAACTCATTTAAATTCTCTGTACAGTATTTTTCACGATACTTCATTGTTTTGATGTCTATTGAGGTGAATAGCGGATCAGCAAGTGACATCTTGGTGGTGAAGGATTTATTAACGTATTCTACCTGAGGATAGCCAATCTAAGTGTACGGCCGCACAGAAAGCGTTTCCTGCGATTCTGGCGAGATCGCGATTCAGGACGCCGCGCTATTTCAGCGTGTCGCGCTAGACGCGCAAGACCAGCATAAATCGCAAATCAGTTTATTTTTTATCGCCGTTCGGTCAGCACGTTTTCGACGCAACGGTTTTCTCAACATGGTAATAGAAGACTTAATTGCATCTGTATACAAAAGGGAACCTATTTGGAATCCAAAAATGAATTTCATAAGGACCGGAACAAAATAAAAGCTGTTTCGAAGAAGGTAGCCGCAGAACTATCGATAGATTGATACGTTTTCTTTATCTGGTCACTTACTGCTGCTAAAATAATATCAAAGGTGTTTTCAGACATTCTGCAATATTCATAAAATGGATTCGGATGTTTTCGATCTTCCTTGGTTTATATCATGTACACTATTTTTCTTATTATTAATAATTTAAAGGAAATTTTATTTTCTAATGACAGCAATTTTTTAGCATGTTGTGTTAGATGCGCCATTTTGTATGTATTTATTTGCTCTGTTCACTTCCACTTTGGAACTAAAAGCGCTTTTTATGCGGCCACTATCGCCCAAAATGCGAAAATCGCCTTTACCGCTCGAATCGCGATCTCGCTTGAATAGCAGAAACCGTTTTCTGTGCAGTCGTACACTAATGCTATATTCGTGCATCCAAAAAATTTTCCTAGATTAAATGAGATATCGTAGCGCCATCTATGAGAATTTGTCACAGCTGTTTCTCTATTTACTATAGAATTATATACTTTGATTAGTGTCTCATAGAATCGGTGGATTCGACTTTTTCATCCAAATACCAAGATTCTCGTGGAACTGGGACAGAAAGTTTATCACTATGCTTAACGGGCCGCAAAGCTGATAGTAAATTAAAATACTTGACAGTATGTTTCGATTTTGGTCCAATACCTTTAATATTTATGAGGCAAAAATAGCAATCAATAGTATGGTCTCTCGGTTCTCTCCAAACCAATTGGTACCGCAAAGTGCATTTTATGATTGTCGTCTCTTAACCAACCTGTTAACCGCGTTACACAAGTCTTACAACATATATGAGGGGCCCATAGTTTATCTTGGTCGCCAACTTTAATTCCAAAATAAAGTTCGTATGCTTTCAACACAAGGGGAGTAAAAGTACGTTTTTGGGATTTAAAAGTTAGCTCTCCGCACACATAACAAAAACTGCTCGCCCTACTTGCGCAATTGCTAGGCATTGTCCATAAAGCTAGTCTCGATCACAATAAACTAAAAAAAAACACACCGTTTTAACAGAAATTAACAGTACTCAGAACATCTCAGTACTCAACACAGAAAACGTAACTGACTCGGCTGCTATTGCAATATGAGGTATTACGTATTGTAATTCATAAAAGTAGATGTTACCGAATATCTGTGGGTGATAGAAAAATTCAGTTTTTAGATTTGATTTAAGGGTCTCAAAATACATAAGATACACCCAAAAATTGCCTTGTCACAAATCCTGTGTTTATCAGTGCTAATTGCGGTGCTCTCGTGTAGGAGTTCAGCGGCCCACAACCCGATAAATCCCCGGCACTGAGTTTCACTAATTATATCAACACCGCGCGTTGTGGGCCGCTGAAGTCCTACACGAGAGCACCAAGTCACCTTCAGCTCTCGTATTTACGGTCGACCGAAATTATAAAAAAATTGTCTTTAACTAGATGGAGAGTAGAGTACGATTTTCTACTATAAAATTATTAGACCTATAGATGGGTTTTGTTATAAAATTTATGAACTGATATAAAATTATTATTCTAAATAAGAAAAAACGATGTAATAATTTACTTTGTCAAGATATAGTTAATGTTTAGTCGACCATTAAAAGAATCTGTAACATATATATTATTTGTTGCTTATATTCCTGTTGACGGTGGCTTCGTTAAAAAAAACTATTTACATTGGGTTATTTCAAAATCATATTCGCGAGGGACCACAGAGCTCTTCTAAATTTTACTTGCTCTTCCTGTAGTAATCTGCTATAAAATCATTAAGTAGCAGAGATAATTTTTCGTTACAGTGAGAACGTTGATGCAATGGATGGACGAATGGATCAGGCAAATGAATACCAGTGAAAAACCAAGAGATGTCAGCGGCGTAGAATTATTAATGAATAATCATCAAAGCTTGAAAGCTGAAGTAGAAGCTAGAGAAGATAACTTCACATCATGCATTTCGCTTGGCAAGGAATTGCTGAATCGTAATCACTATGCTAGTTCCGAAATTAAGGAGAAACTCGTTATGCTTACCAACCACAGAAATGGTGTGCTTCAACGATGGGAAGAAAGGTATAAGATATATCCCTTATTTCTACAACTGCAAGAAAAGTGGGGTTTGTCATTAGCAACGCTCACTGCGCTTATAGGTTATTTTATTCTGAATGATGGAAAGTGTTAACACAGTAATCAAATACAAGAAATCTAAATATCGAGAAGCATGCAATAAGTATGTTAGAAAGAGTGCGCCGGTAAGCCTCAGCTGCATCCGTGGTCTCGTCACTCGTGTTGCTGGGCAACGTGGAGCTTCTATCTCTTTTTAACGTACGTATTGCACGCTTCTCGCGCTTCTTTCTCGTACAAATTACGACGTCAGTGGTATATGGATTGCTCTGTATACGCGTTTACGACGACTGGAAGATTAAGATTTCTTTTTCATATACTGACCAGTTCTACTTTTTATCAGATGGGAGAATCTTCAGCTGATCCTTGAAGTGTACCAGTTCGCTCGTGATGCTGCAGTTGCAGAAGCTTGGCTGATCGCTCAAGAACCTTACCTAATGAGCCAGGAATTGGGACGAACGATCGACGAGGTCGAAAATCTGATCAAGAAACACGAAGCCTTCGAAAAGTCGGCAGCCGCACAGGAGGAAAGGTTCAGTGCGCTGGAGCGGTTGACAACAGTAAGTATATTTGTCTTTGTGAAAGGAAATGATTCACATTGTGGTACAGTTAATGGTGCATTGAACATATTAAAATATTTTGCCGAATCTCTACAATAATTTCTAACCTTCAATTAACTTAAATAAATTGAATCGCGACGATAATTGTGAGGAAAAATCTAAAAAATCAACGTTTTAATGCAAAATAAAACAGAAAAACACAAACATATTACCGCGCATATTACTTACGTGTCAGGATGGAATGATTGTAACGGACTGAAAGGCTAAGGTGAAAGTGCTTGCCAATATCTTTGCTGTCGCCTCCACCATGGACGGGCTCTCCTCTTCATCCCACAACCGCGGGTGTTCCCCAGGGATCGGTCTTGGCTTCAACAATGTTCCTCTTACATATGAACGACCTCATTTTCTGTACGGTCAACCCAATCCACAGCTTTGCTGATGACAGCACTCTACATGCAGGAATTTACAGCGTCAAGCCGATCTCTGCCGGTGAGCTGGAAAAAAGACTTCCTCTCTGACGTCAGACCTGGAGGTTATCACTGCTTGGGGACGCAACAATCTTGTACATTTTAATGCCTCCAAAAGTCAGTATGGTACCTTAACGAACAACAAGCGTCCTAGCAGTTATTTGGTTCCGATGGATGTCCGAGTTCTGCGAAAGAGCCGTTCATTTCGGCTGGTCGGAGTCGAGATCACCGAGTACTTGATCTGGCACGAACACATCTCGTCAATAGCGGCAGCTGCTGGTGAAAAGCTAGGCTATTATTTAGGGCTATAAATTACTTTTCATACTACATTATTTATGATCGATGCTGCCTAGAGGAGGGATGTCCGACTGATCTCTCAGACAGTCTCGGGACCCTTTCGCATCGGAGGGTTGTCGGTGATCTAGCTCTCTTCTACCGCTACACCAACGGGCTTTGCCCCCAGAGCTCTCTTCCATGATGGCGATGTGTGTGCCAGACAGACCCTCCTGACTTCGACCTCCCACTCTAACCGTGTCGAACTTCGTACATCCAGAACTGGCTGTTAAAACCGCTCCTTTGCCACGAGGGTGTCGAGATGGTGGAACAGATGGGATTAACAAAATCTCTTTGGGATCCTCATAACAGCCCCGATGTCCTGGCGTTTAGGCTTCTGGCTTCGCGGCTGCTTCGGTTTAAGTTGAAACGTCACATATTTTTGGTTTAACAGTATTTGGAAATAATTTCAACGAATGCATTTTTTATTTCAGTTCGAATTGAGACAAATGAAGAGGCGCCAGGAAGCAGCCGAGGCTGCCGAAAAGGCAAGAAAAGAAAAAGAGGAGGCTGAGCGAAGAGCTCAGATGGAAGCAGCGAAACCTAAGGAAGCTGAACGTGTATCCACGGATCATCCAGATACGGGTGCTCAATCGGGCGAGGAGAGAGTTGGTGAGTGTATTTTATTTAATATTTGTTTCAGTTTATTCTCCAGGAACTACAAGATTATCCTTCATATTTCATTTTGAGATGCACAGTATAGAGGGAACGAGGTGAGTTACGTGCCTTTAAAGCAAGGATATATTCTTTAACAGTTACAGGTAACTTCAGGGCTTCAAATTTTCTTGTTGGTTTTGATGAAAATTGATTTTTATTTTATTATGATTTTAAAATGTGGAGGAGCAGCTAAACCACATTATTTTTTCTTTAGGACAGCACTACTTAATAGAGTATTGGGATATGCTCAGTCTAGACGTTTCCAGACAAGGTAGTAGTCTTTAAGCAAGACGATGATCGAATGTTTAGTCTTGCATATGGATTATTTCTGATCACATCTTGTAATGGGCATTTTTACCGTTTTAAGTGCTGTTTGTCCCAATTGTTTGCTCTGCAGGTAATATTTATTGTTTTCACATATGCATGTAGGCATCTGAGAAGTAAGTAAATAACACGTCACAGTACGCCGATCAAATTTATTTTACCCTTCGATTTTAAGTTTGTTTAATATTTGCATTATCTCTTGAACGCACAATATGATACGTGCTTAGGATTACTAGCGTTGCCAGTTATGGCGCTGGAGTGTTTATCTAAAAGGTATCCCAATATGTTATCAACTTTGTACCCATCCAAAACTTGTGAGTGCGATTTCCAATTTTTTCAGCTTAGTTTTGGATTTGCTGATCTACTTGTGGTTACTTTATGTTGTCACCATGCATACAGTATGAATGGAAATACAATATTAACAGGTCTAATTTCAATATTTCCTTTAATGGAAGTGGGTGGTGTGTGATATAACTATGGATGCCAATCACAGATTCAATACTCTTCCTCCATTTTCCTCAAGTGTAAATTGACTTGCATATTTTGAATAGTTATTTGGTTTGGATTCTCCTACAACGTGGCGAATGTATAAAACAAATAAAATAAAGTATCTACAAACGACCAGTAAATACAAGACATGTACGTAATGCTGTAAAAATTGTAAGTCCCAACATCAGCTTTATTAATCGCACCACCAATATTTTTGTTATATCTTCCTTTTAATGAATAAGTAGTCATCACTGAATTGTGTTTTTTGCCTTGACATACGTTTGCATGGCTTTTATTAATGCATGAGCATGTTCTGTAGTGCATGGACAGCAGCAGAGACCAGTAGGCCCAAGCACTTCAAGGTCACCTGATCCACGGGACACAAGGAAACCTCTTGCACGTAAGTACCATTGATGTGAGATGAATTATTTTTCAGAAACCTACGTCACCCTTTTAATTACCGGTTTCATACTCTGTCTCATTCACTTCATCGTTAAAGACTATACTGTGGTTTGGGTGAGATGGCTGAGCCCACAGCTTAACAGCATAGTTCGAGTTTTTCTTATTTTGTACATTATGATATACCGCATGTGGCATTTCATTGACTCTACCGTTGATTAGCATAATCCACCAGAAGATACCCACCTCATTTGACAGGCATACCTGGACGAAAATAAGCATGGGTACCGTGGCGCCATCAATTTCTTAAAAAATGTTTACCTATCAATTACCGTCTTTAGGAGCAGCGTTGCCACTTAGCGGACTGATGCCGCAGGTTACGAGATTTCTTGAAATAAATGCGACATTGTAAAGAAGCTCTTGGTAGCATAGGGGATGGAAATACGGTGCATTCCATATGAAAACCAGGATATACGAGTCTGAAAGGAAACAAGACAGCCGACACTCTGGCAAAGAGTGGGGCTAGCATACCCTTCATAGGTCCCAAGGGAGTACCCAGGGGGGCAAGGGGGAGCGCGGCTTTTCCCTAGTTCGGCAAAAATTAAATGGATAGAACATTTTTACAAAAATTAAATTGTTCATGTACACAAGCTGAATCAATATCTATTAGATGATAAAATAAATGGATTAGTTGATAATTACTTGAAATAATATGAATGAGTTACATTATGTTGTTCCTCATTCAATGAGTTTAAACCATCTATATGAAGTTAGGCACTTGAACTGTTATATCAATGCATAAAATGTATAATCTAATATTTGATATTCTAAGAAATCACTATATAATAATGTCAAGGACTTACTCAAGAAAAAAATTTATAATAATGTATGACATGCTATAATATTTTAAATCAGTATTAAAAGCTATTTGCCTATGCAAAAATGAAATACTCGAGAAAAAACAGAGTTATTCCGTACCTGACGATCTAAACAAGTTCATTGTTTTTGTTGATGTTAAACATTCGTTCATCCTTTATAGTCACGTGGGAAATTTTTCTATAAGAATTTGACATTATTTTCTGCGTTCTACATGAATTTGGAACATTGTCCACATATTCTGTGATTCTAAGCTCTGTTTTTCAAATATTATCCAACTAATTACTTTATAACGTAGAAACATGCTACACCAAACATACTAAACATACAGCAAAGGAAGGAGTGTGTTCAGTTTCTCTGTTCGTTACTTGACAAAATTATTGTAAATTATAATAAATGTATTTATTCCATTCTACCTGTTTATCCGTAGCGTACAAATCGTAGTGGATATATTACAGCATGGTATTTTTGCTATTTTTTATTATAAGCTTAGCTTTTGTGTTTTTCGTTTTTGCTATGTTTTTATGTTATGCTTGTTTGTGATTTTTCCAAAGAAGCAAGAAGCGAACTGAAGTCTAGGAAAAAGGAACGTTCACGCAGTAAGTCACCGTTCAGGAGTTTTCGATGGAAAAAGGAGAAGAAAATATCCACAGGTGCACATAGTGATGATGAAGGGGCTTCCTCAGCTTACCAAGGTATCGTTGCTTGAAATGGATATTGGTGGTGGTCAAATTTTAGCGATGTTTTGTCTAGTTGTTAGTTATGTGATATTGAATTTATGTTGAGCCTGCATTGTGCTTCAGTGATTCAGGATTGCCGATAATTTGTAGACGACCAACGTTATCAAAGAAAGAATTAAACCAAAATGCTATAATTACGTCGACTATCTGAACATTTGATTGAGGATATCTTAATCTGTTTATAATGTTATGTCACGACAATATTGGTTAGAATAAGTTCGGTATATTACTCTGTAGTATTAGGTAAACAGAAAATGGTTATTTCATGATAATGATACTTTTTCTATATCTGAACGGTAAAGTGTACTTTATGTTAATATTACCAAAGTCTCCCATTTAGCCCACCGGCTTCTTCTTTCCTTGGTGGTCCAGCTAATTTAAACTCCATCTATGTCTGGCCGTAGTTGTAGTTGTTGCTAGGCAACGGTTGCAACTACCGCCATCGGATGATATAGTATGGGCAAATTGTTTTATATCCAGTTAAAATATACTTAAAAACAACTGACTTATCTTACCCTATAGCCATAGATAAAATTTGGTATGTATTAGTGATGTATTGCGATGTCGCGACATCCATGCGAGTATTTTGCGAATATGAATATCAGAAATAAAGAATATGAAAAAGCTAGTAGGTACTTGAATCAAACCAAAAATATAATATATATATATATATATATATATAAATAATATATTTTTTTAGTAGAAAAGTATAATAGACAACTAGCAACTTTATTCCTCACATAAACTTTTTTCCTTAGTGTAATAAATATAAGTAGATATTTCTTATTAGAAAACATAATTATGAAGTAACAACTTCAAAGAAACAATAAAATATTCTTTTTCACTTGTATCAGTAGTTATCAATCAATATTATACAGATAAACCTTAAAAATACAAACGATGTGTTTTTTTGAACTTTTTGAAAAAAATGTTTTTAAACAAACTAAAAACTCTGGGACCTCGGTTGGCCGCGTGGGTCAGAGTGTCGTGCTACTGATCAGCCGGCCGGCCGGGCCGCGAGTTCGAATCTCGCCTTCGCCATGGATGTTGTGTGTTTGTTTTAGGCAGCAGCGGTGGCCGCAGTAGTAGACTCTTCGGTCTCCTGATCAGTCGCCGTACGCTGTGCGGGTTCGATTCCCGTCCCAGGAGAAATGTTTCTCTTGGCCATGGATGTTGTGATTGTCCGTAGGTGGTAGATGGTCTCTGACTGTCGAACGCGGAGGTACCACCCGGCGGTTCTCGTAGGCGGAGCCAGAATGTGTTCATGTTGCATGCACACGTGTTCCCTCGCCAGAGTCCGTGTGGCGTCCCCCCTTTCCCATGTGTCCCCCATAGCCCCACGGTACCCAATGAGTGCTTAGGCCTCAGGCCTTCGTGGTAGTTGGAGTATAAAAAAAAAAAACTGATTTCCCTTTTTTAACAAAAAATTGAAAATAAAGCTGAGCTAAAAGAATATTAAACTTTAAAGTAAACTTAAAAATAGTTTGGACTCATCCTATAGTCATAGAAAAAAATTGGTAAGCATTAGTGATGCATCGCGATGATTGGCGACAACCATGCGAATATTATATTATATTATAAAAAGAGAATTTGAAAATAATGTTAGATACTTAAATAAAACAAAAAAAAATCTGTTTATTATTTTTTCAGTAGAAAATCATGTTGTAATAGACAACCAAAAACTTTATTCTTCACATAAACTTTTTTTCATTGTTATAATCAAATATTTCTAATTAGAAAACATAATTATGAAATAACAACTTCAAATAAACAAAAACATGTTATTTTACTTTTATCAGTCTTTGTCAAACAATCTTATACAAATAAAAACGACTACTCTTCTTGATCTTTTCGTAGAAATATTTTAAACAAACTAAAAACTTGTTTCCCTTTTTTTACCAAAAAAATTCAAAATTAAGGTGAGTTAAAAGAATTATTAAACTTCAAAAATAAAAGCCTCGCAGTCTTTTCTCCTTATAGTAAGTTTTGTGTTATGTGTAAAGAAAAACTGAACATCCACTTGACGCCCAACAGACTTGAACATTATTGAGTGTTCAGTATATGGATGTCTAAAGGTGCCGTACCGCGGGAGATAGCGACAGGTGACCGCGATTGGCGGCAAACCACGAGGCCGTAGTACCAGACTAGTGGCAGAGCAGTCATGCAGAAAATCCCTAACACTTTTTCATTGTGAAATATTCAAATTGAAAAATGTGGGTCAACCAATAAGAGGCATGTGCTTTCTGCCTCTAATTGGTGTTCATAATATATACATGGATTTAAGCATTTTACAGGGACAAATTTTATATATGAGTGCTAAGAAATGTATGATTCATGTCCGATTTTACTATTAAACCGCAGGAATCTACTTTTGGGAGCTAGAGGCAAATCCGACAAATCAAATAGGATTTTCGACCTAGTTGCAAATTCGACCAATCAAAAAGAATTCGGGCCCCGCTTGAAACATAGATCAAACTCAGTACAATGTAACAAATTAATATGGCAGCAATTACTGAACAGTTAATTGAGAATACCAGTGATACTACTTAACCTGATGATAATTTCAAAAAAAGGATATATTTCTAACACTCCATCAACATGTCCATTCAGGTTAGCTACAAAAACCTACTTTTCTGTTTATAGGTTTGTAGCAGGTCAGTCAAACTAGATCATCGATTTTTGTCATTGCAGTACAAAATTATTCATAATAAATCTTTAAGGATTCGAAAAAAATTACAGAATGCTCATTATTCAAAAATCATCCAGTAAATAATCAGTTTACTTGACTACCGTGTGAACAATCCGGTTTCTACTACTTTCATGCTCAGCATCCTCTAGTGGACGCCAGTGGTATCATTGGCTACCTATTGCAATAAGCCAAGAAAATTATCATTAAAGACGTGTTGAGCATAAACGTATTCAAAAACAAACAGTTTGTTAACGAATAAGCATTCTGTAATTTTATGTCCTGAAAAATTTAATAAGCAGAATTTTGTACAGCAAGGACAAATATTAATGATCTGGTTTGAGTTACCTGATTCAAACCTTTAAAGAGAAAAAAATGGGTTTTTGCTTAGCTGCACCTCAATGTCCGTGCTGATGAATTGCTGAAAATATATCCTTTTTCCAAAATTATATCGTCTCATGTAGTGACTCTTATTTCCAATAAAATGCTCAGTGATTGCTGCCATATCAGTCTAGATATTGTATCAGGTTTGATCTATGTTTCGAGCAGGACACAAATCCCTTCTTTTTGATTGGTAGAATTTGCGACTAGGTCGGTTGGTTAGTGGAAATTGTACCCTAGTCGCAAATTTTGTGCCCGGGGTCAAATGCAAAAAAAGTGTAGCTAAACCATGAGATATATGAAGTATTTCTTAATTTATAAGAATTTTGGGTCCCAGCTTACACAAATCGTAGAATTTTTCTCTAGTTTGAGAGATGTTTTACAGGAATTCGTCTAAATTCCTTAGATCCGTTACTTCAAAAACGCCATCTGATTGGCCTAGTTTGTGCCCTGGATGCAAACTTTGCGCCGGGGATTAGTTAAACCGGGCCTTATATAAAAAGCTACAATCGACATGTGACTCGCCCATGTCATGGTTCCATCTTCACGTCGGCGCCCAATAGTGACCAGGCATTCTTCTAAATCTTATGCTTCCGTCGCTCAGTAAACCTGTAGTAGATATAGACCATTTTAGACAGCTGTAGAATAACTTTACTACCATATTTATCATATAATTTGTATGTAATATGTATATAATCTAATATACTCGTATTTATAATGTAAATAATAATCAGTGTTTGCTTTTGGAAGTAATAGAGAAGTACACTTAGGCCCGTTCGCCTAAACAGTTTACACTGACGGGTTGCTATTGCAGTATTTGCTATAAAGTACAAGTAGCCCACCATCTTTGGAGGATTGACGTAATGGCCGCTTCTACGATTGTATGGTAAAGTGTGGAGTATACTTTTGGAACAAGAAAATATCAGTTTAAAGATTGCATTCAGACGTTGGCGCAATAACATACATGTGTACAAGTTTAATACTATGTGATTACTAATACAAATTATCACTGTACTAGCTTTCTGCCTCGCGGTTTTACCCGCGGAACGGGTACTCGATGACGCCACGAATAAAGTAACAAAATTCCCAAAGCATGCAAGTTGGCAAATGCCATCTAAAATAAAAAACATTTTCAAGCGTACGGAGTCGCGGGTAACAGCTAGTGCAATATAAAGCGACTGTATCACAGATGGAGTAGGGCGAGGGAAGGCTGCGCTGTTGCCTGCTTGATGCTGACGATGGAGATTTTGTTACTTGCTGTGACAGTTGATTACAAAATCGACCAAGAGTTTGCGGATAAACTCGTCTTCATAACCTTCATCGGGTATCAGTTAGTAAGTGTACAAATTTTTCAATATTGTGGTTCAGAGTTGATGCTGACACACTGGACAGACATTCACATTTATATATAGAGATAATTAATGTGTATCCTTTGCATGTACAGAACAGTGTTCGCTACTGTTCAGGAAGTCGGATGCAATCTCCTTAATAGTGTTGCAAGTTCAAGCCGTACAGCCCCACGTATATCTAGTGCTCGCCACTGATAGTACCAGTACGACACGAATCAAAATTACGTAATAAGGGCGCAGTTCATTATAAAGTGTAGTTTCCCGTTATTTTCCAAAGCAAACCCGGTGCAAATCCCACAACTAACAAAGTCTATATGTGTTTGCAACAAGCAGCTTCGCCAGAGAACCTCGGATCATAATACTCATATTACATTTATAGAAGCGGTCCAAGCGATAGTGGCGCCAGCGGCGACGTCTTGGAAGGCCATCTGGTGCGAAAACACGAATGGGAGAGCACCACAACAAAGGCGACGAACAGATCCTGGGACAAGGTGTATTGTTTGGTAAAGGGAACACAGATGAGCTTTTACAGGGACGCGAAAAATGCCAAGTCGACACCCGATCAACGTTTCAAAGGCGAACCACCGCTGTCGTTGAGAGGTGCGCAGGCTAGCCAAGCGCAGGATTACAAGAAGAAGAAACATGTGTTCAGGTTGAGGTAAGCAGAATATTCCAAGATGCCTATGAATCCTGTATATAATTTGAAACTTTCTTTACATCTGTACATGTGCAATTTTGTTCATTAATGGTCTCAACTGTATTTCTGGGTTATAGTCTCGACCATATCTAACCAAACTAGGTGTTTTCCCAAAAAGTAAAATTTGAGTAAACTTTGACGTGAAAGTTGTCCTGCGGTTTGTATGTTCGTAGGACTCTATTGTACTGCCGAATCAAACCACACACATATTTTAACCCACTGTGGTGGCCAAAACGTCGTACAATAATCTGAAATTAATATACAGGGTTATCCAAATTAAGTGTCCACCATTGGTAACTTTGTTATTAGTAAAAATACAAAGTTGTTTAAATTAGCAAACTAGTAGCATTTTTAACGCTGGTAAAAATGAGAAATAAAAAAAAACAATTGAGAGTCGTTATTTTTTTTTTTTCAGTAAAATAACATTTTTTTAAATGGAAACCCCTGTATATTATATTTTTTTCTGTTAAAGCATCAAATTTTAAACAAAAAAGTTCATAATGACTTTTCCGCTAAAGTCAAAAATAAAGTCAAAATAACGATAAATATTTTTAATTATTTGCAGTATTATAATATTAAGACGGCTATGAAAACAACATGGCGTTCGCGATTTGACAGCATTAAGATAAGCGACAAATTGTTAAACTGGACATACTCGCAACTAGAAGGCTTTGGAAAACAATGATAAAATCAAATAATGTCAAACATTAGTGTAAATACTTGTTTATAAGCTTTATTGTGTCATTAATTTAAAGAAAAATGTTCTCCCATGAAGAAAAGTGTGATATGTTAGAATGCTATTTAGTGTGCAGAAAATCCTCCTTGAGAGCAAGAGAATACTACAGTGAATTATATCCCGCTCGCATTCAACCGTATGAACGATATTTTCTGAGACTTTATCGAAAATTTAGGGGCAACGAAAATGTTTTTGCTAAAACAAGGGCAAAAAAAGAATTCATAATAAGCGAGGCCACGGAAATTGCAGTTATTGGATATTTTGAAGCTTATCGTGAGAATTCAATAGCAGATATTCTCAAGGACTCTAATTTCAGTTATGGTACTGTTCAAAGGATTTTAAAAAAATACAAATTTATTCCGTATAAGTACCGACCAGTTCAAACGCTTTTGGCAGGGGATCCAGAGAGAAGACTTGTTTTTTGCCATTGGTATCTTAGCTTCTGTCGCCAAAATGTAAATAACTTTCGTTACCTTTTATGGACAGATGAATCAAATTTTTCAAATTCTGGAATGTTTAATAGAAAAAACCACCATTATTGGTCAAGAGAAAATCTTTTGTTAGTACATCCAAGAGGCCCACAAGTCCGTTTCAGTTTCAACGTTTGGTGCGGTATAATTGGTTCAAAAATTGTTGGCCCGTTCTTTTATGAGGGAACCCTAACTGGTGAAAGATATGTGGAATTTATGTCAGAAATTCTGACTAATTTCTTAGACGAATTGGATCTTATAAGTAGACATCATCTGCATTTTCAGCAAGATGGCGCACCTGCCCACAACTCCAGAGGTACTTATCATTTTCTAAGTACTACTTTTAATGATCAGTGGATAGGAACAAATGGCCCAATACAGTGGCCTCCCAGATCACCAGATCTAAACCCACTTGATTACTTCTTGTGGGGTTACTTAAAGAACCAAATTTACAAGCGAAGGTACGATAACCTTGACGCGTTAAAGACTGCAGTTAGGGAAAAGATAACCCAGATAGATGGTAGGACCATACTTAAGACAGTTCGAGCAGTTGAAAAACGTGCCCAAAAATGTATTGAAGAACAAGGTGGTGTTTTCGAGCATCTTCTTTAAAAAAAATTGTTATTGTATTTTGTAAGATTATAAGTTGATGTTGAAAATAAAGTTTGTCGATACAATTTAATTGTTTCAGATTGGAGGCCATAACTTCAACAATTTGTAACCTAGGAGAAAAGTTATTGTAAGCTTTTTGTTTAAAATTTGATGCTTTAACAGAAAAAATATAATATACAGGGGTTTCCATTTAAAAAAATGTTATTTTACTGAAAAAAATCAAAATAACGACTCTCAATTGTTTTTTTTTATTTCTCATTTTTACCAGCGTTAAAAATGCTACTAGTTTGCTAATTCAAACAACTTTGTATTTTCACTAATAACAAAGTTACTAATGGTGGACACTTAATTTGGATAACCCTGTATATATATATATATAGCTTTGATACTTGCTTCATTTAATTTATTTCGTGACTTTTTATAGTTTTCTATATTTGCTGAAGTTGGATTTATACGCATTGCTTTGTATGCCATCTTTCTTCCTTTTATTTTAGTACATGATTGTTGACCGATTTATTTCTTTTTACTTTAACTCATTTTATTTGTATTTGTATTGTATTTGTTCATGTATTAATATAGAATTTTAGTTTCTTAATAATATTTCTTTATTTTTTAAGATTTTTTTGTTTGGGTCTTGTTTTTAGATAATATACATTCCAAATCTCTAATAAATAATGGTCTATGCATGATGTTGAATTATTTTGTACACGAGTAGGTATATGTCTATATGAGATAAAGCCAAGATAGTTTAAAAGATTTGTGTAAGTGTCCCATAGTTTTGGTTTATGAGTATATTTATGTTCAAGTCACCTACATCTTTATTGTGTTGACTTAGTCCTAAGTAATTCTCCAAATGAGAATAAAAGTCTTCGATTAAAGAAGATGGTGTTCTGTATATATCTATGCTTTGTGTAGAATAACTGTCATATTTTAGTTTTATACTAATTATTTTATTTTGTCCAATTGGTATGGTTTCTCGGTGTTCTAATATTGTCATCTTTAATGTATATAATGATTCCATCGTTTTGATTTAAGCTTTCTGAGTTATATACCGTTTTAGAACCTTGCATTGAGAATAGTGAGATATCGTGTATTTTCCAAGTTTCACTGAATACTATATTTGTGTGGATAATTTGAGGGTGTTATTCTTATGTCGAATTTCATTTTCTCTGTGTGCATGTGTTTCATCATTTATTGTGAAGTAAATTTCTACTGTTGTTTTGTGATTTAAGTTCATAGAATATTAAACCAAATGAGTAGTATGTTCTTTTTACAACCGATATATTCTATTGTCTGAGCATTAAAACTGTATTTTAGATATGTATTGTTGTTGGTAATATTTATATACGGAACATTCGAATCTCTGAAATAATTTTTTTGTAAACAGATGTCCATCTCTATTTATCGGCGGTGGGCTGTGTGTTGTGAGGGAAACTAAAATGCACTTTAGAAACCGCTTGGCTAATTTTTATGGCCACAAGCTCTTAGACTACTCTTGATGCCTTCGCGAGCGCAGTCTATCTCTATTTATCGGCGGTGGGCTGTGTGTTGTGAGGGAAACTAAAATGCACTTTAGAAACCGCTTGGCTAATTTTTATGGCCACAAGCTCTTAGACTACTCTTGATGCCTTCGCGAGCGCAGTGTTCGCGCTTATTGGCCATCTCGCATGTTGCTAGAGAAGAGTCAAAGTCCTTTGGAATGCTGCACGGTAGGTAGG